>WFKH01011926.1:23710265-23720383 GCA_016163765.1 Magallana hongkongensis
TGTTTTGATTAATTATATAAATCATTGTGAACGAAAAAAGATCTGGGGGTTTTTTTTTTGGGGGGGTGGGGTTTTTTTTTGGGGGGGGGGGATTTATTAGTAAAATTTTATCAATCCAACAAAATAGTTTGAAATACCCTAGAGAAAATGCACTTAACTTTTTCTAGCTACTATTGTATATAATAATCATTTTAAAATCCGGTGAAGTTGATACACTTGAGTTGTAATTACAATCTGGAAGCTCTTGACCACATTCATGGTAATATTGGTTTTTCAGACAAAGCATCTTTTCAAAAAATAAATAAATAAATAAATAAATAAGCTTGGCTACTTCTTATTAGCATTTTAAAGACATGACGTAAAAATTGTTATACAAGCTGTCATTTCATTTTGACTGTCTCCTGTCCTCTCGTTCATGTTGAATAAAACATAGTCGACACACTGATATACGAAGTTACTTAACAAAAGACATTTAAATGTCATTGGCACTAGAAATATACCACAGTGTACAGACGGCTCCATAATTTCCAATTTACTTCCTGTATCAATTTGTAAATATATGCAACGCACTAATTCAAATGGACAGGAATTTATTCTGTTTCTTACTTTTTGTATTGACCAGCTTAGGATCAGCGTATGGTAATTAAGCTCATTTACTATTTTATTCATAATTTACTTTGAAATCTCTAATTCAAACAATATGTAAAATGTATATGTATTTGTATAAATAAGGTTGTGGGTATTTCTAATCACTAAAACAATTTGTTTAAACATACTGGTTTCAAAGTACTCTATGTGAATAAAAATATCTATAATTGACTATTTGATGCTACAAATTACATTAAATCGCTTTCATTTAACGAATAACAATATTCAACGCAGCAACTTTAAAGGGGGCCCTTTAAGATCACTTTTTTATGCATTGCTTGTCAAACAGGTGTATTTTGAATCACCAGAGCAAACGAAAAAATAAACCGGTCTCAGACTGATGGAAATACCCTTTTTAAAGGCAGGTACTGTGAATAACCTACCCCACTCTATTAATTCAATAAAAAGAGAATATACTTCAATTAATAGTTTAACAAAAATCATTCTGATTAGTAATAATAGCTTGGATCGTTTTCAAATGCTATGATTGATGAATTATCGATGATTTTCTAGACCGAGTACACATCGAAATTGTTCTGTTTGTGACCCAGTACTTTGAATTAATAAATATAAATAGAATATGTGGGATTTTGTACAATAGAGGATATGTAATATGAAGTTAAGCAGAATGTGTGTCTTGTTTACAATATCAATAGCATTGTTTATAACAAAAATATCCGCAATTTAGAGAAAACTTGGTGATGAGTGTTACATGTAACAATTGTTGAAAGCACAACTGACCATTCATGTATTTGCATAAATGAAGGTTAAGGGCATATAGAGTCACCTCGAACACGCTTATTAAAATGACACGCATGGCACAAACGAGCAGCATTGTGGAAGGTTAAGGTATCCGATCCATAATAGCCCCAGATTCAATGATTATGGATGCATAACAGATATGTATGGGTTTCATACTAAGTATACTTGGACATAATTTTCATGTTTAAGTGCCAGTATGTAAGAGCAGAATGTGTCCTGATAAATGACCTTTCCTTTTCTTGAAGAGTTGTTTCCCTTTCCTTTTAATTTATAAAAATTAATTCTAAAAAAATATAAACAGTATAAAATTTATTTTCAATAGTGTTTGTATTCCTAATGATGAAATGCATCTTTCCACCGAAGGATATATTGATATTCTTAATATTTAATTTTTCATTTTAACAAATATGCTTGTCCCCATAGACATTAATGCAATCTTCATTAATTAATTACTGCTTAGTTAATAATATTTTTGAAAGTTTTTCTCGATAAATCTTTTTCTACTCTAAAATGCTTAAAATTAACATCAGAGTATTTAATAGATGATGAATATACAAGGTTAGAAAAATTAGGTCCTAATATGGATCGGATACCTTAAGCTAGTCCCACCAAGAAAATAACATTAGTTTATAATGGGGAAGACCAACTGGACTTTGAGATTTTGTTATAAACTTGCGTACGAGTACAGTAAGGTACCTTTTCTTCATTCACATATAGATCGATTTTGATAAAATACACTGACCAGCTGCATCTACAATGCTTTTTCAAGCCGTAAAAACCTATTAGGCAAATTTTATCAAATTAATTAAAACATTTTTCCATCAAATAATAATTAAATGTTGAATAATTTCTAAAAAAAATTACAATTAAAAGTTCATACATTGATGACAATTGTAACAGTACTAAATTGTGATTTTGTTGTCATTTATAATGATAAAAGAAACGTTTAGCATATCGGAAACTGCCAGGCTGTTTTAAATTTCATTATCATTTGAAACCAAATGACCTATTTCTCTTTACGATTTCAGCCTACGGACATTAACTCCCTTTTAAATTCATCAGATATCAACGTCTCGAAATATACGAGTTCTTTACTGCGTTCAACATCGAAATATTTTGGTTTTTACAAGTAGTGATTTTGTAACAATTTACCATCAATATGTCCGAGAACCCGGCAAACCAGTTAGCAAGTGCCATCTCAAATATATTATGGGTTTTTTTATATATCAATGCAAGCACTCATCTAAAACAGACTTGAATCTAATGGGGTGATTCTAGTTGAACCAAAAAAAAATCTGCGAGGAATATATGAAGTACTTTCTTCACAGTGTCCACAATGCTTTAAGCTCAAGTTACAATAGTTTAGTAAGCAAGATGCCATATGATTGAGACTATGTTTAGTAAATTTAAGATAAGAGCGTATAAAGCATATATTTACCATAACTTCTGGTAAATTTATATACGTGCATTATCATATAGCAATGCAGCAAAACTTCACATATCAACATCGTGTACTTACATGAATTAAACTTATTAAATCACATGTTCAGTTTTGGAAAATAAAAACTTTTCATTATTTTGACCAAGAGAGATATCAAAATTTGTGATTATAGTATATATCCTGATTTAAAAATTAACCGAACAAAACAAAAGGATACACTCATACAACTGCAGGAAAAACCCTGTATTTATACCACTGAATGTTCTACTTACATGTAAGTGCAATATGCATGCGGTGTTTCATAACTTCAAAAAGGTTTAAATTTTTACCAAGATGTTGAATGAGACTCCTTTTGATATTATCGTTTTTAAGCCTTTAAGATTTCAGTTTAACATATCGCATATTTATGCACTTATGCACTAATTTTATAGAGAACATAGCTTTGTTTAAGCCAGCATGGCAGCAGCATCCTTTCAACCTGGTGTGGGGAGCGGATCGTGCTGTGGACGGACGGAAATCTGATCTGTCTGCTATTGGAGGACAATGCATGCTTTCAGCGAATGAAAAATCAACGGCGGAATGGCGGGTAGATCTGGAAGAAGTACATAGTATACATCATATCTTTATTCAACACAGAACAGAGAACGTACACTGGGGTAATACAGATAATTATGTTTTCTAATACAAAATGTCAATTTCTTTTTCAATGACTTTTTTAAAAATTAATTTACATTTAACTTGTTTTATGGTGTTGTTGTTGTTGTTGTTGTTGTAGACAGAAAAAGAATATAGATCAGCAAACAAACTAAAACTAATTGAAGCACATGCAAAGTATATATTATATTATGAACTGTATTTACGGCCAGTTTCTGGGACAATACCCTAGAAGTATATTCTGGATTTATTACTATTTTTTGTAAACAAATGTATAAGTAACTTTTTTTATACAAATAAAAACAAAAGCAATAACATTCAAGCACAATAATACTTTTGTTTTGTCTGTGAACTTTGAAGGGATTTTCTAACGCAATCATCATTATCATTTCAGACAGTTCACAGGGCGTCAAAAACGATCACGACTGTAAAATTCTATCATTATATAAATTAACTTTGTCACAACAGTCCATGTATAGTCATTTATATTTCATTGTTATCAAATCATGTTGTTTATTGTGTTCACAATTGATTCTTTTTCATCACAGTTTTTTTCATCTTTGTGATTTCAGATGAAACCAACGGTTACACCGCGAGATTCTTAGGATTCTCGGTTTACGTTTCAAACACTACCAGTAAGGAGGATGGGTTGCTGTGTTTTAAGGATACCAGGTATACCAGCGACACAATACCCGATCATATGAACATAACTTGTACCACACACGGGAGATACGTCATCTACTATAACAACAGAACCAACCCTCCATTTCCAGTTGGCTATTCTGAATATGCATTTAATGATATTTGTGAAGTCGAGGTTTATGGTATGTTGCTTTAGCTGACAAACTACATATTCAAACCATAAAATGTTTGCATAAGTGTTTTATTTTGGTAAAAAGGTAGAAATCAGTGGAAAAAATGACTTCATCCTTGCTTTAGCGGGTCAATCTATGTTTCTTCAAAAGCTGTACGTCTTTTTCCATTTAAATCTTCTCTGAAAGCATTTTACGTTTTATATTTGCATTTGTTTATCAAACACTCAATCAAAATCCATGATAGCTAACGCAGGTTATTTTTTTCTGCAATGTTCGTTATCTTTTTTCCCGCATAAATCACTAAAGAGAACTTTTTATTATTTGAATTTTAAAGATATTTAATAGTAGTAAAATACAAATATAAAGTCTATAAGTTGTTTTGGTTTGCTTTTGTTTTTTGTTGTTTATTTTTTGTTTTTGTTTTTTCTGTTTATTTTTGTTGTTTTTTTTTAAGGCAGAATCAAGATGATATCAAGAAAACGGCCATACAAAAATGCTTCCGATTTTATAAATGCTATCTCAAATATCATTCTGGAGACACTATTTTTATCTTTTTAACAAGGATGCCCGATATCAGGATATTACGGGAGGGACTGCTCCTTATTGTGTCCACAAAACTGTCAGGAAGGTCACTGTCACATTGTGGGTGGAACATGTCTAGGTTGTGTTGATGGATACCAAGGTCCGAATTGTAACAAGCGTAAGTTTTTTCTTTCATCCTTTGATGTTAAAATTCATATTATTATTTCATAGCTGCTATTATCAGGAAATTAGTAAAAGGTTGTTTGGAATTAGTTATTGGATGAATGATGAACAACTCTATGTTTTCTAAAAGAATGCAGCAACAAAATGTATGGCTTGGAGTGTCAGCAGATCTGTGGAAAATGTAAAAACAAAGAACAGTGTCATCACGTGAACGGAAGTTGTCTGAACGGTTGTGACGGTGGATTTTATGGCACCAGGTGTGACCTAGGTATGATAAACAGTTTTTATGCAATTGGTATGTAGTACGTAAATCAAAAAGGTGTTTTCGATACTAAGTTACATCAAAATTGTAAAGTCAAATAAGTGTTCTCAATTTTACTTTGACAATATATTATTTTGTACAAAACAAAATCTAAATGCCTTTATGTTAGAGAAATGTTCACCCATTTACTGTACTTTGGGCAAATCAAATTGCGTCTCAACCATGAATATGTCAAACTTTCAACATCCATCCATACGTTTTGATATCTGTCATTTTAACTCTAATAGACAATGCAGCGCTTGCCAAAAAAGTAAACACATCATTTTAAGAACTGAATTTTAAAAGTTGGCAAACTGGTGTTACATCTGAAGCCCTTTCTTTGATATATTTTTGCAGACATGGTGTTAAAAATCAGACAATTTTTGCTTTAACATACAAATAGTATTGAGTTGCTTCTTTTCGAACTTAGAAATTAATTCATATATCTATATGCAATGTTTTATTTTGCATCTTAATTTACAACCTTGTTTTCAAACATTTAAACTTTTTTTAATAGATAGTAATTAAATTAAAAACAAATCAACAACATAATATTCAATATTTTATCAGGTTATATTAACATAAAATAACACGTGTTTAAATAGTGTTTGAGATATAATTTTAATAAGGTCATTCTGTTTGTAAAAAAATATTTTCTTGATCTTAAATTCATATTTTTCCTTTCACTCAGTCTTCTCGTGCTAATTCTGTTCTAGATTCATTTTCAGGCCATGAGTTTTAAAATGTATCCAAATATTCAAGCTCTCTCTCTCTCTCTCTCTCTCTCTCTCTCTCTCTCTCTCTCTCTCTCTCTATATATATATATATATATATATATATATATATCATTGTTAAACGGTATTTTTTTAGATTATATAAAAAGCTTTTATCATCTTACATACAATCAAAAGTAAGGTTTTTATCAAATATTTAATTAGAAACTGTTATTAAACTGTTTCAATATGACACTTAAAAAGCCTGCCCTGATGGTCGTTATGGTATCAACTGTGTGGAACAGTGTAACATCAACTGTGGAGTTCCATACAGATGTGACAGGGTAACAGGAGAGTGTGAGGGAGAATGCCAAGTGGGGTGGAAAGGCACCACCTGCGATATAGGTACATGCAACATATTGTTTGTGGTTTTTTTAATGGAAACCGTCATTTGATAGCTATAAACAAGAGTCAAATAGTTTGAGAATAAATGAAATATTGTCCTTTGCAGAACACAAGTATTACACATAAATACATGTTTAACCATATGGGTTAAATATCTAGTTACTTAAACCTTATTTAAATTGGTATTTATTCATATTAATGTTATAGAATATCTGTATATACAAGTATTGCAAATAAATACATACATGTTTAACCATACGGTTTAAATACCTAGTTACTAACACCTGATTTGAATACGTATTTATTCATATTAATGTTATAGAATATCTGTTTTAAACTACATGTGGATTTATTACAGAATGCAATGAAAGCAAGTTTGGACGGAACTGTAACCATTCCTGTGGCTTCTGTCTGTTCAAAGAACAGTGTCATTACATAAATGGTACTTGTCTTAACGGATGTGATAGTGGTTACTATGGCAGCGAATGTAATGAAGGTAATGTATGGTTAAAGAAATTGTTTTAAAAATAAATTGAAATATCAACATGAGAAATATATTCTATATTACTGACAACCATCTGAAATGCATTTAATTAAAAGAAGAAATCAACTTATTATCAACTTATTATGCTTTTAATATAATACAAATAGCTTGCAATAACAATACATATGGACCAAAATGCTCGTTGAAATGTGGGAACTGCCTCTACCTGTATGGAGAACAATGTCATCACGTGACAGGTCAATGTCCACGTGGATGTGGCATTGGTTACTATGGCGAGCGTTGTGACCAAGGTATGAATGGTGATGTCTATTTAGATAAATGTTAATACATTAGTCACAATATGATAATGTGGTAATGTTCATAAAATGAAATATAATTTCAATTGCCTAAAGTGAATCAAATCCTTTTGATTTTAGGTAGTACATGAATCAATATAAATCAAATCAAAATGGTATTTGTTGCAAAATATGTGTATCATTGGTTTTTTTTTTTAATTAAGCACCATACCGATTTTGTTTTTGAAATTCAGAATAAAGTTAAGATTACTTGTTTACTTTTCAGTGACGGAGTCCAGTTCCATAGATGATGTGTCAGAGACACACTCATCCACCCCACTCTATGTCTCCGTGGCCATTAACATCTTAAGTGGTATACTCAATGTGTTTTTAATAGTCAGGTAGATAGAAGCATAAAGTATTTCTTTATTACTGTCTTGTTTGATGTTTGATTAACTGAATGTTGATCATTTTATGTTAAGGAAAAAATTGTTCATACCGATTCCTATTCGCTTTTTTTAGACTACTAAGAATCGGTGTGTGCAGACAACAAAAGGACCAAGAAAATCTCAATAAACATAAAGATGGAATTAGTAATGAACCAAAACACACGAAGCATTCCCTTAAATCCGGGTACAATCAAGGAGAAGACAATTCTGCTTATCATGAACTAGAAGACTTTTCACCAGAATCCCAGTACGATAAACTCCCCTGACACACTTACAGAAATCCAAATTTCTCGGTGCATTTGAGGTTCGCTAACTCCTTGTTGTGTTTATAATTATAATTGATTTCTAGACCAAAAATGCTATGAAATTCAACGCAGGAAGTCTACTTTTAAAAACATTACAAAGAAATCAGGAAGAAGGAGAGGGTTATTGTGCATTCCTTTGAAGTATTGTGTATTCAATTTGACCTTAATATTTAAAAAATGCAATTTTTAATCGAAAGATAATTGAGACTAGTTCTTTACAAAAATAAAATATGGATTAATGAGATTAAATGTATTCTTAAATAAGCTAAATAAGAGTTTTATTGATATTTTTACACTACATTTCAACAAAAAGGTGTTCTTTTAAACAGTTAACTTTTATATAAAGATTGTTACAAATCTATATTGCAGCTACCTTTCAAATTGAAGAATAAAACAAACGAGTGGTGTTAATTTTTAAATGAACATTCCTACGTTTTCCTTGAATGCTTAGTATTTTGTATTAAGCCCAACAATGCAGTCTATGAAATGGTTCAATCATATGTATAGTGTATATGACCCTAACATGATATATGACTGTAAGCAGTGACAAATATCTAAATCATGTTTTGTTAGATATTTTATCTCTGTATCATATTATATTACTATGTGTAACAATGTAAACTAGTTCTGCCAGCTTATTGCGCTATCGTGCATAATGAAAGAATTATTATAATACGTTTTGTGTGTTTAACTTATCGATTGTCATTAGAGATGGCGATTATTATTGTATAATGAAAGAATATTACTGTTTCTGTGTTATCGATCTTCGTTAAGGATCGCAATTAATATTGCTATTTTGAAAACCGGTTGTTCGGTCGGTACCGGTAACAAAATCACTGAGCGGTTGGTCGTAAATACTTATGAATGTATTTTACAATGTATATTCTAACGCACTTTCTTTTAAGCAATGTAGATGTTGTAGTCTTTGGATATCTTAAAATTAAATAAAATTAGTCGTGGGTTAAGATCGTGGAGAACAACTGATCCGCAGGTGTACATTATGATTAATCATTTGATTTATTGTTTAATTGTCTGTCACTGCCCGTTCCCTTTAGACTCTTTTTAATCAACAATTAATTTTATTAATAATGTTAAAAACAGGGTTGAGTACCACTGCATATCTAAATTGACAGTATATTTTGCGCCAATCTCATTTGATATGTCATTATCATATAGCAAATGCATTTGTCTATGTTAGACACAAAGTGACAATCCAGCAAAATATTTTAAACGGCAGGTCATTTAATTGGCCTTTGTTGACCACAATTTAATCTCTACATCGAAATTGTAACACATCTATATATTTAGAAACTAAAGTTCTTGTCAGAAAACAGTTTTTAAGCGAATCTAAAATTAAAAACACCTCTGAAAGTGGAAGTTCCGAATGACATTACTGACACGATAACGCCCGAAACTTCCAAGATGCAGGGGAAGAGGGGTAAATTATAAATACTCAGGCATCTACTTCTTTCCATGCAAATGTTTGTGATTTTCTTTCAATATACCTATACAGAAAATTGATTGGATATCATATATAGTGGTTTAGTCCTAAACAGTAGGGGGGGCCTATAATTCATTTAATCATGCACGAAAAATGACGGAATATAAGACTTTTTATCAAAAATGTTCGACTGTGTGCCGTTTTTGATATACATTTCTTTTCTTTACATTCTTAAAAAAAAATCTTACATTATTTCTAAATTTGTTGTGTCATACAGTTTTGATGTATTCAATCGACCACGTGTGCGTCTGAGTATAGTCGTTACACACATTCTTTGCATAAAAAATTTGCGCGGCTTTTTAAATTATACATTTTAGGCAGCGTGCAAATGTTTTGGACTTAGTTAAGTGGGCGGACTTATTGGCGACACCGGCACTTTCATTCATTCAATATTGTATTCCTCTTTTCAGAGAGTAGATGAAATGAATATTATGGAACAAAATCAAATATGTATATTATACAACAAACATGAAATAAAAGAGATACAAAAATCTATATAGTTTACATGTACAAGCAAACGTGAAAATGTGAGTATTAAAGTTGAATTGTGAAATGCAACGTGCTAATTAAATTTAATGAATGGTTACAAGTTAGAAAAAAAAGTATTTATAGCAAAATAGTAATGATAATGTATACATA
>WFKH01011926.1:23721682-23742212 GCA_016163765.1 Magallana hongkongensis
ACCATATGGGTTAAATATCTAGTTACTTAAACCTTATTTAAATTGGTCTTTATTCATATTAATGTTATAGAATATCTGTATATACAAGTATTGCAAATAATTACATACATGTTTAACCATATGGTTTAAATATCTAGTTACTAACACCTGATTTGAATACGTATTTATTCATATTAATGTTATAGAATACCTGTTTTAAACTACATGTGGATTTATTACAGAATGCAATGAAAGCAAGTTTGGACGGAACTGTAACCATTCCTGTGGCTTCTGTCTGGACAAAGAACAGTGTCATTACATAAATGGTACTTGTCTTAACGGATGTGATAGTGGTTACTATGGCAGCGATTGTAATGAAGGTATGTATGGTTAAAGAAATTTTTAAAAAAATAAATTGAAATATCAACATTAGAAATGTATTCTATATTACTGACAACCATCTGAAATGCATTTAATAAAAAGAAGAAATCAGCTTACTATGCTGTTTTTAATATAATACAAATAGCTTGCAATAACAATACATATGGACCAAGATGCTCGTTGAAATGTGGGAACTGTCTCTACCTGTATGGAGAACAATGTCATCACGTTACCGGTCAATGTCCACGTGGATGTGACATTGGTTACTATGGCGATCGTTGTGACAAAGGTATGAATGGTGATGCCTATTTAGATAAATGTTAATACATTAGTCACAATATGATAATGTGGTAATGTTCATAAAATGAAATATAATTTCAATTGCCTAAAGTGAATCAAATCCTTTTGATTTTAGGTAGTACATGAATCAATATAAATCAAATCAAAATGGTATTTGTTGCAAAATATGTGTATCATTGTTGTTTTGTTTTAATTTAGCACCATAACGATTTTGTTTTTGAAATTCAGAATGAAGTTAAGATTACTTGTTTACTTTTCAGTGATGGAGTCCAGTTCCATAGATGATGAGTCAGAGACACACTCTTCCACCCCACTCTATGTCTCCGTGGCCATTTACATCTTAAGTGGTATACTCAATGTGTTTTAGTAGTCAGGTAGGTAGAAGCATAAAGTATTTCTTTATTATTGTCTCGTTTGATGTTTGATTAACTGACTGTTGATCATTTTATGTTAAGGAAAAAATTAACTCCTTGTTGTGTTTATAATTATAATTGATTTCTAGACCAAAAATGCTATGAAATTCAACGCAGGAAGTCTACTTTTAAAAATATTACAAAGAAATCAGGAAGAAGGAGAGGGTTATTGTGCATTCCTTTGAACTATTGTGTATTCATTTTGACCTTAATATTTAAAAAATGCAATTTTTAATCGAAAGATAATTGAGACTAGTTCTTTACAAAAAAAAAAAAATAATAAAATTAAATGTATTCTTAAATAAATAAAAATAAGTGTTTTATTGATATTTTTACACTACATTTCAACAAAAAGGTTTTCTTTTAAACAGTTAACTTTTACAAATCTATATTGCAGTTACCTTTCAAATTGAAGAATAAAACAAACGAGTGATGTTAATTTTTAAACGAACATTCCTACGTTTTCCTTGAATGCTTGGTATTTTGTATTAAGCCCAACAATGCAGTCTATGAAATGTTTCAATCATATGTATAGTGTATATGACCCTAACATGCTATATGATTGTAAGCAGTGACAAATATCTAAATCATGTTTTGTTAGATATTTTATCTCTGTATCATATTATATTACTATATGTAACAATGTAAACTAGTTCTGTCAGCTTATTGCGCTATCGTGCGTAATGAAAGAATATTACGTTTTGTGTGTTTAACTTATCGATTGTCATTAGAGTTGGCGATTATTATTGTATAATGAGAGAATATTACTGTTTCTGTGTTATCGATCTTCGTTAAGGATGGCAATTAATATTACTATTTTGAAAACCGCTTGCTCGGTCGGTACCGGTAACAAAATCACTGAGAGGTTGGTCGTTAATACTTATGAATGTATTTTACAATGTATATTCTAACGCACTTTCTTTTAAGCAATGTAGATGTTGTAGTCTTTGGATATCTTAACATTAAATTAAATTAGTCGTGGGTTAAGATCGTGGAGAACAATTGATCCGCAGGTGTACATTATGATTAATCATTTGATTTATTGTTTAATTGTCTGTCACTGCCCGTTCCCTTTAGACTCTTTTTAATCAACAATTAATTTTATTAATAATGTTAAAAACAGGGTTGAGTACCACTGCATATCTAAATTGACAGTATATTTTGCACCAATCTCATTTGATATATCATTATCATTTAGCATATGCATTTGTCTATGTTAGACACAAAGTGACAATCCAGCAAAATATTTTAAACGGCAGGTCATTTAATCGGCCTTTGTTGACCTTTTTTCAATCTCTACATCGAAATTGTAACACATCTATATATTTAGAAACTAAAGTTCTTGTCAGAAAACAGTTTTCATGCGAATCTACAATTAAAAACACCTCTGAAAGTGGAAGTTCCGAATGACATTACTGACACGATAACGCCCGAAACTTCCAAGATGCAGGGGAAGAGGGGTAAATTATAAATACTCAGGCATCTACTTCTTTCCATGCAAATGTTTGTGATTTTCTTTCAATATACCTATACAGAAAATTGTTTAAATATCATAGTGGTTCAGTCCTAAACAGTAGGGAGGGCCAATAGTTCATGTAATCATGCACGAAAAATGACGGAATATAAGACTTTTTATTAAAAATGTTCGAATTTGTGCCGTTTTTGATAAACATTTTTTTCTTTACATTCTTAAAATAAATCTTACATTATTTCTAAATTTGTTGTGTCAAACAGTTTTGATTTATTCAATCCACCACGTGTGCGTCGTTACACACATTTTTTGCATTAAAGATTTGCGCGGCTTTTTACCATTATACATTTTAGGCGGCTTGCAAATTTTTCGGCCCAGTTGGGTGGGCTGACATATTGGCGGCACCGGCACTGATTTTATTATACGTCATTTTAAGCTGTTTTTATACAAGCAGGAGAAGTTTTTAAAATAATATTTCAGGAAGAGCATGTCCAAAAACACCAGAAAAAGCGACGTTGGCTCACCGCACAGGTTACCGCACACTCATAAAGTTATGCGTCGACTTCGGTAAAACATCAATAGAAACGATCCAAATGATAGAGGAACAGTAAAACATTAAGATATTTTGAGATTACTGATCTACCAGTAACTTAAGCGATATTTTTGATGGAGCAAGCTGACCAAACGTTGCATATTAGTCTCAAGGCCTACGACGTCATGAAAAACGTCGTTAAAACTCATTGTCAGCCTGGGCCGTGCGACATGCATATGCAATGTTTATACAATCAAAACTCCCATCTTAGAAGGTGCATTGCTCTGATTTTTAAACATATAACTTAATATAATCAATATTGAAATATTATAATACTTTTCAAAAAATGACGTCGCCATTCAGACTGAATATGCATGTGTAAACAAACTCATTGGACAACCCTCGTATGCAGGAATGAATGATTCAATACATATATTTTTGGGGGAAAATAGTCAACATTGCATCAGAAAATACGCATGTTGTAATTATTAGCAACAAACAGACAAAAGTATAAATCTATGGAAAAAGCAACTGGTTTTATATTAGGTAATATCTTTAGTGTTCTAAACGTCGCTCCGGTGTATTCAGGGACACAGCCCAGACATGTCACCTCCACGATGATAAAGTAACCGTTCTGACAGTTCTGTGGACACGGTAAGGAACAGTTACCTCCGTAATATCCTGGTGTGAGACATCCTTATTATAACAATCTAAATAATTTCTTTTCAGGACGGAATTTCAATATTATATGCTATGGATATAGTATTACCATAATTGAGATATGATATATGATTGCTTTTACCATGTAAAAAAATATACCGGAGAATTTAGGAAGTATGTTATTTGAAATTTTAAAAAATAAAATTGACTCAAATGAAATATAGACATAATTCATATTTTGGTCGATTAAAAGCCGTCTAATATACACACATGTGATTTCTTAGTCAGGGTGAAGTAAAATTGAGCTTTTTGACATTTTTCAACGAAATATGATGATCAAAATAAATACTAGGCATTGGTGCACATGTCTCTCTTCATATTCCTTTTGTCATGTTGTGCATATTTATTTAATTCATATGCATCTAAACTAATATCGCGAACAACATAATTCTAAAAGGTTTCTCCAAAATTTAAACATTGGAATGTTAATTAATATAATGTGTACATGTGATCGAATAAATCTGATTTGACTGACCATAAACCTCCAGTTCACAAAGCTCGTTGTGTGTGTACTGAGAATACCCAGCAGGATACGGAGTGTGGGTCCTGTTGTTTTAGTAGATGAAGTATCTACAATGTGTAATACATTTATGTTTGTAGCATTGGGAATCGTGTCTCTGGTATAGCTGGTGTCCTTAAAACACAGAATCCCGTCTACTTTAGCGGTTGTGTTTGAAACAAAAAAAATCAAGAATCCCAAGAATCTCGCCGTGTTACCTTTGTTTCTATCTGAGGTGATACTTTTTTTTTTATTAATATTGTTAATGATTTTTATGTGTACAAGTATTAAAGATATATGGTTTAGCACTGCGTCACCAGAAAATATCCGTATAAAAAATCTTAACCTATGACTAGATAATAAAGGATTCACGTACAATACTAAAAATATGCATGTAATAGTTTTATAGAGCATAACTTACAGTCATTTTCCACAGTTTTTTAGAAATACATTGTAATATCGATGCTCAAAATATTCAACATATGTGATATTGTCTTGTTTGACTTCTTTATTTTAAAGCAAAACACAAGTGTGAAATTTTAATTTGTCACTTCTATTGTCAAATATTGATAGTTCGATCCTATATTCTATTTAAACTCAATGCCTGCAATGATAAAGAATATACACAAGCATAATCTGTGAAGTGCCTGTATTGTTGCATAATACCTATCTCCGCTAAAACAAAATGCAAAGGTTAGAAGGAAGTATTACCAATGCTCAAGTTCCCCCTGAAAAAAGACCCCTAAGTTTTAAAGTCCACATTATTGACACTACACGTTTTCGTTCATAGTACGATTTTGCCTACATGTATATATTTTCGATGCTAAGATAGTTGATCCAAATGTTATGTCACACAATGCATTTCGCTTTCTGATGGGCGCTGTAGTATAAATCTGATATATCAAAATTTGCACAAGTAAAAAGCTCAAAACAATCAAATGTTTTAAAACAGCTTGATTATAAACTGTTTTGAAAAAGTAACTATTGATCTTGATTATTAACGCGGTGCTTTTTGTCTCTCTATTTAAGTGCAAAAAGGCTGCAAATTCAAAAATACTTGCAATGCATATTTCATTTGACTACATGTAATATAAGTACTAAATATGGTATTAAAATTATATATCAAACTCAAGGTAAGAGAGAAAGCAATCAAAAAGCCTTAAATGTAGTTTGGTGGTGTCTCGCTTATGAATGAAGTAGAGTAAAAAACAGATGACCAGAAGAAAAGTTTGAGCTAGCGTATTACATCATCACTAGTATTATAATGCTACACTTGCGACTTTTTGTAGAGCTCTCGATTTGTTAATCGTAAAGTAAACAAAAATAATGAATTATTCAGCAAAACAATATCAATTAAATGTGAGTAAAGCGTAACGCTTCATCTTTTTAAGAACTGAATTATGAATTGCAAACAAAGTAATCCAGTAAGAAGATCTCACAATCCCTGCCTTATGTCTTACTTATGTTATCGTCAGAATTTTGCGTTTGCTTTGAGGATTTCTGAGATCTAAATTAAAAATGCTGATATTTCATAAATGGTTTTCATGAATTTATTGCATTTGTGACATTACCTTTGAATCTTACCTCGTATTTTTTAATATACACCAAAACCATTAAAACTCAGTGATGATTTATTTTAATTATTTATCCAGTTATTTTAAAAAGTTATAATGTATTAATCACATAAATATCCGTCATATCCGTAACAAATTTCATGTTTAAATAAAAATTTACCCCACGAAGCATTATCCCTCCTGTACTGGATAAAAATTTTGTGTATACCGCGTACTTCTCCCAGATCTACCCGCCATTCTGTTACCAGATATCCATTTGCTGAAAACGTACAATGTCCTCCAAAATATTACAAATTTGATTCGTTTCCGTCCCCAGCAAGCTCTGCTTCCCCCAAGAGAAAGGATGCCGCTGCCATGCTGGCTTACTCAAGGCGATATTTTCTATAAAGAATGAATTATCATTAAAAATTCCTTGCAATCATAATCGTCAAGCATTTTTTCCACATGTTCCACTGGACAACAGATGATGTCAAAAAATCTCAGCAGGCTAGTGGAGCTTCTTAATGTGCCTGACTTTTTTGGTCCCATATCTTGTCATACAGAACTTTTTTTGACGTTGCGGCAATAGAAAGAAGTCGGGTTTAATTTAATAGAACAACAGCATATCAAGTACATGATTTGAATGGAAGGGGGAACACATTAAGCATCAAGACCTACATGAATTTAGTAGACACATGCAACATTTCACAGCATGAAGCTCTACCATTTAGTCAACTGAATGTTAACTGAAAGGTCTGGAAAAGTAACAGATTGACATAGATATGCCAATCTGTCACCTTTCAGTTTTCTTTCAGTCTCAGTTGACACATTTTCATCCTCTGCCAGTGATAAGGTGCACCTGACTCCCTTGCGTAACTCTGTATGGTAAATAACGAGATAGGGGGTTTTGAATACTTTCAGAATGAGTACAAGTCTGTATTTCCTAACACTTGTTAAAATGGGTTTTGGTCGTGGGTCAGTTGAATGAGGTCCCTCCCTTGTGTGGGGTGACCAAACACCTGTGTAGCTTGCATAGCGAACACAACTTTATATACCTGAGAAGTGAAACACAAGAAACTGTAAAATTGTAAACAATATTGAACAAAGACGGATTTACCGGTTTAAAGCCAATGTAAACCCAAAAAATTCAATAAAAGGCCCTGGTTTACGTTACAAAGAAATAAAAACTCTTTTTTCATTGAGTAAATCAACAATTGACATTCAGATGACGCTTTGAAATCAATCCATAAATCATTGTATAGTGAACTACGTAAAAGTTGACGCTTATTAAAAGCTTCTACGTACTTTACTATGACTCTTCAAAATGCGGAATGATTTGTTGGGTGATTCGTAAATTGTATGCCGCCCCAATAGAACACAAAACAAGTCATTTTTGAAAGTACACACAATTTAACCCACATTCGACATGGAAAAGTTCGTAATTACATTCCACAAATTATCACGAAATACTGCGGTAGCTGGTCAGACAAAAGAAGAGTACTAAAACACATTGACAAAACATTTCCCGCACAGAATGCATGCATAATGATATCCAGTGCAAAAGTGTACAAATGAACTTCGATTTCAAAACAATGTTAAGGTATATTCCAAATCGAGAAGGGATTTGACTTGAGATACATCCTCTAGAAATGTCCACAAGAAGAATGGAAGGTTATATGACTAGAGAACTTTTATGATGTCGTGCATATAGTCAAGCTGGGTTTATGATAGGTTATATCGATAAGAAAATAATCTTGTTAAATATGCTTTTTAAAATAAGAGAAATAAATTTTCCGAACGTCATCGCTGCGTTAAAAATTATGTTGAACAAATAAAGAAATGAAAGGTGTTATTTCATAGAAGACTTGCATTTATTTTTTTATAATTTTGTATCATTAAGGGGTGCGACCAAAACGCTTAAGGACAAAAAACATTGTATCATTAACGATTGAGGGTATAGATAGGTGCTTTTTTCATTAATCGTTATGAATCATGTGCATTTGTGACGTCTAATGATTGCTCCATCATAAAGCGTCAATTCATCATTAGCGGATGATGTAGGAGATGCCAACTGTTAGTGCAATCAATAATAACAGTGAGAATTGAAGTTCCCATGCTTAATTGTTTTTAATCATTAAATCTGCATATGGTCAGATTTTTTCGCTGTAATAGTATCAAATAATTTTTCATACAAACCAATGGTCTGGGATAGTTAAATCTTTTTGCATATTTACACCAGCAGAATTGGTCTCCTTTCAAAGTTAAAAATATTCAAAGTAAATAAAAATAATTTCTGGGAACACTAAAAACAAACCGGATGCATCATGGGCAGATGTAGAAAAAGGGAACCGATATGTTTCGTCTCCCGAATGATTGAGCCTATTCAACCCACATAATATGCATCCGTTAACAAATCAAACCTCTGCACGATTAGTGAAAAGTGTATACGTTTTGATATACCAAAACATCGAGTCCTTAATTTATAGCGATGTCGTAATACAATCATACCCGCCTCGACGTCGGGGGCGAATTTTAATATGTGGCGAAATAACGTGGTATTCATTTATTTGAAGTATTTTTTGCAAACAAATTTAGCACATCACGTTCTTATTGAAATACGGCTTAATTGATCGAGAAACCTACTGCAATGTTCGTTATTAGTACACATACTCAGCATAACCATCGTTTAAAAGCGTATACAAAATTTGATATAAAATCGGACCAAGCAGCTTTAAGCGGCATTGTATCATTGATGGTTGTTACACTGCTAAATTACACTTAAGAAACATGTATCGGTCAAACACAGAAAACACTGTAAAAATTACAGTTTAATTCTCATAACATACTCAACTAATTGTATGCATACGGTTGTGAAATCTAGATTTTATAAAACTTAACAACGTGATTATTTAAAATCATTCAAATATTTGCATAAACTTGTAAGAAGAGTAGATCACCAAACTTCACGGTATGCGTTGATTCAGGTCACATTCAATCATCACTAAATATTGCTACATGTTTATTTTATAAGACATATTATCTGCATGGCATAGAAAACGAGTTCTAGCCGATAAAATGCCGTTTTACAATAATCATTTATTAAGCGTTGACGCAATATACACCCTGGTTTCAAATAATTTCGTCAAGGCAATTTATCGTACTGGGATTCTTTCGTGATTTCCCCAAGCTCTTGATAGGCAGCGTGGTCTTCTGCTTGGTCATACACGGACTTTGAAAAATGTTTAGCCTGATCTGAATCAATGTTCCTCCCATCAAAGTGTTTATCGACGTTCTTTTGGATCTTTTGTTGTATGCATGTACACACGCTCTTTCTTAGTTGTCTGGGAAAGAATATATGATTCGTCGTTATAATATAACACAAACTATCATTACGAAGTCAATCAATCGAAAAAAAATTAAGTATGTGCCTACCTGATAATAAAAAATACATTTGATAATACACTGAGCGCTATAATGGTCACAGAAACATATACTGTAGCGGATGATAGGCATGTCGACGCAGGATCACTAGAAACTGATGTAAACGCTGAAAAGAGAATTTATTCAAGTTTAATTTAAATAGGAATTGTGTTTATTAATGAAAAAAAAAACTATATTAACTTTTGTCACCATTTACTTAAAAGCCAAGAGAATCAAATTTTATTATGACCGCTGAAATTTTGATACCAACTAGATTTGATCTCACTTTGTATACCTTGATCACAACTACCACCTTGAAAACCAACGTAACATCCATGTGGACATTGACCTGTCACGTGATGGCATTGTTCTCCATATGGGTAAAGGCAGTTACCACATGTCAATGAGCAGAATGGTCCATAGGTATTGTTATTGCAAACTGTTATTATAATGAATTTAGTTTACGTACATCAAAATAAAATGTTGCTGACGACTTGTAAATAATGAAAATACTTAGGAATAAATAATCGTAATCATTAATCCAGTAACTGTAGGACTCGATGGATTTTTGCTGGAATTATGCATGCTTATAATCATGTGAAAAAATCCTGCGAGATATGCATTCATGCAGAGGCCAATTCGGGTGTGTGGCATCCCTTACTATAAGCTTGTTTCAGCTTTATACTCTGTACCAACCGTGCCACGTGACGTGGAAATAATACAGTATTTTTTCTGCAGTGGAAAAGACTTGATTTTAAACAACATGGTGACTGGCAATTCAAATTTTGTTCACTGTGCTTCTTTTAATAAATGTTTTATATACAAATATATATAATATATATAATATATACAAATATTTAATTTTGTGTAAACAATCTTTTTTTTACGTTCTTACGATAAACATGTATCGTCAAAATTTTGTCAAGAATTAGTCTAGGATATTGAAACACAATTCCTTATCAACTTTTTTCTCTGATTATTTACAGCCAGCAGCTTCCTAATATTTTCCTTTTTTTCAGATAAGCCTGTTTTTACAATGTACATCTATAAAGTTTGGTATTTATTGTTTTTATTAAATATACTGTGTAATGGTATCAGCTATAGATTAAAAGATTCTTTTTTACATTGAAATGTGTTTAGATTTATACAGCTGTCTAACATATTCTAGTTTTTCTAAATGCAAATATAACATTACTATTACCTTGTGTACAATAGCTTCCTCGATATCCACTATCACACCCGTTGGGACATGTACCTTGGATGTAATGACATTGTTCTCCCTCAAGACAGTGGCCACAAAGTGAGCTGCAATTCTTTCCAAACTGTCCCCCGTTGCATTCTATTAGATTCAGGCCATTACAAATTTCAAACAACAATAGCAATGCAAAATAGGTTTAAACATTAAAAATTTTACACGATTACAAAGAAAATTAAATAGAATTTATAGGCGTAGAAACATTGTAACATATAAAAAATATATGAAATTGGCATGCAGTTAAAAGAGTTAGGACCACTCATATACTACATGTAGTATCTAGTTACCTTGCTTTTTAATAATGTGAAACCTAGGTCTTTTTCGTTAGACATAATATATTAACAACATATAAGTGTTAAAAGAGTTCCGTACGTGTATAGCAGGTGACACCTTTCCACCCCACTTGGCAACCTCCCTCACACTGTCCTGTCACCCTGTCACATTTGTATGGAACTCCACAGTTAGAGTTACATTCTTCTTGACAGTTAGACCCATACCAACCATCAGAACAAACTGTTTGTATACGACTTAATATAAATGTCTGATACGAGATTCAATACCACCTTATGTTTTTTATAAAAAAAAAAAAAATTGCATTACTTTAGGACTGAAAAATATTTCAAGAATCTGACTTTATATACTTGTAAATTAAATATTTTTATTCTTGTAAGTGAATCAACAGTTGTAAATTAAAATGATGCTTTACTACATTGATTTCTAATACCGCAGTACATTTGTATGTACCTAAATTGCACTTATTGCCGTAAAACCCACTGTCACAGCCATTCAGACAACTTCCGTTCACGTGATGACACTGTTCTTTGTTTTTACAATTTCCACAAATGTACTGGCACTCTAGACCGTATGTTCGACCAAGACATTCTGAGGCAAAGACAATTTCACTTGATTTTTCATAACTCGATGTAAGTATTCAGAAATATGTTAGTGAATCATTTCATAATAAATAACACTTTGAAAATAAAAATAAATGATGGATTTGATTAAAAAGAAAACAAAACTCGCCTTCATTACAAATTGGACCTTTGTATCCGTCACCACAACCCAGACACGTTCCATCCACAATGTGACAGTGACCTTCCTGACAGTTTTGTGGACACTGTAAGGAACAGTCTTCTCCATAATATCCTGGTATGGGACAACCTTATTGAAGCATTAGAAATAATGATATTTTTTTTAAACACAGTGTAAATAGTAGGTAATTATGTAACCCATAAAAATACAATATAGTTGCCACACATGACATAATGCTTAAGAGGCAGTGTCAGCAGGCATTGAGTTTCACACTATATAAACATGGAATATTGAAAAATATATTTCTGGCTGAAATTTTATGAACATGATGCTAATGAATAGTCTTTAAAAAATAAAGTTACCGAGACATATACCCTCTTGTTTCCATGGCAACCAGACCATTTATTAATGCTTTATTACATAAATATTAATCTGACCGAATTTGATATATATTAATTATTTTATCACCAAACTTCAGTTTATTTCAAATAATTGTAATAGATAGTGCATAAAAACACCTTTTTGTTTCTATGGGATGATGCATATTTTTAAATATAGGCCCTTCATTAAAAAATTGAACATTTTCCTCTCCGAAAAAGACTGTGTAAAGTTGTGTGTTGTTGCAAATTCCAGACAAATTGAAAAAATATATATATACTAGATATTCAGCGACAGGATACTATTTTCAATATATTAGTTAACTAAAAATTTGGCAAGCACGGAAGAATTTCAGAAAAAAATCAGAATGAGTTGTTGTAAAATTTGGCTAAAAAAGATTGGATTATCTCCCTTGTACGAGCTCTCTACGAAAAGAGATCGGAAAGAAAGAAACAGACAACAACAACAGAATGGCGGGAGAAAAAAGAAAGTTGAAAGCTTTACATTTGTTCTTATTATTGGATAAAAACAGATAACTGTAAGTTGTATATGTATCTTATTTATCTTATAAATATATTTGGGGAACTTCCATTAATAGATTGCCTTCACCACATGCAAAATAGCAACACCAGCCACAGGGGCTTATGCAGAAAAAAAAAAACGTCGCTAAAAAAGTGGGAACCTTGAAGGAAAAAAAAACATCGTTAAAAAAGTGGGTACCTTGAAGGAAAAAAAAATCGTTAAAAAAGTGGGTACCTTGAAGGAAAAACAACAAGGGAGGACGCCATCTTGTTTCATCAGCTAATTTTTCATTTATACTGGTGTCTCATAATATCGCGGTACTTGTTTCTCTTCCTTAAAAAAAGATATTCCAATCTGTCAGTTTAACATGTCATCGAGTGCTTTTAAAAAAGCTTATATTACACTAACTTTTCAGTGGTACATCATTTTCTAATATTTCTTTGTTTATTCTGTGTGCTATTTTTAAAACCAGAAGTCTTATTTACCTTCAAAAGTACACAGTTCCATTGTATCGCGTTATTGAATGTATAGAAGCCCGGTATAGTTATAAATTACAGTTTTATTTTCTAAAGTTAAATATGATACTACTTGAAAACCAAAAAAATCAAACAGGTAATATGATATGAAATATGTATTTTATTATGCTTTTTATTAAGTTTATTTCTTTAGATACAGCGTGGACATTTAAATTCGCTTCCTCTCCAAAGAACTTTCACTTGTGAACAAAATTTTAGGTGTGTCCAATGTCCACAAACGTCGCATTAACCCCAATTTACAAAACTGATTGCTGCCATATGGGAAAGTTTTTCTGGTTGCCATTTGTTGCAAATGCAACACACCTCCTCGTCATCGGTAAAATTGTCATCTGAACTGCAAGTATCGACACGTATTGGGCCAGATATTTTTGATTGTGCACCAGATGTTCCAGATTTGGGACTTGCACATACTGTTTCGGTCGATTTTCCTGTTGATTTACTCGGTGTTTTGCCTCTACCTTTTGTTTTCTCAGATTTGTTTCCTTTTCTAATTTTTGTTTCTTAATCTCATAGGATTCTAAAATTTGAATATTGGATTCTTTTAGAAAATTTCCGGTGAGAAATGGTGGCACAAACTTCCTCTTGATTTTCTTAACAGATTCTTTTCTGATTTTTCTGCTTTTAAAAAAATCAGGAGGACTAATATTCTCTTAATTTTGTTCATCATCTGTTATAAGGTGTGCTACCACATCTCCCTCTGCTTTGTGTCCTCTGTAGGTTGTGTCTCATCATGGGCGTTTATGGTCGCACGTGCTGTCGATTCAGGCATTGTGTCAAAAATTTCAGGGTTTAGAGGAAATATTCTAGTTATCCTGAAGGAGGAAACAAGGTTATCTGGGGACATTGCTTTCAGATTAAGTTTGCTGCTTAATTTGGCGATTTCATATTTAGTTACTGTTGCTCCTGGATTCTGTTGCATATAACTAGAACACTCTCTATAATACATATATTTGAATGTTCCAAATATGGCTACATCGAGTGGCTGAGTAGTATGACTATTGTGAGGTGGAAGGAGAAATAAAGTGGCATTCCTTTGGCGGGCCCAGTTTGTCAAGGTCAAACGTACATGCGATTTGTAACCATCAAAAAGGATTAAAGTTGGGTCTTGGTCTGGGTCATTGGTAATTCCAGCATGACGTGCAAAGTGATTGGTCAAATAGTTTTTAAACACTGCACCATTAGACTAACCACTTTCACTCATTTGGTGGTGCTCCCTCAAGAAAAGCAGGCATCCAACGCTTACCCGGGAAAATGAAATATGGAGGAATATGATTAACAACAGCATTTCCTGCTGCAATGATGGTTATTGTTGATGACCTTGGTGATGTCACAGCCTTTGTTGCAGACAATTTTGGGCGGGACATGATCTGATGTTATTCCTGTTTCATCTATATTGAAAATCCGATTTTGTTTTTCTAATAAATTGTTTGCTACCATTATTGTGGAAAGTTCTTCAAAATATTTTTTTTAATTTTTTTCTTGGGAGGTGCTCTTTGCCCTATGTACAGAGAGTTTCTGTGGTTTGACAAGTTTCAGTTGTGGCCATTTGTTCATAAAATGGTAAAACCAGTTATTGCTGAGTTTATTAGATCCCTCCAATTTTGTTGTCAGTGTCTTTTTCAAGGACAAGGCATATTCTTTTGCCATCGTTTGAATGCAGCTTTTTTGTGTAACCATATCCAATATCGGCCATATAAATTAAATGATCTACACAATCTTTTTCTTCTCTTTAATTGAACAGAGGTTCCTTCCCTACTTTTGCCATAGGTTCAACATTTCCTCTAGTTCTGTCACGCAGAGTAGATTCAGGAACTGGAAACATTATTGCAGCTCTATATACTGATAATTTGTCAGAAATGACAGCTTTGTGAGCTTTATCCAGATTGCTTCTATCACATTGTAACTTCTTTGCTTTATTCTTCAATGAAATATTTCAAACATTACAACAACAAGTTGAACCTAAATGCAAATTTTTACTAAGCCTTTTTATTTTAAATAATTAATCTCCTAAGTGTGTTCCATACTTTTTTTTTCCTTACGACCAGACGACAGACTGACAATTCATTTACAATTTATCATTCTAACTACATTTTACAAATGATAAGTATGTATTTTCTGGCAAATCCTCATTTATGATTAGACTTTATATTGTTATTTTAACAAAAAACAGACACCTCATCTTCTGACATTATTAAGCTACCTTATATGCACTCAGTCTGCAGTCTATTGTTCTAGGTGGCGCTAATACCGCGAAAAAAACCGGAAATGCTATTTTTAGGAATATACCGCGATACAATAGAACCCGCGACATAATGAGAAAAGAGTTTAATTTATTAAACTTGACATATGCGCCGATTCGTATTCTTTCGTTTTCTTTTAGGTTTAGTTCTTTTTTACACAAACAGTAACAAACTTGTTGATTTCTCGCGTAAACATTCAAAATCGACAACTCCCTGGCTTCTGTAGAAAACGAAAGAACGGCACGTGAGATCTCTGTCGTACGATTGGTTATGGAAAAAGCCAGGGAGTTGTCGATTTCGGATTTTTACGCGAGAAAAAGATAAAATTTGTTGATGTAGACGTAAATAGAATTAAACTGGAGGTGAGATCTTAAAGAAAATCATTTAAAAAGGAATACAAATCGACACGTATGTCTAGTTTAACAATTTGAATCAGAAATTAGCTGATGAAGCGAGGCGGTATCCAAGATGGTGTCCTCCCTTGTTGTTTTTCCTCCGAGGTACCCACTTTTTTAACGATGTTTTTTTTTTTTCTACACAAGCCCCTGTGCACCAGTTACCAGTATTCATTTGTTTTTAGGCCTGACAGTCGTTTTTTCTCCTCATGCAAGCATAATTTCTAATCGATGCATATGCAAAAAAGCAACACTCTGTAAATATTATCTGTCACATGGAATCACCGATGAGAAATAGCAGTCATGGAATTTAGAACTTCGTTAGAAAGTCCTCAAAAATAGGAGATATACTGTGGTTAACTGTGCAGTGTTGTAGTCGCCTTGTCTTTAAAATCTGCTTTAACACATTTTAATCTAAATTACAGCCATTTTTAACAGGTGCATTGTTCAAAAACTAATTCTCAATAGGAATCAACGCATGTGTGTACCATATGACAAGACTAAAAAATTAATCTCATGCTAAATAATATATATTTAGAGGCATTTTTAATGACCACGCGGATGAAGTACAAATTGGTAAATGAATTATTATTCTTAGATTATTTACTACATATATATAATAAACACGATGTATGATCTAATTATGAAATTTGAAATGAATAATAATATTAAAGATAGTTATCATACCCCATTGCAGGGTGAGAGTAATATCCCTAAAGTGAATTGCAATAAAATTATCATTTGGAATTCAATTTGTTTTAGCACTGGGTTAAATACAACTATACTCTGTCCCTAATTTTTGCTTCCACTACCTTTCGCTTGATATTTCGATAATCATAAATACCTTTGTTCTTAAACTACGTTCATTCACTAAGATGAAAAATTTTCAGATTATCTGTTTTGAAACGCCCCCTCTACCGCTTCAGGTTTCAATAAACAACCCAAAATAGAAAGTCAAGGTGGATTTTGCATTGCATCAGCCATGAAATAGCCCAGATGATAACGTTGAAAAATTGTGTAAGGTATTCAGAGTGAGTTCCGAATGGTGAAAAGATGTAAATATTTCCCATTATTAATCTCTGTAAGAAATTTGTTTTCATTCCTGTGAACTTTTATGAGTAAAAAATGATAATGTGTCAATGAAGAAACCTTAAATCATGATCCCCATTTGGTAGGGTGGAGCCCCGATGGAGCGGGGAGGGTGTAATTTTTACATAGGAAATAAGTTAAATTATTTTAACTTAATTTAACTCAAATTAATCTTATTATGGAAGCATCTTGACATTTGTTGATTGTGTTGATGTTTTAAGACTGTTCCTGTTTAGAATGTTGCCTCTAGACAATTCTTTGGCCACAAAAGGGGTGCGCAAAGTTTGATGTAGTTTTATATTTAAGGTCTTCCGTTTCCAATGGAAGACCTTCTTGTTATTGCTTTGTTTCTTTTCCTCTATAATTATATCTCCAAGTTTAGTGTCAATTTTATTTGTGTCTATTTAGAGCAGAAGTATTGCCAAACCATTTTAAGCAATATTTAGCCAATGAAATAATCTTGTTTGGGGAGGGGGGCTTTATGGAAATATTTCAAATGTATTCATACCATAACATTGGGGGCTAGAATGGGACTATATTAGGGGTGGGGTTTCAACGTACAGAAAATATTATTAGAGTAGAGTTCTGTTAGACACTTGGTAAAAATGAATAGCTGTAAAATCTTTTTTTTTAATTTGTACAGGATTTACTCGCAAAGCTCACTGTTAACAGTTTAAACAAACTCTCAGGGTAGTGAGTGGATTCCTTCGAGCCAGGATTTAGAGACTTTCCCAAATGCAGTTAACTGACAAGCCTTTGACAATCTTCTGGAAATGTGCGAGTCCCATGATGAAAACTCTTACAACCTCTCCAGGCAAGTCTCTTCAGAATGAATTAAACAGGTTACATTAGAAAGTCCAAACAGATTTTTACAGAGGACCTGGAGATACTAACACCTGGTCAGGAAGACTTTGTGTCTGAAATTGCCCTTAGCAGTAGACATTTGCAAGAAGAAACAGTCAATATGCTTGAGGTGGTTAGTCTAGCATATAAACAAGTGACAGATTGGGGTACAGAGTGACACATTTTCCTATTGCCATTGAGAACTCGTTGTAAACATTGCCAGATATATTCCAGAACTTACAAAATATAAATATTCCATGGCAAGGAAAGTGAAACATTCACAGACAACTGGACGAGGACAACCACACACTCATTTCAAAGAAAGAAGAGAGTATATATTTAAGACGTGCAAAAAAATCACTTTTTGGACTTTATTATGATTTTTGCAATTTTTTAGAAGCACATGTTCATGCAAAATAATCATGGTAATAAAATACCAAAACCAAAGATGAATCTTGTTGTGAAATGATGCCATAAGTCATCGTATTACTTTCTGCAACTGCTAGCATGTTGAAGCTATTGTAGAACCATTTCCGAGGTGTAAAGTGTTTAACAGGGCCATTGCAGATAACCATTTTTGACAACTATTTTCAAACAAAAATATTCCAAAGGAAAGTATTGTGAAATTTAGTTATCAGTGGCCACTTTAATAAAAAATATGAGTTGATAAATATTTGAATATTTTGACCTTTACATCAAAAGTCAGAAATATGTCATCATAATTCTGGACACATAACTTTAGTATTAGAAATGAACTAATCAATAAATAAGATGACCTTGCTGTGAGGGTCAAGGTCAACAGTACAGCATGAAGTTAGTATCCTGCTCTTTCTAGAAAAAAGTATTGATGTCTAGAAAGGGTTGAGTATCGAACAATCATGGTGCTTAGAAATAATTAGGCATATGATAAATACTGGTAATATAACATAACTTGACCTTGAGGTCAAAGGTCAAGGTAAAAGCAGGCAATATTGGACATTTCTTTTTAATTTCTAGTTGCACACATGTGCTCACATGTACTAGTATGTGCTGAAAAAAATTCTTCCTAAAATCTGACAGATGTCTCTCTCTCCACTTCTGAAATACTGTATTCTTCATCGCAAAAAAGTCTGAAAATGCTCAATTTTTTTTTTTTTTTTAATTTTCATGGCAAAATGTTTTTTTAATGTCTACCCGATTTTATTTTTTATGTTCTTATATAAACAAGGGGTGACATAATTAAATTATAGAGTCAGTAAGTAGCACTCTGGATTTTTCTTTAAAAGATTTTGAAAAAAGTCATAAATTCAGCTATATTTTTGGGTTGAAAGCATTCCTCTTCTCTTGTTGCCTTAGCAAAATAAAAAGACAAAGTAATCCAAATTAGTTTGGCACAGTCAAACGCCTGCTTTCATTGTTATTTTTTTGTTGGTTACTAAGGAAAAGATTTTCCTTAGATACGACACCTTGAATTTGATTGAAATTATAGTCTGTCCCAAGTTATTGCTTCCATCACTTTTTGATGATTTTTAATAAAAATACACATACCTGTGAAAGAAGTACGGTTGAAATCGATGAAATGTAAAATATCCAAGATATCTTCATTGACAAATCATCCTTTTTACACTCATAAAAATTTACAGGAACGAAAATAAATTTCTTACGGAGATTTATAATGGGAAATGTTTACACCTTTTCTCCATTCGGAAGTTCTCGGGACACCTCGCGCAATTTTTCAACATTATTATCCGGGCTTAATAAGGGCTGATGCAATGCAAAATCCTCGTAGACTTTCTATTTTGGGATATGTATTGAAACCTGAAGCGCTACAGGGGGCGTTTCAAAACAGATAATCTGGACATTTTTCATATTAGTGGATGAACGTAGTTTAAGCGCAAAGGTATTTATTATTATCGAAATATCAAGCGAAAAGTGGTGGAAGCAAAAACCCGGGACAGAGTATAGTAATTTTAATATTTTTATGTAATTTGCAAAAGAAAATAATCCGTAAACACTGTTTGCAAGAAATTTCATTTTTTTTTACTTTCCATGCAAAGCTCAATGCTTGGTGACATTGCCTCTTAATATCTTGCACAAAGACGATGGGAGTTTTTATCTGAAGTAACGTACCAAACACTTCCAGTTCACAGAGGTCGTTGAAAGCGGATCTGTCATACCCATCAGGATACGGAGGGTGAGTCCTGTTGTTGTAGTAGATGACGTATCTCCCATGTGTGGTACACGTTATGTTTGTGGGATTGGGTATTGTAGCCCTGATATAATTAGTGTCCTTGAAACACAGTATCCCATCCTCCTTACTGGTTGTGTTCGAAACATAAACTGAGAATCCTAAGAATCTCGCGGTGTAACCGTTCTCTTCATCTGTCAAAATGAGGAATAAAGTTTCATATATCAATAAATCATACTGAATATTTAAGAACTGTCACTACAAAATAGTTATTATCATATCTATAATATTTTGAATGAATGCATTAACAAGTTGTTACCTGAACATAACATATTATTTAAGGAATAAGGAATCATTCTTTGAGTATTATGAGGTGATGATTTTGGTCGGGGCGTGATCAAATCCAATAAAGCCCGAAGGGCTTTATGAAAGATTTGATCACGCCCCGACCGAAATTATCACCACATAATATTCAAAGAATGATTCCTTATTACTTATATTTATATAATTTTAAGTCATCGTACGATTAAATATTTAAATATAAATAAGCAAACCCCGCTGGCGCCTCAATTTGGCGTCGTTTGAAGTTATGGGTTATATAGTACAAAATCGACACGTAGTGTTATCACAGGCAAAGACACTGGAAAATGTAAATATAATAGTATAATTATAAGAAATCATTATTTCCATACACCATAATTATTGCCCGAAGGTAGATAGCAGGTTTATTTGAAAATAATTACTATTTTAGAGATAGGATTACAAACTATATCTAAGGTACTTTAAAATTGTGGTAGAAAATGGC
>WFKH01011926.1:23752043-23763921 GCA_016163765.1 Magallana hongkongensis
GGTGTGACCACCTACCGGGTGTCATTGGGCACCATATATTACTACTGTCAATGAAAATCATGAGGCTTCATGCGTCACAAAATATTACGGATCCTGTGTCAAGATCTTGTTAATTCAATTAAAGCCGAGAGTTTGTTAGTACAAGTGTAATCAGTATAATAAATAATAACAAATATAAATTACGGTACAATCTTACATAAAAGTTAAAGGCCAGTCTTTTTCCCTTTTTCCATGCTCCACATAATCTCTCTCTCTCTCTCTCTCTATCTCTCTCTCTCTCTCTCTCTCTCTCTCTCTCTCTCTCTCTCTCTCTCTCTCTCCCAACCGGTTATTTTTCTGTAGGGGTCATCACTCTTTCCTTACACAGGATGAGAAAATATTCTAGATTCCTGGCTACCGCCAATACGTTTTAGACTTATTCTTGCAACGGCACATTTCATTCATATTGTTGTATTGCTGAGCATTTCATGATCTTGTCGATTCTTTGTGCACGTTTTGATTTTTTATAGTATACGAGGGTTGTTCGGAAATTATTGAGACAACACAAATATTTTTTTTTTCTAAGTGACGAATATTAGTGAAAATTGGCATAAACATTGAAAAAACCTAAGCATATTATCGAGCAAAGTTATATAACAAAACGATATTTCTTTTTACGACGGTACACAAACAAGTCGGTGGTCAGGGTACCCAGCGCAGTCCTTAACTTAGAGTTAAAAAATTAAAATATCTACATTTTAAGTGTTTGTAGACCTACAATTAATGATAAAAGAAATCAAATCATATATGTTCATTTTGCTATTTATTGTGCCTAACTTTTGTGCAAGTTTCACTGGTGTTCGATTTGGAATACGGAGATATTTCAAAACTATGTACCGAACAATAGAGATCTGACTGCGACGGTTTATTGAATTTTGACGCCATGGCAGCGCAGCGAAAATACATCAGATTGGTTGGAATCTCGGAAGAAGACCTTTTCTGGCCAAGCAATTGCTTAAACAAAAACTATACTGAAGAAGGGGATCAAAAGCTTCAGTTAATCGGGGTTTTTTTTATTATTTATTTCTTACCTAGCATAAAAACAAAAGGGCTAAAGATCAGGTATTTTTACACACAAACTAATTTTAACAGGTCTAATATATATATATATATATATATATATATATATATATATATACAGAATGAATGTAAGAGTTTTTTCACAAAAAATCAAGAATGGAGAGACTATCTGACTGTTGCAATTTTCAAATAAAAAGAAAAGATGAAAAAGGAGAATACCGGTAGTTTATGTTTTCCGTTCGTATGTAAGGTGCTTAAAACATAGAAGCTAGGTTAAACGTTAAAATGGCGTTGCGATGAGTTTGTGGTTGCTCCAGGTTAGGATGTAGTCAAGTTTTTTAGCTTACCAGGAATGAACAAATGATGTCATTAACTTCAAAATTTTCACGCTAATAAAAGGTGTCCTGGTTTACTTTCTGGTGAAATTTCAATGATTTTTTTTTTTTCGCAAGGGAGTAAGAGTAAATGTCTCAATTTCCGAACAACCCTCATATAATAAACGTTTCTTTGTTCCACAGTGCCATCATTTTCTAGCGTATCAAATGCGTATTACAGTTGAATTGCTAACCTCTGTGATTAATGATAACTGAAAATTGTTCATTCTGTAAGATATTGTACAGTTCAAGGCGCGTCAGTACACTACACTTTCTGACCAAATGGGCAGTTTGAGACTTATACATGTAAGTTATTCAAAACATTTTGTCTTTTTACTGCTTATGAACAATTTTTACGATCGCTCTGCTTCATTTCATTTACCAAAAAGTTAATAATAAGCATTAAGCCAAAAACATTTTTATTTTGCGTTTGGGTATGTAAATTAACAAACCATTGAATAAAGGAACACCTGTCAAGACAATGGAACATGTTGAGATAAATAAAAATATATTTTTGTATTGGTCCTATTCGTCCAAACTTCGACATGAAAATCGTGCGCCATACTGAGCATAGGACACTGTGCCGGATAATTATACCAGTGCCAAGGTGTCATTTTTGCACCCGCTTAGGATGCAGTTTCAAAAAAATCCATATAACGTATATCAAATGATTAACCAGTGTCTAGAGAGTATATAACGACTTATTTTATTAGTGTGTCTCACCTGACAGGTGAGATATTTACCTTTAAAAAATAATATCCTATGGGAAAACAATAATACCCATATAGGAGAAATAACTTTTCTACAGGAAATATAAAAAATCCTGTAGGATTTTCTAAAGATTTTATAGGAATTAATTTTTTTTTATAGGAGAAAAGTATTTCCTACAGGAATTTGATTCAGGCAGCTAGATTTTCTATAGGAAATTAAATTTTCCTATCGGATTTCAAAATCATACGGTAGTTTTGTTCAAATCCTATAGGAATTTAAATTCCTATAGGAATTTATTTTATTCCAGTAGAAAATTCTAATTATCCTGTAGAAAAATTGCTTTTCCTACGAGGAAAATTATTTTCCTGTATAAATTTATTCTTCAAAGGTAACCTGACATGTGAGATATAAGGTGGTTTTAAACTCCCCAAGCAATGGTCTATCATATGGCATATTTGAATTGCTCGATACATGCAGCTTAGATGGGTGAAAAAATGTCACCTTGGCACTGACATAATTATCCGACACAGTGTTATAGTTCAAAATCCCGTACACTGGTCATTTTTCGGGCGATACAATGTACATTATGTTGATTTTGCCCGATTTTTTTTTTTTTTTTTTTTTTTTTTTTTTTTTTTAGAATTTTTTGAAAGATGACGTCATAAAAATGTTTAAAGGAAAGCACATTTTCTGTTATGTGGCCATTGTGTTCATATAAAGCTGCCTTTAAATCATTCTGGTAAGTTTTTAGAGAAGTTGAACTGTAGACAATAACAATGCAAAGAAAAAAATCTGATAGTTGACATGTAAAATAGGGTTTTGATACTAAAAGTATGTCCACGTTTGATATGTGGTATCTTTAGATTGATGTCATCAGAAGAAGTTTTAATCCCTTACCTATACATTTACGCAAAATTCAATTACATCAATTATTATATATCTTATACCCGCACTTTCTAAAGAAAGTTCGGGTATATGATTGTTATCCCGGTCCGTCCGTCCGTAGATGTCTGTCACGTTTTACCTTCTCAAACTGCTCTTACATCTTATAAACCAGCAAACTCTTAATGTTTAATTTGGGGTTTCATGTTGTTTTGTAAAAAGGTTTCAAAAATTATTTGGTAGTCCTGGGTTTCAAATAATTGGTAAAAAAAAAAAAAATGACGTTGTTTCACAAAAAACCTGCTTCCTCGAACTCCTCCTCCATTTTCAACAATAGACAAATCATCTCTTGGAATATGTTTTGGGGTGTCCTTTAGATGCGCAATAAGGTTCCAGAAATTTAAATTTTGTCCTGAGGGTCATTTAGTGGCTAAAAAATGAGGTGTTTTTTTTTTTGTTTTTTTTTACAAAAAGTTTAGTTTCAAAAACGTCAACATTTTTTGCAGTAGCCAATTGATCTACTAGTATATGATTGGGGGTGTCATTTTCAGTGTGATCAGGTTTCATAATTTTTTTTTTTATCATGGGGGTCGGTGGGCAACAAAAAATGACGGGTTTTTTTTTTTTGCAAAAAAAGTATGGTTCCCAGAACTCCTCTTACAACTTAATGAGTAGCTACGTCATCTCTTGGGATATGATAGGGGCTGTCCTATAGATGTGAAATAAGGTTTTAAAAAATTAATATAAATTTCATCCAGGGAGTCAAAAAGTAGCAGAAAATTGACGTTTATCATTCATAAAAAAACCCTATACCCCAAAACTCCTCTTATGATTCAATAGATAGACCGTCATATCTTGGGCAATGATAGTAGCTGTCCTATAGATTTGCAATAAGGCTTTAAAAATTTGAATTTTATCCTGGTAGTCAAATAGTAGGGTCATCTTTACAAAAAATGTTTGTTTTGAATTCCCGCCTGGAGGTTTCTAGACCTAATAGGGAGGGGGGACATTTTTAAACTTGGAGTTTAACTAATTAAAAATTTGGTATAATATAAAAATCTCCACATAAAAAAAGTTGGGGTTTTTTTGTTTTTTTTTTTTTTTTATTTTTTTTTTATCAGCGAGGGGTATTTCAATGAGGCGGGATGCAATTCCAAACAAACAATAATTGTATTCTGGCCTAGCAGTAATTTATCATTTATCCCCTTTTAAACTGTAAATAAAATGACGTTTTTTTCTTAAAATTAATAAAAAAAAACCTTACATTTATTTTTGCTTAAAATAAGATAAAACCTTACAATTACATTCTTCTTAATTGTGGAATGGTCAATTAAAATCAAAATATAATTTGGGGTGTAAAAAATTCTATAAACTGGTAAAAAGTCACATTACACTTTGCTTATTTGACAATTGATCTATTAAGATATGATCAGAAGTCATTTTCTATCTGGGGATCAATAACTAATAATCAAGTTAAACTTAATGACGATACATGATTAAAATTAGATTGTTATCCTCCACACTCCCACCCCCAACAAACCTGGTTCTAAGGATTCAGTCTTCTTACAATCTTACATTTGTACAGTAGCAAGTTTTAAATCATTTATTGATTGATATTTTTCTGTAGATGCACATTAGGATTTTGAAAATTGCTTTTTAATTTTTAAGATAAACAAAATGGTATATGCATTCGGGGGAATTGTAAAGTCTCCTAAACAAAGCGGAGTAATTATTAGGCTAGGAATTACCCACACGGGTCAAACACTACATATGAATAAGATAATATACTTTATTATTTCCAGTTCTGGAAAGTCAGAGTGTCTCCAAGGGGGCATAACCTATATGCCATTTGATGTGCAATGACACAAAGAGCAAGGATAAATATGGTGTACGGATGGGGATCTCAAAAGTTATTAAGATATATCATCATTTCCTATTTCAAAAGGGGGGGGGGGGGTGTGGTTTAAATACAACTCATGGGGTCATGTACTTAACACCATTTGATGCATCATAATGACATTAGAAACAAGAATATATATGGTTTAGTGTTGGGGATCTCAACAGTTTTCCAGATTTTTGGTATTTTCTTGTTTCATGGGGTCAGAACAATTCCATAGGGTCGTGGCATACATTATATTTGATGCATCATAATACATTAGGAAAAAGATACATTCCTCCTGATTAAACTCATATAAACATGATAAGTCTCTACAGTTATTAATTAATATGTAATACACAAATTTAATACAAAATGTCAAAGGGTCAATATGGGGTCAACTCAATAATGTAAGACTGACAAATGATAAAATAACTTTTGCAATTAAAATGACAGAAACTGCACATATGCGATAGGAAAGGTAACGATGATAAGCTTATTCAAATATTTAAAAATGATGATACAGTGTGCTGGCAAAGGGAGAACACTTATTTAGAAAGTGAAAGTAATACTTATTTATACCGGTGTCTCATAATATTGTGCTACTACATGTATTATGCTTACTTGTATTGGTCAACATCATGATACTAATCCAATTAGAGCACACAATGAATTCCTTAAGCTGATCATCACAAAAGAAAGGTTTTTGTTTGTTAATTATTCCTATTCTGCATATCGAAAACACATGTGTACATGTGCACCACGTGAAACCCATCTAGCCTAAGAGCTTGGTAAAACTAGCACCCGCTGATGTTGACGCGCAAAAGCAAATCTAGAGCCGAGTTTGTAATAAGTATATAGACCATACTTTCTATGACATGAAATGTGAAGATTATTGATAAATTTAAAATTCACATGCAAACGGTTCAACTCCAGATTGTACATAATTGGCCGATAATGTGTATCTCATCCTGTGTGAAAATCATATTTTTTTAAAACCATCAAAAATAGCATGCGGCCTTCTTTTTGACCAAAACTGTTACAAGATAATGTTATTTAGGGCAAACACTTGGTGCGGGTATTGCTGTCTAATGACAACATCTAGTTATTTTTCCTGATGAAAAAAGTTCTTGATCTAAATATTATTGAAATGTTGAGTCATTTTTTTGTAATTTTACTGTAAGCCATTCTACATTAATCAAATACGTTTTTACATACTTGCACTTGATATTGCCTTGAGCTTGTGTTATTAATACAATTCTGCATTTGTTGAACCTCACCTTTTGCATGCATATCATACAAGCGACTAGATTTATATTGTATTGTACTTATCAAATTAGCTTTTCTACTTACGCCATGTGGTTTGTTGAATAAACATTAAGCATTGTGCATTATTAGTATATGCTTTAGGAAGAAATAAACCGTACTTGATCGATTGATAGTGTTTGCGTTCACCTGCAAGAAAATTTATCTTCAACTTCATTTCCTTTGTATAGAAACGATTTAGTAAATATCCTTTTTAATAAAAAAAAAATATATATTTAGCTAGATTACAAAACTCTTCTGAAACAAGGTTGTTTAGTCTTGTTTTAATACATAAATTCCTTGCCTAGATTTGGGAATATATAGTCACAATATATATTATGAGAAATGGCTCTATAATAAATAAAACAATCACATTCAATATCAAATAAATACATAAAAAAATAAACTGAAATGTATCAAATATTTTTGGATATAACTTTACAATCCTATGAAGTATCATTAAGAAGATACATTCTGATACACACTATAGTTAACATTGACATCTACAGGTAATATAGATATTTGCATTTAAGTTGACATAAACATAGCATAACATAAACTATGCATTTTAAAGCAGTTTTCAAAAAATTAAAAGAACAATCATATACCGACATTATATAACTGCACCGTGTATACATGTATTTCACTCTTGTCAGTTTAGATAAGGTAACGTATATAAATAACATGTTTGTGAGCCCTTAACCTTAATCTAGTTCTCCAATACAAAAAATGTTATAATATTATATAGGAGCTATAACAATAGAATGCTATGTAATTATTAGAATTCATGGTGACTCAATATTCGTGGTATTCGTGGGTAGCCCTTTTCACGAATTTATACCCTCGACGAATGAAGACACAGAACGAACGAATTTCCAAGAAATAGCATCCCAATGAAAAAGCAGAAAACCTACAATCCACAAAAATTGGCTTCCACGAATTCAAATGATTCCACAGTAAATTTAAGGAGGCTTGATGGTGAACAACTGAATCATCAGATTTGTAATAAACTTTGGAATATGTTAATTTTGGTCATAAAATATTATTTTGTAAAGAACACATATGGCATGCCTAAACCAATAGTGTGTTAAAATTTCAAGCATCTGCAATGTATAGTTACTGAGAAAAATGCAGCAGAAAGTTTTGTTACGGACAGACAGACAGGCAGACGCACAGACAAAAGGACAGATATATAGACACACAAGGGTAAAACAGTATACCCCCTTCTCTTTCAGAGCGGGGTTATAAAAACTAAATAATATTAACTTAACGTATTAATTACAAAAAAAAAATCAAATTTCCTATGGAAGGAAATGTACATGTATTATTAGACAGAATATTTCCGGGCTGAAATTGTGTTTAGAAAATCAGAAGCACAGTTAGGAAACTGGGAAATACAAAAATAAATACCTCAGTTTATGAGTAAATTAATTAATTCACAAATAAATAAAAAGTAACTCATATATTTACGGAATGTTTACAAAAATCAGAAACACATTTCAGAAATAGATAGTTACAAAAATATATAACCCAGTTAATGAGTTAGTAAATAAAATCAAATCAAGCAAAAATATGATTACATCCGGATCATATGCAGTGAATGGAATGCCGAAGAGAAAAACTCACATGTAAATACATGTAGCAGTGTTTGCGCACTTGCATTCCGAGTCAAAACATGAATGCCATCTCCACCCTGGACTTCTTTTGCGAGTTCATCCATATGACGACCTTGAATATGCCTAACATATTCTCATTAAGTTGATATCCTTCGGGACCGCTGCTTTTTTGTTTCATCGGTGGCATCTATAATATCCTTTAGCGCTCTCTTCTTTGTGTTTATGTTTTTGTTTTGTAAGTTAGACATTGGGATGTTAGTCTGAGTTTAACTCACCGCGCCTTGGCCGGTCATTAAATAAATCTCTCAACATGATTTTCCTCTTCTCTTAGTTCAATGAATGCATTAAAATTATTTTGTTTTTGTTTTTGTTTTTTTTATCTTTTATTTATTTTTTTTTGGGGGGGTGGGGGGCAGAAATAGGCACCCCTCCAAAATCCCAACCGCCTAAGATTGGTTTTTTGTTTTGTTTTTTTTTTTGGGGGGGGGTTGGGGGGTGGGGGTAAGATAAGAAAATGTTTAATTTGACCTTTTAAACTGATTGACTCATCACTAAATATGATAAATTTCCAGTTTTGTTTAGCAGCCCATGTTCTTATGAGAAACTACACGTGCTAACAGTTTTTAAACTATTTTTTAACAATGATGCTATTCATCATTTTATATTTACATATTCCAGTGTCGTTGTCTGTGATAACACTACGAATCGATTTTGTACTATTCAGTCCAATTAATTCAAATGTCGCATTGTTGGAGCGCAAGCGGGGTTTGAATACCTAGTATTCTAATTCTAATCGTACAACTGCTTAAAATTATATAAGTAATAAGGAATCGTTCTTTGAATATAATGAGGTGATAATTTCGGTCGGGTCGTGATCAAACCTATCATAAAGCCCTTCGGGCTTAATTGGATTTGATAACGCCCCGACCGAAATTATCACCTCATAATACTCAAAGAATGATTCCTTATTCCTTAAATAAATCGTGTCATTATGTAAAATCTATTTTCTGTGTTCCCTAACATTTTTGTTTTTTCTATTATCAAAGTGTGTTCTTTTAAACCTTTTTCGGTTCTTTTTTCGATGCGAAGTAAACTTTCCTCTCCACGTTTTGATACTTCTCTCGGACTTCCTGAACGTGTTCCTTCTTCTTCACTTATCGACCGATGAGTGTTCAATCTATAATCACATGTTTTCCATGTTTAATTTTATTTTTCAGAAATATTTACTATGAAGTAGTTAAAGAACGATATAAAAGTACTAAAGGAAATATGCGCACTTCTATGAACTCCATTCGAATTTGTGACAACCTTAGCTAATATCTGAACTATTGCAAATATTTTCTTAGTATGATGATAGTTTACCATGCTGGTTTGATGCAACATGAATCCAAACTTTTAATATGTAGTAATGATGCATGTACCCAATTCACAAATATTTATTAAGGAATCGGCGCTTACTCGTTTCATTATATTTACATTTGCAAATATATTTCCTTATATGAACCTATAGAATATAGAACATGTTTAATTCTGTATTAACTTTTTCATGACGTCACAATGATCATAGCACGCGCTTATCGCTTGTCGCTTGGATTATTGTAAACATAAAATCTCGGTTATTTTAACAGTTCTGAACGATTTGTCTTTTTCAAACGTAAATATAAGTAATAAACAGCAATGTTAAAAAGTTCACCGGGATATGAAGTTGGTTGGTTCGTGATTAAATCTACTGAGAAGCCCTTCGGGCTTCACAGGATTTGATCACGTGACCAAGCAACTTCATATCCCGGTGAACTTTTTAAATTGCTGTTTATTTCTTAAATAAAATGGTTTGGGACAGTTTATGCTTTATAACCGGTTTACAAAAAACCAGTACAGCTACTAAATATTGAATGCATTGCTTATAATCTAATTTGTTGCTATTAATTGTAGATAAAAACGGCCATTTGACATTTAAAATGGCATCAGGATGTACAAAATTCAAACGTAACATCAGGCGGATTAATACGTTTTTGACGTTAGTCTTACTATACCGTAGGCAACATTCTTTTTACGATATAAAATATTTTTTTAGCCAATCAGAAAGCGCGTTACAACCAGAATTAAATTATTAAACGAGAACGAAAGTACAATCTAGTGCAGTATTTAAGTGAATCGAAAACCTTGTCTTGCAAATTGCTTTACAGCTAACATTGCACCAACCCCTAAACTTGCAAGTAAAATTTCGAAAACGTGACCATCTCTTGCTATCTCAAACATTACTTGATAGCGGGGAGGCAGTAATTGACTAAATCTGTAAGTCAACTGGTCAATCAACTTCTTTTCCTCATTTTTTTGTTCATTAATGTCTGTATATTTTTGTTTAACCTCGCTTTTGATTTTTTGTATTTCCATCTCCATTTCCCTTTTCCTTTTTTCTTCAATTGCTTTATATTGTTCTTTCAGTAATTGTTCTGCTTCAAGGTACATATCGTTAGTGTAATATTCTTCTTTATTCCCACTTCGCATGGCGCTGATCATTTTCAGAAGTTCGATTACTTGCTCGTTAGATGCTGGTCCCGTAGCGCGATTGTTAAAAGCAAGGCATCGATGGTTGCAATCCTGAATTATTTTTTTTAGACCATCGCTTGCATTATTGATATGTTCTTTAAGAGTCTTTTTATGATAATCAAGATCATCCTTTTTTGTAAAAACAACAATTGTATATTTAAAAATGTTCTCTCCAAAAAGCTTAAAATTTTCATAAATGGCATCTTTCTCTTCCAGTGTATATCGAGCCTCAATGTTAATTACAAGCAAAAAACAATGAGGACCTGGTGCTGACATTCCCATACATTTTACAATCTCTTTATTCAGAACATCTTTTGGCATATTTGTATCACACGTCCCCGGTGTATCAATTACTTCAAGATCCATTCCAAATCTTTCGGCATATCCAAACATGCAGCATGACGTTACGGAGGATGAAGAAATATTCGACTCGAAGTATTTTTTATTCAGAATGGTATTTCCACAAGCGCTCTTTCCACTCCCTGTTTTACCAAGTAGCACTATTCGTACTGTCTCATTTCTTTGTTTGTTAAATATTTGATGCGTTAAAATTTTGTTTTTGCCATAGTTATCTAAAACAGATAAAATGCATTTGATAATTGATAACAGTTTAATTGCTAAATGGGTTGCATACCCATCTGTAATTACCTAAAGGGTAATTTATTTGTGCATTTAAAAATAAAAGATATGTGTGGATTTTTTCATCTTTTCCACCAATTTGCGTTGATTTTATTGTTGAGTCGATGCTCATTATCATTTTTTTTAAATAATAAAAGTAACACCAATGTTCTTTAACAAAACAAGTTGTGTATTCTCATCAGTTTGTGAATTTTATTTAATCGACGAGAATCGACGGTAACGAATACCAATTTTAGCTCATCTGAGCTGAAGATTTAATCGAGATATTTTGTTCAAAATCCGATTACCTTAAAATGCTTAAACAATGATTCTTTATGTGTTTATATATTAGATTATTATTATTTTAGATAATTTTTAATTATTAAATAAATTGGTTCGAATTTTCAAAAAAAATTCTCTTATGAATTCATTTAGTCAGAAGAGTTGAAACATTCGTGGAAACTTCCTCCGGTAGTGTAAATTCAAGTTATTAGCTCGTTCCTTAATCGGTTTAATTTATACGGACGGTCTGTGTAGGAGTGCTGAAAGATGATCTTTAATACAAAGATGTAGTTGATGCGTTAAAACTTTATTTATTTTACAACGATTGATAAACAAGTTCTACAACTTATATTGATATCTCTCGTTGGCACAGATGTTAGCGCGAGGGGTCATTGCTGTGGGAGGAAGCCGGAGTGCCCGGAGAAAACCCACGTGTCCAAGCGGGCGACCACCATACCCTGTCACATACAACCACTGTCAATCACGGGGATCGAACTCGGTCGCAGCGGTGATAAGCGAGTGCATTGTCCACTGCGCTACTTGTACACCCTTTAATCTTTTTCTCCTTTCATATGTAGTTTTACTTTGTTGTCCTGAAGAAGGGA
>WFKH01011926.1:23778335-23792577 GCA_016163765.1 Magallana hongkongensis
ATCTGTTCATTTTGTTGACAATTTCCACAACTACGCGGAGATTTCTCCGACACTAACCTCCGCTTTTAGATTTCAACGAACATGCTCCATTTTACGTTAGTTTCTAATTAAGTGGAAAGTCAAAGGTAAAAGAATGGTCTCAAATCGTAATAGTTTCAAATTTTCCAGAACTTGTCGTTTAGAGCGAATATCATGATTTACATATACTGATGCTATGTTGATAAGACAAAGCGGAATAGATGGTATGACGTCATAGATTAAAGTTCAATGGCAGCTCCCATAGCGGCGGGAAATTTGAATTAAGCGATCGATTTTCTTGATTTATTCATTGTTCCAGGGTTTTTAATGAATATAAACACGGTGTACAATTACAGTAGATGATAATTAATTGATTTATTGTACAACATATTTTTAGTTTCCTTCCCCTTTAAAGTATCATCAACATAAAAGTAAGCATTAGGGTACATTTTATTCACTGATATTCTTCAGGATCATTTTGTGTTTGGTTTACAGAACTAATGTACATTTTTTTTTCTCATCATGTTTGTTCATAATCACATGAAATTTAAATGGTTTAAAATATGTTGTACCATAGCTTGGCGTGTTTTCTATTGTTAAAAGTGTGGGTTATCTGTACTTAACAAACAATAATATAAGGGGTAACTACTACTAATACATTGATCCCCATATTATAGATTATTGTCCTTTCTGCCACAGCTCAATAATTTGTACCAAATAAGTAATCCCTTGTAATGTAGTAGATTTGTTGCATCAACATTTACAAGGTAAAAAGCTGAAAGAGGAATGATAGTTGCTAAGCGATTCAATTTATGTCGTATATGGATAATACAAATTTCACGAGTTGTTCTTAACAACTACATATGAGGTTATGAAAAAACTTTTTAGTTGAGAAATTGTTTATCAAGTTCGCTGAAAGTCCCTTGGATTCTCTTTTAATAAAGCCCAATGAACTAAACAAGGTTAAAATGATAATTTATTGAATTTAAAAGTATCAAACATTTCGACGAAACCTTGCACAATATGTTTTCAAAATGCGGTAATATCTACGATAATAACGCACTTTGATTTTTTTTTCAAAGTGCGTTAACTTGATTTAAAAATTAACGCATTATGAAAAAAAATTCAAAGTGCGTTATTTTTTAAAGTGCATTACAACACCGCTATTTCATAATTTGGGGTATATTTGTATCAAAATCTTTTAAACACAGTAACACGATAAGTTCTAACAGTAATACCTGGTATAATCAATTTCTCTTTCTGTTTCTAATTGTAATGGGTTTTTCTGACAACATGTAGTATTAGAAACAATGGTTTTGGGTTATGTAAATTAAAAATTTACTCTGAATTGATTAAAATTCAAAGACTAATCTCATTTTGTTCTGAATTTCAACTAATATTTTCATTAAACCTGTGAGTATTCAGTAATATGAACTTCGTATAAATAAATATGTTATTCTTTTAGCTTTTTACTTTAAAATGACAAGAATTTGCAAGATATATAAATAGTGGTCTCTTATACCGAACAAAAGTCGTGTATTCTCAAAATCAAAACTTAAAAATGATACGCACACTTGTGCGCTTGCATTTGTTCTTTTGGCAATGCTAATTAGTGTACGTGCGTTCTCCTCTTGACTATTCCAAGCCTGGTTGTACTTTGTGTTTCTGTATCCCAAAATTGAAAAAAATGAAAACTATAAACAATTTTCGTCACGTGATATCGGGTTTTCCCGATTTGTTTTCAATTTAAATGCCTAACTCGTCGGCTTTAGTGTTTATTTACTGTTGATTACCTATCGAAAGGGGTTATTGCGTGGACCCCGAGGTTCACGCAGAAAATATATAAGCGAGGTTAAACCGGATGCACTGGGGAAAATTTAGCTTGCGCATGAGCTAATCTGGTTCCTGCGCGACATTATGGGTAGCTAAGGGATCCAGGCTAGCACACGTGTATCTGAATCGGGATCGGGATTTCATGCCATATGCACATGTTCATCCTATTTGTAAAGTTGTCGGTGAACAGTACAGAAACCTTTTAAAGAAATGATCGGCATGTGCTATGAATTATCAGCATCATGGAATACGTTAATATTATGCCGAAACTACAACATGCATTTAATAGCATAAATCGCGATGTTTTGTTGTTTTCCGAAATAGCTTAACTATACGATGAGGCTAGTGTACTTCCCGATTAAAAAACAATTGCGCATTTAAGCATGATTTAATAATTATGTGACTGTAGATAATACATCATTGAATAATTATGTCACTGTATGAAAGTTTAAATTTCAAGAGAAACGCATCAAAATACGAAATCAATTTACATAGTTAACAAAGTAGTACGCAAATAGTGAAATCGCTGAATGCCTAATACTCTTTATTAATGTCTTCATTAATATAATTCATAATTGTGTTTAAATTCTGAGGTAAAAGGTCAGGGCTCTACGTGATACAACGTACACATTCAGTGGTTAAAGGCACTATATCCAGGCTTGCTACTGTAATATTAATTCATCATAACACTTTTGCAATCATAGGTCTCCCCGTAGATGTCTTTATATAAAAGCAGGGGGCTAGAGTCGGTGGAATCTCTGATAATCTTAAGGCTTTCGCGTTTCCGTTAGAAACACATGCATATGGTCCTCGTATTGTAGTCCTTTTTTAAAGGACAGCAACTTGTTGACTGATATTAGAGTCTCGGGTTGATAAAAAGTGTACTACAGATTTTGCCATGTATTGTTCTTTTTATCATATTTTTGATAGATAACTCGTTTATATTTTCATCCGAAATCCTAGTTTCCTTATCTTTGAGGAGGCGTATTTTTCGACGTCTTCTATAAAAAAAATATACATGCCACAACATCATAGTCCAAACTGCAGACATGCATCAATTAAAGAAAAAAAGGTCCAAGGTATTCCGAAATCCGACTAAAAGGTGCAAAGGTGTTCCAAAGAGGTGGCACAAAGGGTTAAATAAAGGATGATGATGCAGGAATGTGATGAAGGCGCGTGCCTTTGTTCATATTAGAGGTGAAAAAATTCCCTGTATTTTATACTTTATAATAATAAATGCATTTAATACCCTTTATTATGAGTAGTCAATATCATCTCAGATATAGCAAATTATTGAGACAAAAGGTCCGCCATAAACATGACCGGAATGTAAAATAGGGGGGAAATCTACTATATAGTAGGTGTTCCGTTGCGGTTATCTGGCTATAAAAAGGGGGAAGCCCAGCTTTCCGTGGAAAAAAAAAAACTGCTTTATAGCCAACTTTTTTTTTGGGGGGGGGGTATTGCTATAAATAGCATTTTTTTCCGGGGACAAGATGGCTAGGGGAAAAAAGCACCGGTATTTCATTGAAATCTCAAAAAATATAAAGAAGGAATTAGTAATGAACCAAATCACACGAAAAAACAGAATCCGGATACAATCAAGGAGATATTATTCTGCTTATCATGAACTAGGAGACTTCTCACAAGAATCCCAATACAACAAACTTACGTGACACAATTAAAGACATCCTTGAAAAAAGATTTCTCGGTGCATAAGTACGTTCTTGAATATTATAAACATTTTTATTGTTTGGTTCTATTTGACCGGATGAGAAAATTTGAGAAGGGGATTTGAGGTTCGCGAATTCCTTACTGTGTTTATATCAACGATTTCTCGACAAAAAAGTCATGGAATTCAAGGCACGAAGTCTACTTTTAAAAACATTACAAAGATATCAGGAAGAAGGAGAAGGTCTTTGTGCACTCCTTTGAACGATTGTGTATTCAATTTGACTTTAAAGGGGCATGGTCACGATTTTGGTCAAAAATTATTTTTCCGATTTTAATGTTTACAATGCTTCAGTGAGGCATTTTTTTAAGAATTTTTTTTTTTTTTTAAATTTATGATTTTATTCATTACTTTCACAGCTTTCTTACATACAACATTTCTTTTGGAATCTCTACATTTTTTACATACAATATACATGCAAGAATAGATTTATGATAGTTCACAGTAGTGTGAAAGTTTGGGGGTTTTTTTTAGTGACAGTGAGAAAGTACAGAACACATTGAGTGAAATAATATGCATATAAACACAAACAAAAGAAGAAAAACAAATAAAAAATATAACATGCACACCAACTTATAATTGATAGCTCTAAATTTAAAGATTTTCAAATATGTGATTATATTATATACAAGCAACAGCATGGACATCATATTTAGCATGTACATGTATATATTTTTATTTATGAGAGAGAAGAAGGGGGAAAGAAAAAAGCTGTTGGGGCAATGGTTGCTTTGCGACATCGCTGTTTATCAGGTTTTGCTTATTTGAAATATTAATTATTTTAAAAAGCATCCTACATTTTGTTTACAAATAGTTGGGGATATAGTAAAAACTTGCTAAATTCTTTCAATGATATTCTCCCAGTGTCTCTCGAATTTTTCAAATTCACAATTCTTTAAAAGTAAGTATTTTTCCACAAGAAGCCTGTTTTCAATTTTCCTTTTGAGTTCCAACATATTTAAAGTTGGGTGTGTTTTAAGTCTACAAGTGAAAATATGATGTTTCACAATATAGCTTAACAAGTTTTGTACTCTATACATATTGTAGTTTTTATATTTACCAAAAAGTATGGTTTGCTTTTAATAGGCAACCAAAATTTGAGTGTCATTCGTTGAGTTGTAAGCGAGTTGCAGAGCTTACAATTCTTTGCTATGTAAACAAAGCATTTGTTTACATTTTGAATGTTGAAGTAAAAATTCTAGTTTTAGACCTAACATGAATTTGTCAAACGTTAGAAACTGTTTTTTATGCTTAAAATGAATAAGATAGACAAATCAGCTTGAAAAAAGATTTTTTACTGGTATATTGAACTTATGTAAACAAAAACAGGGCACGAGCCTGGTTTACATGACAAAGAATTGTGAGCCCTGTATCTTGCGGGTTGTGATCAAGTATTGAATGAACATATTGTATCAACTATTGTAATATTTTTACCTGTATATTGATGTTTTTTAATATTATTTACGACACAGGAATAGTACCTGATGAATGGTTAATCGGATAATTAAACCAGTGTATAAAAATAAAGGTGACCCAACACAACCGGAGAATTACAGACCTATTACTTTGTTAAGCTGTCTTGGAAAACTTTTTACAAGCGTTTTAAGCAGTCGACTTGAAATGTATTCTGATGATATTATCATGGAGTGAAATTTGAGTAACTGTTATTTATTCATAAATGTACCTTTCCTTTTGTACAAGACAATTATTTACTTCAGTTATAATTGCTTAATTATTTTATTAACTCTTACACCTCACTTTTGATTTGATTGACTCACTCATATTGAAGTTTTACTCTATGACATATGTCACTCATGCTTAAGTGCTAATTTCTATTGTTTTCAATTCTTATTTATATTGCGTTATACACCATTGTCGGGAGAGAGGAATTAGGTTTCGGATTGTTCGGGTGTAGTTTTTGGATTCCCAGAAATCATCCATACCGACCTAAAGTTCAAATAAAGTGCTTTTTACCATCTAGAGCATTTTAGTCTTATTGTCACCGAATATATAGAAACACCATAATTTCCCCGGTGATAGTCAAGAGGGAATTATCATGGTGTCATTTTGACCCTCAAATATATTTTTCTATTTTTGACCATTTCCTTATAATTTATTATAAGTCCACATAATTTATTATATCTTTAAATTTGAAAACTTATATTTTATATTTATTTACTTTAATCAATTTTACATAAGATTTACTTAGATAAATAACTTGAGGCCATCTGTCGATAATTCACACGCACAGTTGTTAAATCAATTAGTGCCATCCGAGCTAATTAAATATATGCTTTTAGATTTATCCTTCGAAGACATCCGCTGTTTTTATAATTACGTGATACTCATTGTATCGCAAAACCATAGTGTCAATCCGCCTCTTTGATGTAAGCAATGAGTGAATTTTTCTTTACAATTCTTTGTATCAATTAATGGCAAGAACAACTCAATGCCAGGACAGGGGACGCTACAGGGTTTTGTCCGAACACTTTTGCGACGGACTCCAAATAATAAAGAAGTGAATTTTACATTGTCTCCTGTCCTGTATTTCAGGTAATGTAGAATATTTGTATTTGAATTATTTTTACTTTGTATTTTAACATGTTTAACTTTGCACTTTAGAAAAAGTGTTCATCACTTCATGATGAACAGCTTTTAAACAATTATCTGTTTTGACAAATAATTTAAGAAATGTTATCTTTTGATTTTCACAATTTCATTCAGAAAGACAAATTAAGTTCTAATATTTTTTTTTACAATTCACATAATAGTATTTCCTATTTTTAAATCAATTTTACAAACCACAGGTTGTAACTTAAATTTTGAAAGTTAAGACTTTTTCGGATATTGCATATCTGTCTTTTACGGGTTTCTAATTTAGCCTTGTAAACAAAGCGTGTTGTGTAAACGCGCAGTACATTGTGCTGCTTTTCATATTTAATACTTAGCGAAAACAAATATGCAGAAAGTAATCATGTAAGTAAAGTTATTTTTGTAATATGTGGTTATGCTTTTTATGATATATGTTGATAACTTGTAAATCAAAGAAAAAGACTTCAAACACTGTCAGGTTAAGTCGAGCATTTGGTACTCTTGTTTGATGTGCAAAAGAAATACCGATTAGGATTTAGATTTTGAGTTGTAGTATGTTTGTATATAGTATATTAGATTTTTAGTAAAGCTGGACTAGGTGTGTAAGCTTTGATAGCCACCCCCCCCCCCTGTAACCGGAAGTCATGATCTTGTCTGGTGTTGACAGGAAATTGTTGATGAAAACAATAACATGTGATTTTCTATTTTTGGTCTGTTGCTTTCAATCCCCTCTCATAGCCAAGCATAGCTATTGTAAGCTAATTCTCCCCTTTTAAGATTAATATTTCATTTTGATTTTATTCATTTATTTTCATGATAAAGATATATAGTAGACATGTTATTGTACCTGATATGAATTGTGTGATTATATAATGGTGTTTTTAATTAACACATGAACTTTTCTGTGACATCATTATGCACATTCATTTTAGATATGCAGTGTACCATTGTTTTATATCTTTTATTGTGTTTATAATTGATTACACTTTTGCGACGGACTCCAAATAATAAAGAAGTGAATTTTACATTGTCTCCTGTCCTGTATTTCAGGTTGAACATTATTAGTTATCACCAGAGCCCCAACAACACGGTGATAATATTAACTTAATTAGTGGTTGCCAGTCTGGTTTTAGGAAAGGATATTCTACTCTTGATAACATAATATTATTGCATTTTTTGTCACAAACTTTAATGCACTGTAAAAAGAAATTGTTTTGTGCTTTTATTGATTTTAAGCAAGCATTTGACACGGTGTGGCGCGAAGGTTTATGGTTTAAATTATATAAAAGTGGTATAACTGGCAAATGTCTTACATTTTTTTAAAAACATGTACAACAGTATCAAGTCAAAAGTAAAACTGAATGACGAAACTTCACCTTTTTTCATTTGTAACCTTGGCGTACGTCAAGGAGAAAACCTATCACCTTTTTTATTTTCCATGCATATCAACGATATAGAAAACTTTATGAATGAGAGAAATGTCAATGGTTTAAGTAGTATCACAGATGATTTAGAAGAAGAGTTGCTTGTTTACAGTAAACTTTTTATTTTATTTTATGCTGACGACACTGTCATACTAACAGAGTCAGCCCAAGATTTACAACATGCGCTGGACGAATTTTGTATATATTGTAAAAACTGGAAACTTACAGTTAATGTAAAAAAAACCAAAGTTATGATATTCTCCAAAGGACCTGCTCCTAAGTGTTCATTCATGTACAATAGTGATACATTAGAAGTAGTTAAAGAGTATAATTACATAGGAATAATATTTTCCCGATCTGGCTCTTTTTGTAAAGCCAAGAAACACTTGTGTACTCAATCTCAGAAAGCTATGTATGGTATTATTAGGAAAATTAGATTTTTTGACATGTCCATTGATATTCAATTAGACTTATCTGACAAGGTTGTTTTTCCAGTTTTACTATACTCTTGTGAAATATGGGGTTACGAAAATATTGATGTTATCGAGCGTGTACATTTAAGGTTTCTTAAACACATACTTAACTTGAAAAGTAGTACCCCCAGCTTTATGGTTTATGGTGAGACAGGTCGTTTTCCATTATATATAACAATTTATACGAGAATGATTGGATTTTGGGCAAAGATGATTTTATGCCAGGACAATAAGTTATGTAAAACTATGTGTATGTATCTTTACAATTGTTACACTAGAGGTGAAATCAATAATAGGTGGCTAGTTTGTATAAAAAACATTCTTTATCCTATGTATGGCACCAGCAAAATCTTATTAACATAAAATGGTTAGAAAATATTGTTAAACTAAATCTTAATGATCAATTTGTCCAAAAATGGAATTGTGAACTAGATAGTTCCTCAAAAGGTGTTATATATCGTATATTTAAATCTAATTTTTGTTGTGAAGACTATTTACTACTTCTTCCACGAAAATTAAGAAACTTATTTGTTAAATATAGAACCACAAATCATCACCTCCCTATAGAAATTGGTAGGTGGAACAATACTCCACGTGAAGACCGCAAGTGTGGCTTATGTGAAGCCAATCAAATTGGCGATGAATACCACTATGTTTTAGAATGTAAGAAAAAAATTGTTTAGTAATTATTATCTTAAAAACCCAAACACCTTAAAATTTAGAACACTTATGTCATCTACAAACCATGTAATTCTTATAAAAATGTGTACTTTGATTAGTAAAATATTTGATTTGGTCGGTCATCCTACATAACAACTATAAAAATTACATTGTTTAGGGTTTTTTTGTTTGTTTGTTTTTTGGGGGGTTTTTTTGGGTTTTTTTGTAAATCCTGCTTTTCTTATACTTTTGTATATAATTCTTCTGCACCTCATGTAACATTATACGTTTTGAGTGAAAATAAATGAACTTGAACTTGAACTTGCTTATAACTCTACGACTGACTCTAAAATTTTATTTGATTATTAGAAATGCATTCCTAGGCCTAAAGCATTGTAAATAATAAAAACAGAAAAATAAAATTTGACCAATACGTGACCATGCCCCTTTAATATGTCTAAAATGCATTTTTTAATGGAAAGGCAATTGAGACTAGATTTTTTTAACGAAATAGATTAATGAGAGTAAATACATTCTTTAATAAGCTAAAGAAGTTTTTTATTGATATTTTTGCACTAAATTGCAACAAAAAGGTTTGCTTTTGAACAATTAATTTTATAAATATATTTTTCATTTGATATGTCATTATCATATAGCAAATGCATTTGTCTACGTTAGACACAAAATGACAATCCCGCAAAATATTTAAAATGGCAGATCATTTAATCGGCCTTTGTTGATCACAGTTCCACCTCGACATTGAAATTCTAACACATCTATATATTAAGCAAACTAAAGTTCTTGTCAGAAAACAGTTTTCACATTAATAGACAATCAAAAACACCTCTGAAGGTAGAAGTTCCGAATGACATTACGGACACGATGACGCCCGAAACTTCCGAGACGCGGGGGAAGAGGGGAAATACTCACACATCTACTTCTTTCCATGCAAATGCTCGTGATTTTCTTTCAATATACCTATACAGAAAATTGTTTTAATATCATAGTGGTTTAGTCCTAAACAGTAGGGAGGGCCTATAATTCATCTAATCATGAACGAAAAATGACGGAATATAAGACTTTTTATCAAAAATGTTCGACTGTGTGCCGTTTTTGATATACATTTCTTTTCTTTACATTCTTAAAAAAAAAAATCTTTCATTATTTCTGAATTTGTTGTGTCATACAGTTTTGGTGTATTTAATCAACCACCTGTGCGCCTGAGTATAGTCGTTACACACATTCTTTGCATAAAAGATTTGCGCGGCTTTTTAAAATTATACATTTTAGGCAGCGTGCAACTGTTTTGGACTTAGTTGAGTGGGCGGACTTATTGGCGACACCGGCACTTTCATTCATTCATTCAATATTGTATTCCTCATTTCAGAAAGTAGATGAAATGAATATTATGGAACAAAATCAAATATGTATATTATACAACAAACATGAAATAAAAGAGATACAAAAATCTATATAGTTTACATGTACAAGCAAACGTGAAAATGTGAGTATTAAAGTTGAATTGTGAAATGCAACGTGCTAATTAAATTTAATGAATGGTTACAAGAAAAAAAAGTATTTATAGCAAAATAGTAATGATAATGTATACATACACAGGACTACTGTGTATCATCGACAATTCTTTTGTAGACTGCAAACACTTTAATGATATATTTTCCCCCAAAAAGTTCTATTTTGTTTTGTTCAGCTAATGGGGTGGTTGGAGTTTTACCTAAAAGATATGTGTAAAATTCTTACTCGTCAAGGGCGCAAAGTTCGGCACAAATGTCCAGATTAAAATTAATTATATCACTCCAGAACTGGTCCCTGTTTGCAGAAAAGTACGCGCAACTACGAGCAACGTGCTAAAATATGTCTGTGTATTGAGTGTTGCATAGTTGGCAGGTGCTTATATTTTTTGTTGGGATAATAGTGCGGAGTTTGTTAAAACTTTGATCACACTATTTTGGATTATTTTTGTTTTGTTTTGTGGTTTTTGTTTTTTGTTTTTTGTTTTGTTTTGTTTTGTTTTTTTTTTTTTGTGTGGTTTTTTTTTTTTGACCACTTATATTTCCAGATTGTTGGGGTAATAGTCCAGACTTTTGTTAAAACTTTGATCATACTATTTTGTTGTGTTGACCACGTAACTTTCCAGGTTCTTGGTAAACCCGTTCCATTATGGAGAATAATAAATCTTGTAACGTCCGAATCATAGAAGTGTTCGATTGGTCCATTGGTGACTTTCGTAACGCAAAATTTCTGACTTAATGACTTTTTTTCCATATAAATTTGTTTGGAAAGATACCAATTTCCAAATAAGAAGTTAGATATTGTTCTAAAGAATATGAAGAATTGAGAATATGTCTTGAACATATCCAAACGATTTATCTCGCTTGTTCAAGTATGTAAACAGTCTAAATAAGAAGAGTCAATGAGTCCATAACTAATTATAATTAGTCATGGACTCATTGACAATTAAAAAATTGTTAATTAGTAAAAGACAAAATTATCGAAAGTATAGATCTACTCTGCCTTTGTTAGTACTCTGTCTTTATTAAAATTACAAAAAATTTGATTATCGGGAATCAAAATTTGTACATGACAATTAATTATTCTCTCCGGATGTTCCGTGGGGATTTCGCCGGCAATGTCTAGTCCAGAAAGGTTTGGGACGATTACCGACAATAAAATTAGCACCACCAATAAGGACCACTGTACAACTCGATCGACACTCGGCTGTACTATAACCCGATCGACACTCGGGTGGTAGCCCTCTCTATGGTAAAAGTAACCGAGTAAAGTCCATCAGCGTTTCAACATTTATTAAGGATCTGACAGAAATTTTGATACAGATCAGTGATATCGGGACGGCTGTTTGATTCCGACTAATGTACAAAAGAATTTCAACAGTATATAAAACAAAAATTATATAATAAGTGTAAAACGATAAATGAATAATAGCTCAGACCATGACACCTGAGTTAATCCCTAAGTAAATTATCTAGCCAACTAATCCCCTTTGAACTATTTAATGTCCGCATGTGATTCTAGCAGTATAAAGATGACAGGTGAGAAAATTCAATTATCTGAAACTCTAAGACATTTGACGTTTTTACTATCCTGAACTTAAATAAACGAGTAAATGAGATTAACTAACACTTGAACCTAACAAAAGCGTTTCCTAACAATAATCATATTCTAACCCTGAGAAAGTATTATAATTGAAATCGTGTTAAAATTTAGAAGAAAAAGAAAATAAATAGAAGTAAAATCTTTGACACGATAACCTGTCCTTTACAAAAATTTAGATTATCGGGAATCAAAATTTGTACATGACAAAACTCTAATCTTTAATCGCTGTATAAATTGCCAGTTTTGTATAGAAACATTTAGAAAGTCAAAAACATGTAAGGGGGATTTTATTTTTATTTATTATTTTTTTTTTTTTATTTTTTTTTTGTGAATAAACTTCATCGTCGTTTTCATACGAAAATATGCCTAGTATACCTGCCAAGTTCGTAATATGTATTATTACGAAAAAGTTTCGTACAATATTAAATTAAATTTTCAGTTTGTATTCCCTACACCATGTTAAAGAATAAAAAGCGGAATGAAGCTTAAATCATCATTCAGAGACCGGCTGCATGCTTGATTTAGGCCCCATTTCACATTTTTCTAGAATTTCTACTTATGATTTCGACAGTCTATGCATATTTTCAGCAAAGAAATCAACTTCTGTAGAAAACTATTGCATTTGCTAACAAATTGTTTACATTCTATAACACTGAAATGGAAACAATTATACTCTTAAAAATAATTTCGTTTTATATTTAATGTAGTTTTCAAATCTAATTTCTTTCTGTAATACATGTTTAAGATTGTGACGTACAGTGTGCATTCTCATGTTGTATATTTTTTTTTATAACGCATAGAATCAGTGAATCGATAGATATAAGGTGTCTTTCGTATTTTGACCAAAAGTTTTGACTTCACCAAGCCACTTTAAACATTTGATATAGTCATGATTTGTTCCAAGAAACTAAGAAATTGCATCAATTTCTGTTCGATTGTTTAATGGTTTAATGGTCGTCCTAGCGTCCTAAGAGAGAGAGAGAGAGAGAGAGAGAGAGAGAGAGAGAGAGAGTTAACTTTATATACCTTTAAGTTGCAATTCACTAATATAAAAATATTTTATTTATATTATATATATAATATCTTTTTTTTTCAAATATTTTTTTCATATATTCGTTAAAGTAATCCACATTGCGACAGACACCAGTAAGACTCCACGTGCTATACCTCTCAATCTAATGATAAACCGGCCTCGTGCTCCTTCCATAAATAATTAAAAAGTCAGAAAGAAGGATAACTCTACTGTTTCTTTTAATGCTGGATTATTCTGATAAATAAGAGTTATTCTTCTTTGTTTATTATTTACTATAAATATCTACATGTATCTATTTAATGGAATTAATATCTCGAGAAATGGTGTACCTATATCGTCAAAGGGAAAATGATGGGTGTGACTTAGTACAGTGTTCATATAGGAATGGTTTGCACGTAAGTATGACGATTTTTAGCACATACATTAATTTTTTTTCGGTCTTGCCCATAAACATGTCTATTTAAGGAATAAGGAATCATTTTTATGAGGTTATAATTTTGGTCGGGGCGTGATCAAATACAATAAAGCCCGAAGGGCTTTATGATAGATTTGAACACACCCCGACCAAAATTATCACCTCATAATATTCAAAGAATGATTCCTTATTCCTTATATCTATATAATTTTCAGCAGTTGTACGATTCAAATTAGAATATTTTAAAAGTATGCAAACCCCTCTTGCGCCCCAACAATGCGACATTTGAATTTACTGGACTGTATAGTACAAAATCGATTCGTAGTGTTATCACAGACAAAGACACTGGAATATGTAAATATAACCACATACAAAATATAAACCCACGTGCAAGTACAAATGTCCCCGTGACAGGAACTCTCGCCAGGGAATAGATATTCCAATTTAAACCGTACTATGAACTTAAATTTTCATTTTTATTTTTTTTTTTTGTTGATATAATAATTATGCATTTTTTTTTTTTAGACTTGACATTAATAAATTCTCTTTTTTTAACACAAACAAACTAGATCTTTCATCATGTCGAGGTAAACTTCAAAGACTGCGAACTACATTTACACTATTCTGGCGAGTATCAACTGAAGTATCCTGAAGATAAACGCGGCGAATATGTACACTGTACAGTATAGATTTAATTGTTAAGGGTATTTCAATGTGACAAAAGCTTTCATTAAACAACAAATTAAATCATTGTAAGGAAATTTATACAAAACGAAATTATAATGTCACCTTCTCTGTAAATAATCCTTTAAATGCATGCCAAACTGAGAAACGTGTATACATGTACCTAACAAATTAAAACTTCGCAGGTAAATGACTCTCTCTCTCTCTCTCTCTCTCTCTCTCTCTCTCTCTCTCTCTCTCTCTCTC
>WFKH01011926.1:23821360-23832094 GCA_016163765.1 Magallana hongkongensis
CACAACACTTTCGTAATAATTTACATGTCGTCAGGACAATTATTTTTCGCTATACTTCGTAACGCGAAAAAATTTTAGTCCACACTTCATTTCACAACTTACACATAATAAAAAGACCCTTTAATTGCATTGCAGCGCACCGAGCAGGCTGACCCTAGACATTACCAAAGAAAGGGAGAGAAAGGAAGAAAAAATAATCATTATAACAATTGTTTTGACACATATAACCTTTTTTCTACAGAATCCTTCACGTAAACATTTTTGCTAGACACCGATTTCCATCGCCCGTGTCTTTGTAAACACCTTTCATTGACACTAGCATTTGCAGCAGCAGTTGCCCCTCCTGATCTAAGGGAGTGTAGACCAATATTTAAATCCGGAGCTACAGTTTTTAAAAGATTAACAATATTTTGCTTTGCTGCAGTATAACTTAGCTTTTTATTTTTTGCCACTAACTTGGAAATACCATTGCTTCTTAAAGCGGGCTTAAAAATAAAATGATCAGAACACATATCAATTCCCGCCTCCTTTGTATAACGTAAAAACATGTCATATGGACAAGCACTAGTAACACCTTTTGCTATGAGTACTTCGTTTCCATCTCTGTATTGATCATTTTTGCATTTTTCAATAAAAATTTGTAAATAATTTTGTTCAACAATGATATCTTTACATTTCAAAAAACTTAATTCGTCAAATCTTAAAAAACCGGCAAAACCTATCAAAATCATAGCTAAATTTCTAAGCATAAGAACATCTGTAGTATCTGCATGTAAATCGCACAGGGTCTGTAGCATCTGACGGTCGACGGGATCTTTTCTGCGCACTGGTCTACTCTTTAATCGTTTAGCCGACTCTTGCAGTGATTTCACAAAGGAATTATCTGTGGGATCTGGATAACCGCTGATTTCATGCATCCATTTTATTGAATAAATTGCGGTGTTTACTGTAGAATACGAAGCACCAGAATCTAACAAATAAGTAATATATAAAGCAACATGTATTGGCTGTGCTGGAATCTCACTGTGTTCGTGGTCATTTATGAACTTTTTCCATCGTTGAAAACCATGTTTGTAGGCCTTGTTGGTACTGTCACTCTTTGATGATAAGAGATACCCACACATATGCTCGCTGAAAATCCCCAGTTTGCTGTCCAATGAAACGCCGCTATCGGTAACTGCTTTGTTTACATGTGACTGTACTCCTAGTCCTGGAAAAAATTAGTCATCACCAAAATGAAATATCATTAAAAAAAAAAATATTTGAACAATTTTTCTAAAACTGTATTCTCAATACCAACATCTTAAACTTCAGTGGAAATTTTGCAAAAACTGATTTATTACTCTTGCCATGCGTTATCAATTTTTTGTCAGGCAAATAATCACAAAATTTTACAAAACTTTTATAACAGTTTCCCTCAAATATCAAAGGCCAATATGAGGATGACTTCCATTCCGGAATAACCAATGTACCTGTAGCCCTCTCTGCTATCATTTTGTTAATAACTCTTGGTATATAACTGGGTGGAGGAACTAACCAGTTATTTTCACTTACCCAAACCTGAGAAAACGCATCGACTGCCTCTGTACCTGGACACCAATATTTAGAATTGAACCTTTCACACCTTTTATTGTAATGTGTAGCAAACCTGTCAACAGTATGCATGCCCCATAGTTTTTCGTAACTGTTAAATACATCATCGTGTACTGACCAATCGTCCATGTCAGTTACACGACTTAAAAAATCTGCTCTTTTGTTTTCATTTCTGGGTTTCCATACATTACTTACTTGAGTGCTGTTTTGAATGCAAGTTTCAAATATTTGGCTTGCAATGATTTGTAAATATGGTTTCTTGCTCCCAACTTGCATGATTTTTGCAACGTTTTTACTGTCTGATATGACATTTAAATTTGAATTTTTTATAAGACTGACTTTACTTTTCATGACCCTGTTAACAGTTTCTAATTCTCTCCATGTTGAGCTCCGCATCGCTTCTTCTGCTGTCCAATTTCCTACTACTCTCCCCATAAAAACATTGTCATTGTCATCATTGATACATTCAAAATAACCACCAAAGCCTACATCCGAGGCGTCACAATATAAGAATAAGCTGCATACATCTGATGCACTTACAAAATCAATGGAACAACCGTTTCCATTCAAAATTGAAACACTTTTCCGCCAAAATTCTATTTCTCTCAAAGCATCTGCTGTTATTTTTACCTGAGCTTCCCAGCTAGCCTTGCTTGATATGCAGTAATACAAAAATCTTGTTTTCATTCTAACAATGTCACCAAAGACAACTTTCATGGAAATAATTTGACCAACAATTTTAGCCAAAAATTTTGCACGAAAATACAATACATTTTTCTGTACCTCACCATGTATTGTATCTAAACAAAAAATTAAACGATGAATTCTGTCGTTGCTGATGTGAACTTGACCTTTCTCTGTATTCCAATGCAGACCTAACCAATCACAGGTCCGACTTGGAATCCAGTTACATTTGTCGTCTGCAAACAGGAAACCTAAATTTTGAAAAAGCATTTTTATTGAATTACTTACATTTGATGTCGCTTCGAAACTGCTGCCTGCAGCTATACCGTCGTCTAAAAACGTTATAATTTTTATTCCTTCTGATCTTAAATGCCTCACCGGTTCTCTAAGAACTTTTGAAAAAATGTACCCTGCCGTAGAAATACCAAAAGGTAATACATTGTATACGAAATATGAAAATTTGCCATTTTCTTCCCAAGAGAAACCTAAATATTGGCGATGCTCCTCGTAAATCTCTATATGGTGATAGGCTGACTTTAAATCAAAAGTAAACATAAAATCTCCCATTTTAAGCATTTCTTTGGCAGTGACAGAATCTTCGTATCTAAACTTAAACTTGTGCAAATGAGGATTCACATGCCTGCAATCCAGCACCAACCTTCGCTTACCGTTTCTATTTTTGGCCACCGTCAAAGGATTTACAACTGTTGGTTTTTCCCTTACCCGTGACACACATCCCTTTTCTATCAAATTCCTTATCTCACCTGTGACGAATTCTGGTTCATCTCTCGCTGACCTATTGTTGTTTAATTCAATAGAAGAAGGATTTGTTTTGAATAGAATTTTATATCCTGACTTTATAATATCTAATATTGTTTTACCTGTCCCCATTTTCTCCCATTCATTGTAACGTGATCTTAAACGACCAACTGGAGATATGATATTACTTATATCATTGAAAAGCGCCACATTTGAAATAGGCAAACAATTATCTAAATTTTCACTTATCTTGTTTGCTTTGTCACCTTTCTTCGTGCAATCCCGACTCCAATGCCCCTTAGCTCCGCAGTCAAAACATCTGCCGGGTTTTCCACTGCTCGTTGATCTTTCATCTGTCTCCATTCGGGGGACGGTCGCCGGTTTCTTCTGATAAGGTTCGAATCTCTGTCGTTTTCTCCCGTTGAAAACTTTCCGCTCGGCTCTTATCTGTGCTCTGTACATCTTCTTCTCATCGTCAGAGTCATCTGCTATGGGGTTGGCCTGATACTCTTGCACTACTTTCCAACCAAGCTGAGACGAATCTGCCAACTTAATCACCTTCTGACGATTTTTAACCATCTCAATACCTTCAGCGATACTGGTCTTTGCCGACTCCACTCCATCGTCGCTCCCGCAGTTTAAATGTTCCCTGGCCTCCTTTAACTTCGTGAGCACTCGGGCTTCATGCTTATATTGGTTCTCGTTTCCTTTTTTACGAAACACGTAATGCTCATTCAAGTTGTCCTCAATTTTGCTAATTTGTGACGCGGAAATTTGTTGAATATTTTGTTGAAAAACTGACAAACGACTGTCCATCATATTTTGCAAACTACTTAACAATTCGGACTGCTGACGTGAAACTACTCTGTTGACTTCTTCTGAAATCGAGCTTTGTATCTGCCTGGCGTCCATGACAAAACACGACTTGCTCGGGACGGCGTGCGCTAGAAAGTGAACCTTACTGACAACCCATGAATCGATTCGAACACGTACACAATACTGAAATTTCATTGGCTGAATACTACATAACAAGATAAACTTGTAACACAACACTTTCGTAATAATTTACATGTCGTCAGGACAATTATTTTTCGCTATACTTCGTAACGCGAAAAAATTTTATTTTTCATATAGATCAAAACAATGGTTATACTAGTAGATTTCTAGGATTTTCTGTATACATATCAAATACCACCCAGGAAGAAGATTGACAACTTTGTTTCAAGGACCGCAGCTATACCAGATCCACAATACCCTATCCTACAAACATAACTTGTGTCAAACATGGGCGATACATCATTTACATGTATTACAACAACAGGACTGCTCAACTGCCAGATGGATACAGTTCCTTCGCCCAAAACGAGCTCTGTGAGGTAGAGGCCGTGTACGGTACGTCATTAAAATTTAATTAAAAAAATCAGTGACCTCGTTTCTAGCGAACTTTTTACGTCATTGACATCTATAAAAAGCAAAAGTTAAAAAAAATCACATTAACAACTTTATTTTTTTTGTATTTTTTTTAAAACAAAGGAAATCGTCTGTTGTGTTTACTACGTCGTTTTAATGTTTATATTTATATCAAAATCATGCATCTACTTTAATTGCCTGTAAAGTAGCATAACATGAATAATTTAACGATTTTCGCGAAATCCTGTGAACGATAATCAAATTCATATAAAAATAAGTGTTACACTTTTTTTAACATTCAGTGTTAAATTCATGAGTGTCGAATATTCAGCTTTCTAGATTTCAAATGCAAGGGTTGATCCAAAAGTAATGTCACACTATGCATAGCACTTCTCATGGGCGCTATATTGTATAACATGATACATCAAAATTATCCCAATCAAAATTTTAATTCAAATTAGAAATTGGATAAAATTTCGTTAAATAATTAAAATGATATGAATGTTTATAACATGATATATACGTGACATCGCCGCGTCATAAAATTACGTCTTTTTAAGGTTTTTATTTCAGTGTTAATATCATGGTTCAACATTTGAAAAAAAGATCCAAACAACACAATATTTTAAAACAGATATGACACAGACTTTTTCTAACTGTTTTTAAAAACCATTAGGAAACTTTACCGTCAAATTCGGTTAACTACGCAATGCCTTTTGTCTCTCGATCACAGAATAAAAAAGCCGGACATGTGAATAGTGATACGATGCATTTTTTGCTTCGATAGATAAAAATTACTAGAAAATGTACTGGAATTGATATATTAACCTAAAAGTGAGAGCTAGTGAACATGGTACCCTTAACGTGGTTCCAATGTATTATAAGAGCATATGTCATGTTGATAACTAAATTAAATAGTCAGAAGACATACGCTTTGAAGGAAAATTAATTAAGCTAGGTTCTTAAGTCATCCCCTATATTATAAGGCTACGTCCATGACGTTTTAAAAAGCCATCGATAAAGCTGATTGCACATTTAGTAATCCAATATACTACTCCATCGATCACAAAAAGAGTAATTATTTACTTAATGAAAAAAAAATATGTGAGTAGAGCATCATGGCTATTTTTTATTAAGGACTAAATTATGAAGTTCTACCAGAACACCAAGGATCCAAAAATGACGTCGCTAGCGTGCAGCGACTATCCCTATCCAACGCCGATTTTTCACATTTTTTCGCATCTGTGACATTACTTTTGGATCAACCCTCGTATATTAATTCTTTTGTTTGCCCAAAACTCGGGATATTACGGAAAAGATTGTTCCTGACAGTGCCCACCAAACAAAATCAGGAAGGTTATTGTATCATCGTAGATGGAACGTGTCTAGGGTGTATGGTTGGTTACAGAGGACGAAATTGGGATGATCGTGAGTGTCTTGTAACAATTGTTAAAGACTTTTTAACGATTCAAACACTACAAAATTACATTGTAACATCTACTTATTTACTTTCAATGATGTCATTGATACATGGTCTTTTTAATTTTTATCTGAATAAGTCTAAGCTTTGGATATCTAGGCATGAAATAATTATAACAAAAAGCATTTGTATTTTGCAGTTAATATTACAAAAAACATTCATGGTTAAGTAACCAACAGTTACACGTGAAAACGAACATACTATTCTAATGACTTCAACCCAGTATGAAACTGTGACATTCAGTTTATTAAATGAGCCTTAACGATAACTGAGATTTAGTGAATGGAATAGCCATTTGGTCACGTTTCGTGAACTTATTAACACGCATTTGACTAAATTATTCAACTTTAAATTGCAATTTTACTCTATATGACCATCCTTTACGTATGCAATAGAATTCGGTTTGTAAACTTTAAGTTATTGTAAGATAGGAATGAAGTTAATCGAGATATGTATATCCTTGATTGATGAAATCGCTGAAATTCATTAAGATCTTCCGTTTCCAACGGAAGACCTTATAGTGATTGTAGTGTTTTTACTTTCTTCTTATTTTTTCCCCCTTTTTTGTCAGCAGAATTTATCAGAGATGACTAGTTACATGTATTTTTACTTCTTTATCAATTATTTTTTATGACAAAAGATTTACCACCCCGATTTTTGAAGGGGTTATCTTATAATTTCATACTTTTTTACTTTGAGACTCTTATGATACATTGTATGTGTGAAAAATGCGCTAAATTTCCTTATATTTACCATATTTCATTTGTATTACTGCCTTAGATATCTTTTTTTAGATTGCTGACCACCTGGTTTGGTCCAGGGAGTATATCAAAATTGATTTATTTATTACATTGGCATATAGCGGTTAATATTGGTTTATAAAGGGATTTTTAGCAAGAGAACACTTTGTAAATGATATTCTTTTTTTGAGCCCTTCATGTATAAATTATGATACAGATGAACGATGACGCGCATAGTCGAATCTGTAACATTTCGAGGTTATATACATTTTAATCCCAATTGAGTTGTGTCGATAATTCCTGAAAACTTTCAACTTGTGCGCCCATTTTCTTTATTAACAAACTAAATAAGTAATTAAAGGGTTTGTTGCGAGGTTTATTTAAAATCTTCATGCAAAGTCTGATGGGGTTAAAAAAGATCGCGATCAATGAGAAATAACGCTTCTAAAAAGGAATAAATCAGTAATTCATAATTACATTTAAAAACTTTAATAAATAAACTGCCGTTGTCCCATTATAATTTTTCATAACATTATCATTTCATTAAGTTAAGGTATTTACTCATTATTCAGTAAAATACATTTAATATTCAAGTGATTAAAGTTTAAAATCATTTTTTAACGATTTGTATTAGCGTTTCCTTAAGATAGTTTAACTAACAAACAAGTGAAAATGCTTAACGGTCGCAGCGTTTTCATTTAAAAACCATTAAATTTTGTAATTTTATAGTTATAAATATACTTGTTTCGTTCCGTGCAACAATGCTACCATGTATCATAACATTTCCTTTTAAATCATTTTTTTTAGGATATAATATAAAGACGATTCTCATTTTGTTAAATATGTGAAAAAAGAAGACTCGAAGTATAAATCCAAAAAATTAAGTTTATATAGAAGGCTACTGTTACACTTAATCTTATATTTTATCAAACCGTCACGGTACATGGAAGGTTCAAAATTGGTGCAATGGGGTTGACACGAATGAAATTATTAAGGAACAGACTAAAGTACGTCCTAAGATATCCTCGTTTCACAATTTGTTTAATTATTTAATATTTATAGATACCCCAGGGTTCAAGCGATGTTCATTCAAAAGTATGAAAAAAATAATGACTTCTCATTTTTAACGTATGTCAGGTTTCATTGCATATCAAGAAATAAAAAAAAAGTATATGTTGATTATGCAAAGCAAGCGTCATAAAAGTGCAAGATGATGAGGTAGAACGATTGTCAGAGGTATTTCAAGTGATTTCTGATTGCTATAAGATGTCAATTTTTTCCATTATAAATCTCCGTAAGAAATTTGTTTTCATTCATATATTTGTAAAAAAAAAAATGACAGATTTTAATGAAGAACTCTTGGAATTTTCTCTTTCATAGATTTAATTTGTATTGCATAATAAGTCCAAATGTGACGGAAAATACTTGGTACAGACTAAACTTCTTGACTCTATATCACAAATTCAGTGTTTGCTTTAACACCTGTTTATAAAAAACAAAGAACTCATTTTGTTTTGTTTCTTTTGATTGAGACTTGAATTATAAACTTGATTATAAGTTTAGTAAAAATTGATATCACCCATTATTATTTTTGTTAAGTCTAAATCAGCAATTGAAAATAAATAAAGATTTTTATTTGTAAAAAGCTTCGTTACTCATTTACAAATAACCATTTCAAATAATAAATTCGTCTTCAAATAGATTATTATTATTATTATTATTATTTTATTGGCACCTTTTGACATCGTTATCTTTTTGTTATTTTTGATTTCCTCGAATCTGCCAAAATATAAGATAAATAGAATGTATATTTGACTATATTAAAAACTTTAATCATGTCGAAAATTTATATTTTATCAAGATAAAAGCAATAAAAATCAATAAATAAAAATACACCTAGATTGTCAACACATTCTATTTACTCAGAGAGTCATCACAATTTCGAATACGTTATCAAGGAAATCATTATATAAACGTCTACCTCTTAAATAAAGTGACATGTTTCCGTATAGAAAACCCATATGATCTTATTTGAGGTACATTACGATCATTAATCTTGCAATTGAAAGCAACAAGAAAATCTTTTGGTTTGTATAAAATATTTTATAAAGAAGGCATTAGCAAACGATTTGAATGTTATACGCAATTCAACGGTAAAATGGATTATTTATATGTTTTTGTTATACTGACAACACTATACACGTCGTTGGAGAGGCGTACGGTAAGCAACGTGAAAATCATTACAAACTTACCAAATGAGCATACAATGAACATGTATTTCTTGTTTTATTAAATGTCGTTCATACATGTATCAATGTTTAACATTTTATGTTTTCCTTCCTCGGCTTACAAATGACATATACTTATTTTTGCTGTGTTTTTAATAAGTTTGTAACTAGTTGAATTAGTTAAAAGCATGAATATGATTAAAAAAAACCCACACCATTGCTCTTTATTTATTGTGACACTGCCTTGGTGTCAATGATAAGAGGCATTTTGAGTAAAAAAAACCCCTGTTTTTAAAAGTTCACAGTGCAAAAATTGACAATATCAATGGCATTCTTTTGTAAACCTGAAATCAATGGATATTTGTTTTCAATTTCCTTAGTCTTAAATATAAACCAGCAGTTTTCAATAAATCTTTGTTAATGAAAGCATTTCAGTTTGATTATTTACTTAAAATAACAGAACCCTATTCATTAACTCCGAATTTTTTTTTTTGTAAATTGTATTAATTACAAGTGAAAATTCTTTGTTTTTCATTATAAAGTATAACCTGGAAATTCGACTTTGTGGTATTACTCTTAAAATTGCATAAAAAGGCTTCAAATTGCTATTTTTTAATCCATGACCTCTGATGTTTTACTTGTTAAAGTCTATCAAACTGTAAAATGTAAAGAGAATTCGGTAACTTTGCATGGCCATCCATTTGAATTTCATATACCTTATATGAATATGTAACTAGATCTTTTAAAAGTATACAATGAGTAATCGGTGAGCCATTTTTTGCGTTAGGCAACTGGGAGCAAAGACATATGAACATTAGATTTATTTAAATATATCTATGATTGGGTTTATCTTTTTTTCAGAAAATGTTGCATTAAAAAAAAACTGCATGGCCTAGTTTTTCACATTATTATTATAATTGGCATCTTCGTTGGCATTGGGCTGGATATTTCGCTGTAGATGGACTTAGGTCAGACTTGTCTGCTTATGGAGACGAGTGTACATTATCCCCTGACAAACAATCAACAGCAGAATGGCGAGTAGATCTGGGAGGAGTACTCAGTATACATCACATATTTATACAGTACAGGACGGATAATGTTGTTTGGGGTAACTTGATTTCTATGTATGTTTTTTTTTTTACATTTTCTATGCACTTAAATACAGATTTTAATTATTTTAGTCATCGACATTTTTAACAAGAGGCCCATGGGCCACATCAATCACTTAAACCACGGTTCTTTGTTAAACTTTGAACTACTTAGGGGCTCAAATATTGGTCCGGGGTTTATGGTTGGCTTAAACAATTTAAAATCTACACTATTTGAGCATCATTGCATAGTAATCTCACAAATTGTAGCATTGTAGTTCTTGAGAAGAAGATGTTTAAACATGTTCCATATATATTTCTGTTAAACATTGAACTCCTTCTGGGGCCCCAGTCTGCAAGTCACAGCTTTATTGATTTAGAATTGACATTATTTGAGGATACTTGCAAAGTAATCGCACAAATTGAAGCATTGCATTTCTCCAAAAGAAGATTTAAAAACATTATCCTTCTATATTTCTATGTTAATCTTTGACCCCTTCTAGGGCACCTGTACTAGATCTCGAGTCACGGCTTTTATGATTAAGAATCTACACTATTTTAGGATGCTTTCGTAGAAATTTGACAAATTAAAGAATTGTATTTCTCAAGAAGATAATTTGTTTTAACATTTTCTACGTTAAACTCCTTTTTGGGCCCCAGTGTTAGTCCTGTAGTCACGGCATTATACAATTTAGAATCTTCACTATTTGAGGATCTTTGAAAAGTACTTTTACAAACTGTAACATTGCAGT
>WFKH01011926.1:23832194-23842980 GCA_016163765.1 Magallana hongkongensis
TATATGTCAATTTGAGAATTATTGCAATGTTTGTGCTTATTATATATGTATATATCTATGCAATGTGTATCGTTCCGATCCTCTCAAATTGTCGTTTAACTGTATTCCACCTGTATCTCAAACGACTGTGTAGTGCGCGGCCAGCGCGCTAGGTTCCGTTCGTCATCGAAAGCAAGATATTTGTCTTGCCTAGATGGCCGAGTGGTTAGCGCGGTGGCCGCTCACTGCTAGGAGAATAGGTTCAAGAGGCCGTTAGTTCAAGCCTCGGTCGGGGCGGAGGTGGAGCTCCAATAAAAAGTGATATATATATATATATATATATATATATATATATATATAATCTTTATCTTATTATTTATCTTTGTCAAACTTCGAACCCCTCTTGGTGCCCTTGTATTAGTCCAGGGGTCACGATTTTAACAAATTAGAATCTACAGTAGCCAAGGATGAATGCATAGTAAAATCCAAAACTGTTGCATTGTATTTCTTGAGAAGAACCGACTGGAGCCCCAGTTTTGGTCCGATGGTCACGATTTTTACAATTTAGAATTTTCACTATATATGCAATCTTTTGTGTAAATATTGGCGTTTCTGGTGCATTGGTTCTCGAGAAGATTTTTAAACATTTTTCTTATGTATTTCTATGTTATACTTTGAACCCCGCCTGAGGCCCTATTTTTGGTCCGGGGTCACGATTTTTACAATTTAGAATTTTCATTATATATGCAAGCTTTTGTGTAAATATGGGTATTTCTGATGTAGTGTTTCCTGAGGAGAAGATTTTTAAAGACACACACCCTATGCTCATTGTTTCGCAATTATCTCCCTCTTAATAATGATTTAGCCATTTAATTTAATAATTTAGAATCCCCTTCCTATAAGGATGCTTTGTATCAAGTTTGGTATAATATGGCCCAGTGGTTTTAGAGAAGAAGTCAAAAATGTGAAAAGTTTACCGACGGTCTGACGGACGACGGACAACGGGTGATTAGAAAAGCTCATTTGAACCTTCGGTTCAAGTGAGATAAAAAATAAAAATATGTTTGATTAATTCTAATTGGGTTACTTATTCTTCAATCAATACCAAAGTCATATAATTAATGAAAATGACTGGTCATAGAGCATCAATACGCTGTTTAGTTATTTTCATTTCTTACAACAATAAATCAAATACATCTACATAGATAAGAAAAACGGCTTCACCACAAGATTCTTGGGATTTTCTGTGTATATTTCGAACACCACTACTAAGGAGGATGGGATACTGTGTTTTAAGGATAATGAATACAACACAACAACTATACCTAATCCCACAAATATAACCTGCCCCGCACATGGAAGATACGTTATATATTATAACAACAGAACGCATCCTCCGTTCCCTGCTGGATACTCCCCATACGCATTTGCTGAGCTTTGTGAGGTGGAGGTTTATGGTGCGTCAGTTTAGTTGAAATAAAGCATTAACACAATGTTGGCATTTGTGAGTTATTTTGAAAAAGTGCTCAAAATTTTCATTGCTGTTCCATAAACTGCATTTGAATTCATGTTACAAACATTATTTTGGATGATACTTTTTGATGACATAGCAATAAAACTATTTATTGATAAAAACACATTGTTAATAATTGAAACAGTTGTCATATGTTTGCATATTTATTTCGCATCGACGTGATTGTTTTGTAAAGTGCTTAATTCTCTATACTGCCAGGTAACGCAACATTCTTTTATGTAATGTTTTTGTTTAAATATTGTTTTCAATAAGCATTACTGAGTATTTATTTTGACGATTAGCTTTTTCAAGGGGCTTGTTGATTTGAACTTTAATAAGTTGCTAAAAAACTGTGAAGATTTAAACGATTGGGAATCCGATACGTTTTCATATACTACAAAAATAAATCCGATATAAACACACTTTTTTGTAAAATTACTTTCCAAAATTAAAAGCCCCTAGAAATATTTGATGCTAATATGCATATTTTGAAAAAATTGTCTTTTTTTAATTTTTTTTCTTAAATGATTTACCATATAAAAAAATTAAAGGTATGCACATTGAAAAAAAGGGGGGTTTTGTTGCTGATTTTTAAAAATATTTATCATCAATGTTTTACCAAAATACCCTTTTTTACAAAATGCAATGTAAGTGAAAAGAAACCTGCCTAATTCCTGGTTTTGAAATCCATAATTGTACCTATTTTTCTAATTAAATGTATTAAGGGTGTTCGGTACCAGGGATGTACGGAGAGAATTGTTCCTTTCCGTGTCCGCAAAATTGCCAGGAAAGCCACTGTGACATTGTGGATGGAACGTGTTTGGGTTGTAATGATGGATACAAAGGACCAAAGTGTGAAGACAGTAAGTAAAACGTTTTTGTTATTTAAAATTATACCCAATCTCTAAAAATTTATTCCTTTAAAGTTCTGTCTATAAATAAACGTGCAGTCTTGAATTAATTTTCAAATTTTTAAGCAACTATTGCTGAAATTCTCGTTGATAAAAAAAGACTACGGACAGTACACACCTATATAATATCAACTAAGGTATATTGATAAATTCTTACATAGTATACTTTTACAAAAGAAACAATATTTTATCTAAAACGGAATCCTTATTTTTTTTCCGACGTTTTAAATCACACAAATGCATTTATTAGGTTTTTGGCTAGCATACGAGATCCGCATTGCCTTTCGTATACATGTACTAACCGAAAACCTTATACGTGCATTTGTATAAGTGGATAATTATTACTAAATCAATTGACACGGGGTGATTTCCTGTTCTATGTCACAGAATGCAACGCTAAAACCTATGGTTTAGAGTGTCAAAGAATTTGTGGAAACTGTAGAAATGGAGACCCATGTCATCACGTGAACGGACGTTGTGTAAGCGGGTGTGACAAAGGAACATTTGGGGTCAATTGTGACACAGGTTTGTTGGTTTATCTTCATGAAAAATGATAATTACGAAATAAATATGCCATTGAAATACAGGAAAAATTTGGATGGAAACAAGTACATATTTATATTACATTCTAAAACTGAAAAGCTTGTCCTAATGGTAAATATGGAAACAATTGTCAGAGGCAATGTAACATCAACTGTGGAGTTAAAACGAGGTGTGACAGAATAACAGGACAGTGTAAGGGAGGATGTCAAATTGGTTGGACGGGCATCACGTGTGATAAACGTATTATTATTTTTTTTCTCCTATCATAGTTTTTTAGTACATTTTATCTACATTAAACATGTCAACGTTTAATAGAAATAAGAAAAATCCCTAAAAAAATCACAATGATTGAGATTTTCTAAATTGTGAAAATAATACAAATAATTTAACTCTTTTAAATGAAATACCGTTTATAAATGACAGTGGCACTAAAAAGTTATAAAACATAAATTTTTCAGTAACATTTTTAAAAAGATTCCAGTCCGTTTATTTCGTTATCATATTTCAAATCCCTATCCATTTTTTGTTTCAATTTGACAAAAAAAAACAAAACAAAACTGAATGATGATAACACACCAAAAAAAAACCCCATAATAGTTATAAACTACTTTTATTGACTTTATTCTGCTGGCATGATATGTATATGAGGGCAATGATCAAAATTTTGAGATATTGTGGCTTTCATCGTCTTTAAGTATTATTCTTTTTTTTTTTTTGCATCACATGCCATACGATTATCACAATGAATAAGTGAGATAAAATAATATTCACTTACAACTAAAATCTTAACTTTTATTATTATAATGCAACACAAATGTTTCAGTGGAAAAAAAAATCTAAAATATTAAGTCCGAATATCTTTTGTTATGCTATAAGACCATTTTTGTTTCAGCACATTCAATAACATAGTAAAAATACCAAATAGTTTGTCTATAATGATTAATATTGTGAATTCGTTTTATGTTAAGAACAAATTTTAATTATTGCAATGAACAATCTGAATCCAAATTTGACAACCCACACCCTGAGTAGCCAACATCCTTAAATGTTTGAACTATCCTCGTACTTAAAAATTACTTTAAAATGGCTGCAATGACACATCTTATTACATGCGCATAAAATGTCTTTTTCATACTGTTATTTTTATAACGTATGATCCTTTATTCACTGTGGTTTCCTTAAACGTATATCCCATTCTTTGAAACTGATGGCTTTGAACACAATTTTTTTATAACAATGTTAGAAAAGTTCATTAAAATGACGCTAGCGTATTACAGTCTAAAAAATGTAGTTTTGTTTTCACCTGATTATGAAAGGGTATATAACAAATTTAGTATTACAGCAGTAACGTAATCTAAATGGCTAGATCAAGTTTCAATGCCAGGTGTGGGTCATAAAGTTTAAACCCAACACTTACTTAAAAAAAAAAAAAACACTTTTTTTAAAATGGTCATATGGTTTATTTAAGTCGTCAAGTGCGAATGAATTTTAAAGGAGAATCGGCTAATGTTTGTATATGTTTATGGTGTGATGCTGGGGGTCGGGGGCTTAATAAAATCAATAATCAATAGATAGGAATAATACATATGAATGCGATTAATGTTTTTTTTTCTCGAAAAGCTTCTAAATTATGTACTTTCCTGTGTTAGGCCTTACCGTCTTGTTAGATTGATGAAATTATGTTTATTTAAAGAGTCTGCCCAAAAATCAGTTATTGACTTTGAAATATTATAATTTACTCATAACTCATAGTATAAATAATGCCGTGAACCTTAGTCACTATAGATTAACAATATCTAAGTTTTTGTATTTCAATTACTTAATTTCTAAACAACACTACACTTCTACAGTAATAACAGCACATACTCTTTGATGACTGAACTGCTGTCCGAGTCTTTAAATGTTCTTGCAGACTGCAATGGAGGTACATTTGGACTGAATTGTAACCATTCGTGTGGTCACTGTCTTGACAACAAACAATGCCATTATATCAATGGTTCCTGTTTTAAGGGATGTGACAGTGGATATAAAGGAATTGATTGCAAACAAGGTTGGATCAATATTGCATATAAGTAGGAAAAAACTGCGAGAGTTTGTTTTAAAAATTATACATGTAATATATATATATATATATATATATATATAAACAATGAAAGAATTATTTAAAAGTACTTATCAACATTATTAGTTATTCATATGTTCAAAACATTAACATTAAAACCATAAACCTTTCTATATAAATGTATACTGTTAATTTAAGCAACGCAACAACACTCCACCGTTCTGGAACTTTCTTAAAATTAACTTGCAAAAGAAACATAACTATACTTCAGTTAACATAGTGAATCTATTTTATGGTGTATTAAAAAAAGTCTGCAATAACAATACCTATGGACCAAAATGTTCGATGAAGTGTGGAAACTGTATTTACCTGTATGGAGAACAGTGTCATCACGTGACCGGTCACTGTCCACGTGGATGTGACGTTGGTTACCAAGGCGAATGGTGTGAACAAGGTACGACCCTCACAATATTATGTTATGCACATTCCTGTTTAAAAGTGATGGGTTTTTTTTTTTTATCAATTTTGTAATATAAATACAATCAACATTATTTTTTTCACAGTGCCCGAATCAGCGTTCTTCAATTTCATGTCATCGAACAATGTATCCATCTTACTTTATGCTTGCTTTGCTGTGCTGGTTTTAAGCTGTTTTATGAATTGCTTCTTTGTATTCAGGTAATGTCTAAAATAAAAACTTTCTTACTTTCTTAATGACAGTTATGACTATTATGATACAACGTTGAATAAAATGTGTTTATGCTTATCAAATCTATCTACAGACGAGTCAAAAGAAAAATGTGTAGACAAAAAAAGATGTCGGAAAATGTCGACGAGTATGCTGACACATTTAACAAGGATGAAGTCCATACAAAGCCCTCTGTGAAGTACCTGTATGACAGGTCGAAAAACAACGAGTATCAGGAGCTCTATGAGATGGCATAAAAATCGTTTTATGATAAATTTTAATGATTTGAATTGAAAATAAAAGTAGATAGACTGAAACTAAGACTGACAGGACAAGAAACTATGCTCTACACATTTTCAAGATGTTCCATAGAATATGAATAGATAGTAACCTCGTGGTTATTTACATCAAATTCAATGTTTGCATAAATCAAACGAATTAAGTGCATTATGACCCTTCTCTCTTATAAAACAAAAGGGAACAAAATGGTTTGTTTTTAAATTATAACTTGATTTATATGTTCTTATAAACATTGCCATTTTTATGGTTTTTTTCCCATTACCTAAGTCCCGTGCTACCCAACAAGCTGTACTATTTATTATTGAATCATTATGATAAAATGCCTTGTTAAATTAAAACACGACAGTTTCATCCAAGGTAAAAATATCTATTTATCATGTCATTGAGATATATGTTCATTATTTTGTAAAATCTCAAATACTTACAATGGTCAAAGTAACAGTACGGAAAAGACAGTTATTTTCATTGGATGTGGTTTCTTTAAGAAAATAAACTAAAGCTTCTGAAAGTATCGAATTTTAAAATTTTCGTTAAGGTTGCATGAAACAAATTGCTTTCATTCAACACCAATCAATATAGGCATCGATGCAAGGCGCTGAATTTTTATTTAAGCACAAATAAAATTTATTTTGAATTATCTCTATTTTATTTAGTAAAAAGAATATCAATGACAAACATATCATTTAGTTGCTCTAATCAATTAAGATTTGTTTCATTTTTGATATATAAAACAATAGTTGTATTTAAAATAAAACAAACAATTTAATTCATATGGTTGCGCCGTTATCTCTTCTAATCTTCAGGAACACGATACAAATGTGACAATACTCGTATGATCATATGTGTTGACGCATAACCACCATTGAGTAAATGATGACATTAAAGATGCACTAATCAAAGAACACTTTTTTTTTACCTATTTGCATGAAAAGTATAATGTCACTAATGCATTAAAGATCAGTCAAATAGATAAATCGTTTACGTATAAGGCAAATACACATCAAAGGAAAAGAGAGAGAGAGAAAGAGAGAGAGATAGAGAGAGAGAGCGCAGTATACTTGCTTTAAAATATGCATTTATAATTTGAATAAGAATGAAGGAAAGAAAATTGTTCAGAGGTGAAAAAACTGTTTTGTATGTTAATAATAAGTATGAAAGTAAATCTTTAGAAATATACATTTCCCTAGGAAAATTTGTTTATGTTTTAATTTAAATTTGTTATGTCAATGATTTGAAAGAAATATGATATAAATTGCAAAAAAATGCTTGTCCACATAAAACTACTATGTGTTAAATGTAACATTTATATTTTACTGTACTTCACTGAAAAAAAATGAAGTTATTAAAATCTCGACAGTTATTAAATTGATATATAACACTACCAGACTGATTTTTCTTTTTATTGAATTATTGAACTGATCGCTTTCTTAACGCTATTCCAACTGCCTATGACATAAACCTAACTGATATTTAATAGAATAATAGTACCCGTTTATGGATTATAGGTTTTGTTCGATTCGTTCTTTTTAATCAGGCCTTATTTATAAAAGGTAAAATATATCGATTTATCGATACATAAAACGTAACTTAAGTGTATTCAAATCTCACACGAAGACAATATGACAGGAAGGTACATGTATATGCACATTATACAGTGTGGCTATATTCATAATGTTAACGTAACGCGTACCTATTTTTTTTTTTTGATTTTTAATTTCTACTTTGTTTGTAAATGTCCCTTTAAGCAGTAGCACATTGCTTCCAGTAAGCTTATATGAACGTTTTTGAAAGACCTAAAATATAATGTATTTGACGTGCTTTACAAAGTATTTTAAATAATTTCGATTCAATTCTAACATGAACCAACTTGGTAATCAATGTATTGGATCTGATTTGTTCTATAAGATAAATCAGTAGTTCCAATGTCAAATAAAAACAAATACAATTGTACGTATTTAGAATGCATTTTTTTCTTAATCGAAAAACAATCAAACAAACAAAAAACAGCCGAAAAAAAAAAATAGCACTGGGATTTTCTTAAGGGGAAAGATGACAACAAGTTCATAGATGTTATCGAATAACCCCCATTTAGTAGATTGTGACATCAAAGATAAAAAGATCAAAGCACATCTTTTGTAGAGATTTTTATCTTAAGTACACTGACACTAATATTTTAAGATATAAATTGTTTAGGCAAAAAAAAAAAGGTAAACGGATATTTAAAATGAAAAAAAAAAACAATAATATTACCATTTTGTTTCTGATGTTGAAAACGTGGTCGTCCCACGCAGTTTGTTTGAAATAACATCGTTCCTTGTAATGTAATCACAAATGCAAATATTGATAATGATCAGGTATTGATATGTTCATTAAGATTTTGACTTATATTATCTTCTCCTTCATCAATGATGGACTGATTTTATTTGGCTGAACTAATATATGTCATACTAACATTAACTATTTTGGATACTTTTCTAGAAAACATTGCAATAAACATAAAGGCCTGGCAGCAGTATAATTATAGCAACTATAGATGGGGAGCTGAATTTGCTGTGGACGGGAAAAAATCGGATTTGTCTGCTAATGGAGGACAGTGTGCAGTATCAAGTGGAAGAGCAACAGCAGAGTGGCGAATAGATCTTGGAGTAGTTCACAGTATAAACCATATCTTTATTCAGTACAGAACGGAATTACACCCTGGGGTTATAAAACGAGTTTCGTCGTGAATATTTAAAAAAAAGGTTTGGATTTGATGCGCAATATTGCTTTGTACTTTATTGACTTTTATACGATGTGAAATGTATTTTTATAAAATTCAGTATCTAAATTTAATATGTCTATTTATATGTATTTAGAAAAAAGATACGAATCTGGGTTGAAACATCACAACAATTAGACAAAACCATCACATAATGTGATGTATACGTATATATGATTCACCACTTTCGATTTTCTTGTTTTTAGAATTTGATGTTATGAAACTCCTTTAATTTCTAAATAGATGACAGGAACCTTTTCACCGAAAGATTTCTGGGATTTTCTGTTTACATATCGAATACAACTATCAAAGAGAATGGAACTCTGTGTTTCAAGGATACCAACATTACAAGATCTACCGCCCCAAATCCCATTAATATAACCTGTCTTGTGCACAGTCGATATGTCATTTACTACAACAACAGAACCCACCCTCCATTTCCTGATGGGTATGGTAGTGGCGCCTATAATGACCTCTGTGAAGTAGAAGTGTATGGTATGTTACTTAAGCATAAAACTAAACTTAGTAACTGATATAATAATTGAAAAAAAAAACCCAAAAGCCCTTTTTTACAATTTGAAAATTGTTCAGTAGTGAAAGGGCTATCTTTTTTTCCATTCACCAAACTCATATATTCTATCTTTTTAAAGAAAATCAAAATGATATCATACAACGGTAAAAACAAAACAGTGTATGTTATTAGATAGAAGTTTTATCTTTCAAAAACATTTCATAATAGAAGTCTCCATTGATAACGATAAATTCAATACACATTAATCCTTATTAGTATAAACAAGAGGCCCATGGGCCACATCGCTCACCTGAGCAGCAATAGACATAATAAAATCAGCTTTATGGAGTCATATAGAAAATATCTGAACAATGTCGTATAATAGATCCTGTATAAAAAAAAAAATCCCCTGCATATGCTTATGTTTATCATTGAGCCCCTTTGTAACAGGATTGTTTTACAGTCATATCACATATTGAGCATTGCAGATCTCAAGAAGATGATCAGACTTAAACAACTATTTATATATGGATTATAAACCTACATCAAATTTTGAACCCCTTGTGAGGTCCAAGAATTGTACAGGGGCCAGAGTCTAAACAATTTTAAAGAATCAACAATATGTCAAAATGTTTGCATATAAGTAAAACCATATATAATAACATTTGAGTTTTTGTGAATAATTTAAATGTTTTCCTTTGTAAAATTGGAATCCCCCCCCCCCCATGTGGCCCAACCCTACTCCTGAAGAATATGATTTTGACAAATTTTAATCTACACTATCTGAACTGACTGAAGTTAGAGCTTTTCTAGACAATTTGTGTTTTAGAAGATGATTTTTAAAGATTTTTCCCTATATTTTCCTATGTAAAAATTTGACAACCCCCCCCCAATTGTGGCCCCACCCTATCCCCGGGGATCATGATTTGAACAAACTTTAATCTTCCCTACCTCAGGATGCTTCCACACAAGTTGCAGCTTTTCTGCATGATCGGTTTCTGAGAAGACGATTTTTAAAGATTGTTCTTCATATATTCAAATATGAAAATTCAACCCCCTCTCTCACTGAGGCCCCACCCTATCCATAAGGATCATAATTTTATCAAACTTGAATCTACCCTAACGGAGGATGCTTTCACACAAGTTACAGCTTTTCTGGCCGATCGGTTTCTGAGAAGAAGATTTTTAAAGATTTTTCTCTATATATTCCTATGTAAAAATTCGACCCTTCACTGTGGCCCCATCCTACCCCTGGGGATCATGATTTGAACAAACTTGAATCTACACTACCTGAGGATGCTTCCACACAAGTAATAACTTTTCTGGCCAATCATTTTCTGAGAAAAACAGTTTTAAAGATTTCCTTATATAATCCTATATAAAACTCGACCCCCCCCCCCATTGTAGCCCTACCCTAACCCCAGGGCTCATGATTTAAACAAGCTTGAATTTACACTACCTGAGGATGCTTCAGCACAAGTTACAGCTTTTCTGCATGATCAGTTTCTGAGAAATAGATTT
>WFKH01011926.1:23854296-23864558 GCA_016163765.1 Magallana hongkongensis
AGGTTAATTAGTCCAAAACTAGCGCACGTTTTTCTGCGCAATAAATATACATTTTTTTCAATGGGCGGCACTGTAGCTCCCAGGTCGTCCATCCGAATTTTTTCAGACCGGGAGCTACAGACCTGCAGCTAATGACTTGTCAAGATTTCTGCTGAAGTGAAAAGAGGAACGTTCCTCAGATGAAAGTAGAGATTTCAGTTTAGGTGAAGAGGAACGTTCCTCTGATGCGTCATAAGTTTTTATAAGGATAAGAGGAACGTTACTCATTTTAAATGTCTGTTTAATGCATTTAAATGTCAATGATTCAGGAAAATTCCATGAACTTTGACTTGTAAAGGCTTATTTTTCGCAAAAAGGGGTGTAAATGGATGCAGATATGAAAAAAGGGTCAAAAAAAGGGAATTTTGACTTTCCCTTTTTGATTTGGATTGCGTTAGTTTCAAATCACGACAACGATTATATATAACAGCAGAGGATCTTTGTTTTGTATATTCTGTTTTTTTGCACTTAAATTAAGTCAATAAAGTTTATATCTGAATTGTTTGATAAAGGTTATCATAGCTTGCTTTCCTTTTTTAGGAAGTCAGTGGTCTTTTAAATTTTACATTTACAGATATTTTATTTAAATATTTATAAAAAAATCTGTAAATTTAAAAAAAACAAACATTTTGCATTTATATGTTTATGAATGCTTCAACATTTTTGAAGAAAAATCAATAAACCTGAAATAGTTATGTTATAAAATAGACTAGGAAATGTAATAAATTAAATAAGGCAAACAACATTAAAATAAATTACTAGAAAATATATCTATGGTTTATTGCATTTGTGTAGTGATAGCATGTCCTTATGGTCAATAATCAATATGGCTACAGCTGTCAGGAAAAATGCAATGTAAACTTTGGATTCCCATATAAATGTGACAGAATAACAGGCCTTTGTAAAGAAGGATGCAAGGTTGGTTGGAAAGTCATTACATACAATGAAACTAAGAACGAACATAGCAACTGTCTGACTATCAATAAACTATGTTTAACAAAAAAGGTTACATTTGTTTTAAAACACAATGTGAAATGCTAAGAGCAAAATATTAATTATTATTAATGGAAAAAAATGATTGGAAATTATTGAAAGTTAAGATTCATTTTGATGGTTAACTTCATATTTGCTATTAAGAAAAAAAAAATGGTCTACACTGCTTTGTGGCCACTGTCTTAACAAAGAACAAAGTCATTTCAGAAATGGTACTTATTTCAAAGGATGTGATAGTGGTTACTATGGCAGATAATTCAACAAAACTAATGTTATTAAGAGAGTGATTGTCATCGTAACTTTATACATTACGTAGGGAGAGCTGGTTCAGATTCATGTATATTTCTAAAGTTGGCTAAAAGTTTTTTGATCAAGTTACGAAATATTTTAAAACAGTTATAATTAAATACCCCTTTAAAAACAAAGCTACCTAAAAGAGCATTTTGATACGGATGATTATCCCAATTGGCAGTTCACACCTTCACACGCGACGGTTTGTGTACACTAACACAAGTATCGGTAGGTCACGTGTCAAACACAGGTAATGTTTTCCAGTGTCTCGCAAGTGAGAATGAGAGGAAAATGGCGGCATTTAGCGAGAAATTCAAAAAACTGTACAAATTTTCATATTCCGTGAATTTTGATGTCCCGCGGGTACACCGTGAGTGGGGTCGATAAAACGGTACATTTGGCATACCGCCGGTACATATCACATGTATGAATTCATGCAATGAAATCATAAATTAATTTATTATTTTATATTTATACATTTTTAAACAATTTACAATCGAACAAATACTCACCACTGTCCTTGTCACGAAGTAACTTTGATAGAAGTGTGCCACGCAGGCTTCACTAACGCCCCCCCCCCCCCCGCCCCATACATGCGTTTAACTTGTTGGACAGCTCTTCTAGGTACATGTATGACCTAGCAACTATTATTAAGGGTCGGCTGAGCTCGTGGCGAAAAACTATGGGCATATCTCTATGGGATTCGATTTAACAGTGATTGTAACACAGACAAATAAGATTGGAAAGATAAAGCATTTACATTTGTAAACAAGAGGATCAGGGGCACATCGCTCACCTGGACACAATAGTCATTAAATCTGTTCAAATACAAATATCTAGAAAATGTTGTAGAGTATGTGTTGTTAAAAATATCTTCGAATTTTCTCTACATATTCTAATGTTAAACAGTGAGTCCTTTTTGTAGTTTCGGCATTTAAGAAAAAATGTTTAAAGATTTTTCACTGTGTATTCCTATGTAAAAATTAAATCCCCCTCAACAATGTTAAAGTGTCCCGGAGCTAATAGACGGCTGGAAAACGGTATTGTTTGAATCAACGAAAAAATACTTTGACAGGGATTATTTCTTAGAATGCTTATTACATAATGGACAAGTACGTTTAACATTATATTTGATTCATTTTTGTGACGTCATATGTACTTCGAAGTCACGTGACGTGCGTATCCAAACGTTGCAAATGATCTAGTTAAATCGCATCGGCGCATCATACACTTTAAAGTTATTGCTTGTGCGTCAAAAAATAGTTCGTTTATAAAAGATATTAAAACATTTCATCAAATCATCAAAATAAGGCACATTTTTACTAATCAAAAGCGATTAACATAAAATTGGGGTAATCTAAGTGTATAGTTTTTCCGAGCATGATTCAAATGGGTTCTTATATTCTCTACCAATTTTACATAAGATATTTAAAATTGTATTTTTTAATTTTTTACCTGCGCCAGGCTGATCTTCCTTGCATTAAAATCTCTTCATTCAGTTGTTTACACGTAGCAGGGAGAGTCTCCAAACCATTAGTTTGTAAATAGTCATTTACTTTAAACGAAGTTTTAAAACTGCCGATTATTTGATACTGAATATTGATATGAATGAATAATGTACCTCTAGTATTAACGACAGCATCTATTTAAATGAAACAAGCTGTTTGGTTACTGATTCCCTTTTAACGTTACGATACGTTCCCTGAGAATGAAATACAGATCGTGACGTCAAGTTGATTATGACGTCTGGAATAAAGTTAAGGTTTTCTTCACATCGCTGTGTAAGCAGTAGGGACGCCTTTACATACCCGTGCCATTGTGGACAAACATTTAAAAAAAATATTTTTGGATTAAATTCTTAACTATCTCTGTCACTTTTTAGGAGGACGTGGCGCATCATTTTGAATTCCTTTTATCCAAGAATGCCTTGTGCCAAATTCGGTTAGACAAACGCGGATGCCGGACAGAAAATGATCAGAAAAGCTCACTCGATCTTTCAGTTCAGATGAGCTAAAAATCTTAAAAGACTTATTATGGTGAATAGTTAGAATTTTAGTATAGAATATTATTCATGAAGAAGAAAATATTCAAGATGGATAGGTTTATTTGGAAAGAAGCCCACCATTTCCTAACCAATATAAAGCCTATATAAACAATAGCTTGTATTAATTTGATTTTTTTAACATCAGTAATTCTTTTTTAGCATATAGTTTTACGATCAAACATAATTGAGAACATTTCATCATAACAAACAATAATTAATATGATAAAGAATGAGGTCTTTTTTAAATCATTGAACAATTATATACACACATATTCATATAAAACATTTTTTCACCAAGCAAATATTAATTCATTATAAAAATTTGAGTGAACGTCATCAATTGTTTTAAAATAAAAACCCAAACACTATACTGAATATATCTGAAAAAAAAAGTTATCGATTCATATTTTGTATCCTGTTGTTAATTAGTTCCACTGTGAGAATACCAAATTAAAATTGACTTATAAAAAAGTTTGTATATTCACTCAACTGTTTTATCTACACACTGTTTGTTTTTTGCTATACGTTCATGATCTTTCAAAAGATTTTCTGGCAAGTAAGTGTGTATATAAATTCCCTTTGCATATCCTAAAACGAGATTATGTCTGTCATCCATACACATAGCACAGGGAGGGTTTGACATTAAGTGTGTCGAAAACAAGGCCAAGACATGTCCGTCTTGATCAAGAAGATGAACACCAGGATTTTGATAAGACATATTACAAACCAGTATGTTTCCGAGAACGTCTGTACATATCCCGCGGGGATAAAAAGCTAACTGAAAGTGGATACTTGAGTAGTTGAACCGGTGGTGACCTGTTTTGTCCACCACGACTACTGCGCTCTTACCTAAGTCAGACACTATTATGTCCCCGTTTTTGTTCTCTGTGATAAAAATTGCTGAATCATATAACTTCTGTCCTTTGTCGTCTTTGATAAATTTCTGCAGTATTTCCCCCGATTTGCTTAATCGTATCACTCCTTCATATATACCTATCAAAATGTCGCAGTTTATTTTAGAGGAGTAAATACAATGACAATATTTGCGTAAAATGTTACGAATTTCTCCATTTCGTGTAAGTAGTTTAATATAGTCATCCTGTATAAACAACAGGTTTCCGTCTTTTGTTTCGGAATGGCATCCAAACGGTAAACTGCTAACTTTTATTATTCTGAGAACGTGTCCTTTTTCATCGATTTCCTTGATAGTTTTCCCATTATTTACCCATATCTTGCCGGCCGTCGAACATGAAATGTGCGTGACATCATCTACATAAATAGGGGTTTTTGTCCAGATAACACTGTTTGCATGAATCTTTGATGACCTATCTGAAAAAAAAAAACAGAAAGATACATTTATATGCAAATTATTCAATAACATTCTTTACAATGTTTCGCATAATATGCCACTTTTCAATGTCTATTACATGCAGCAAGGTAAGGATATGCATTGAAAAGTATTTTATGTTAACTACTTATATAAAAGTAGATACCACTCAAGGAACGGCAATTTCAAAGTAGCCTAAATCATGCTTTAAAAACCGTGACCCTTATATAAATCTTTTATTTTTTCGAAATACTTTTAGGACATGTATGCTGCATTTTTTTTCTCAAAAAAAAATGTCTAAATATCCGTTGTCTTCGCTATTCTATTTCATTCTTGTTTTCTTTCCGTCCGTTTATTAGTCTTTTAAGATTGTACATGTACATTTTAATTTCAATAGAGCCGAGGAATATGGACTAATTCAAACAAATATGAAACAATAAATATGGTTTGTAGAAGTTAAACATAGGATAATTGAAATAAAGTAATCGTAAGCAATTGCAATGATTACTTTTTCAACAGAATCGACATTAACATGAAGACAATTTTCTGTTAATTGTATGTTTTCGTTATCTATCGATTACAGCTAAAATTATGATGAAATAATAGTCATAAATTTCTGAATTTCAGAGTCATTTAATCAAATTTTCAATTACATCGATTATGATTATTATTGCAATACATATTTTAATATTTGAAGCATTTAGAATAGAATAATGATGTTTTCAAATATAAATCGTATTGTAAAATATATTTAATCATTCATCATGATTATCAAGTTTGATAGCTAACAATTTCCGCTAGTTTGGCAGCACATCAACATTTTCTAAAGAAAGCAGTAAAGGACTATTTTTAGGTTAGCTGAATCATCGTATTGATCTGCAAAACATCAGTGAATGTTTTATATGATAAATATATTTAATAAACACGTTTGATAAGAATAAATATATGAAAACAACAAATGGTCTCAAACAGAAGTAATTATTATTAATGTTGACAAAGAGAAAGACATTGAGACAGACCCCCCAAAAATGTAATCTTTGATTTAATAAAACGGATTGAAACGGAATGAAAGGTGATAAAACAACAAGCAACGGGAAATTTCTAAGTGAATTCATTTAGGGTATATAGGATTTATCGTAGTATAATCGTAGTATAATCGTAGTATCTGCTCTCCTTTTGTGTTTTATCTTTTTACAAAACTCTTTGTGAGTCATGTTTGTAAAACATTATTGACTCATAATTTTCATATAAATTCAATGAAATGACAGTCTACATTTCAAAAAGGAGATCGTTATACAAGTATTAGATGATTTGAATATGTGGATAAAAGCTTTCTAAAATAATAATTTCGTACTATTGTTTACAAATGTCTAAAAATACACCACGTAACAAATAAGACCTAAATTTTGCAATTTTAAATCTTAAACAATTTTAAAATATTTTTGAGTAGATTTACTGTTTTGGAATTGAAATCATTGCTGAAATATGTCTACCAATTTTGGTGATAATATGACGTTTAGTGAAAAAAAACTATGACAAAAATATTCGTATTTTCTTATTATTATTTACGTTCGTATGTTAGCCATTATTGAGTCACTTAATAGTGTATGTGTTCTGTTTTCTCAAAACTCCGTGTCAGTAGAACGTCAAAGGTGTATCGGGATTTTGCATTTTGCTTTTGGTCGAAATCTGTAAAATTATCTACATGGATGATTTGTTAAAGAAGTTGTTAAGGTAACTCCAGTGTTTTAGAAAATCCGTGTCAAACCAAACATTTTTTTTTATTTAAACAGTTAAAACAACTTATAAACCTACTATAGAGGCCAAAATATTTATACCTTTGCACGTTTGTTTTCTTACAGTGAGCTTCAGCTCACAAGGTCCAAAAATTCAACACCAACATTTAACACCTTGAAGCATGATCTCATAATTTATTAAATTATGCACCAAAATACATCATGTTAGGTTATAATTTAAGCAAATCAATTGATTATTATTAAATCATAAATTTTTTATTGATTTTCTACCGAAAATATAAAAAAAAATATTACATTTTTTCTTGCCACGACCTTCCCCCAAAAATCACAAAATTGCATAATTTTGGAAAATAAAAAAATATTCAGTTAACATACATTTATTTTTAAATATTTATTAAGAGTTACATATTGTGTTAACAAAAAAACCCATAGTTTATCGAAATTGACCATCTAGTTTTCTTGATAGTCTCTTGAACACGTGTACCCCCATATTGAAAATATAAATTTTACAAGTTGTTTTTTTGCAAACTTTGGAAAAAATGAAATAAACCAAAAAGGCACAATCTAACAGTCACTAAACTTAATATAATCAATGAAACTGTATCATACATATAAAATTAAGGTCAACACTGCCAAAAACACATAGAATTGAGTGCAGTAGTAACACCCCCCTTTCTTCAAATATTTTCTATCCAAGTTTTTAAACATATTTATCTGTAGATTTAACATCAATTAGTGTTATAGTTTTAATTCATGTTCAAGCTACACAAGTACTTACGTATCCTCTCATTTTCCCGGAGGACGCATGAGGTCGTGAAGCTACATACATGTATCATATCGGAAATTCTATAGAAATTATGTTTATTTATGTTCATGGAGAAATGTGTAATTAGTTCCAGTGATGAGCCTGTCGACGCCGGATCAGAAATATAAATAAAATGCTACCACTGACCACGGTGCGTCAGATCATTAGTATGCACTTGACCGCATTTACTTATTAGGAGGAGAATGCTGAAGCGCAGTCTCCGTGCGTATAAAATGGGGGTGCGGGAAACACAGCTCTCCAGTAGTCATCTGGAAGCTGTCTTTCTACCGCTTCTGTTTATACAGGTAAGATAAATTATAACACGTGTGCGCATTCTCCAAAAGGAAAGTTAATACATTCAGAGGGTTCAACTAATTCTTTATTTTCAGAGATTTTTGTAATTAATATTAATGTTGATAAATGTCATTGAAATTAATATTAATATTTCTTGCTAAAACGTCATATTAAAATGTAAATCTAAATAAAATGAGTAGTCATCTGGAAGCTGTCTTTCTGCCTCCTCTTTTTATACATACTGGGACACGGGCTACTCCCATGAAGAGAAGGAGACATTTCAGCAACACCTTGGCTAGTGGACTTTACGATACATAAACGCAGTGTGTTGTTGGAAGAATGCACACAATACGTACAATTATATTACACACTAATTTCCAATGTTTACATTTCGTTGCTTTCCTTGCTTACTGCAATCCCTCTAAACGACGGAGATGCGATATTTTAACAAATTTCCTACTGTTTGAACGAGCCATTACTATTTTCAAACACTCGTTGTGCGCTAAAATTATAACCGGAAATTTAGCACGCCGTGTAAAAAAGAGCTGGATGCGAAAGACACTGATATTACCTTAAAAAAGACGTTCTTAACGTCCTTTTTCCGAGTTTATATCGAATTAAAGTTTTAAAAAAAATCAGAATATGATTTTGTGTAAAAAAAAATTATAATAAATAGTCTTTTTTTAGATTTGGTATGAGAACGTAGACCACTCTTGGTCACGAAATAAATTTATTTTAAATGTTTTCATAGTGATTAATGAAACTTGCAATGCACAGTCAATGAGTTTTATCAATATAAAGTTTGAGTCATGGTCGATGAATAAGACAACGAACACATTCAAAATGTTTTATGACCGTTGGTAATCAGGTTAGAAAAAGTTAGAAAGAGGTATATGGCACATCGCTCAAATGAACGGCAATGTCAAACTGTGACCCAAACAGTGCGGAATAATCATTGTTCGTGCTTGTTCAGTACCTGTGTATACTACAATTCACCACTTGCAACTTGGTATGCGTATTCTTAAATGTGCATCGCCATATTGTGTTGTTTGAATGTGTTTTCTATGTTAATACAGCGAGTAAATTGACACATTCTTGCAGAATGCTACATCATTAACTTGCAGCTGAAATATTAAGTGGTATTTTTTATGATAATGTGTACTGCTATGCTGCAGTCATAAATGTAATTTATAGCAGATACAAACAAACAGCAAGATAAAAAGAGACGAGAGATATTAGGTTGTATTGCGTACATTTACACAATGATGACGTCATGACTAAACGTGGAAAGTCGTGTAAATTTGACTGGAAAACAATGAAACAAATTAAAATCGCAAGAAATTTAAGAACTCTGATAAAATAGGTTTGTTAAGAATTTAACAAGAGAATACAAGAACAGATGTCAACATTAACAAATATGTAAAAATACGGTTTTTTCTCGACTAAACTCTCCTTTGTAGTTATTTTCGGGAAGAAAATCTGACTAGAACAGAACAACTATACTTAGTATATTTTGAATTTGTTACGAAAATGAAAGTAGGTTTTTAATTAATTTTGTAATAATTACTTATCAGGTAAAATTCAACTAAAGCTTACGGATATCATATAACACGTGTTGAAATACCAAAGGTGTAAGCAGTTACGCTGCTGCAGGCATATTTTAGTTTATTGGCAAAACGACTTAATTTATAAGTATAGATATGTAAATGATGTAGGCTGATCACTGTCCATTCTGTAAAAGAAAGAAATGATAGAGGCCCGAAGGACCAAGAATAATTCTTTCTCTTCCAAGTGGACAGCTTGAGGCTAGTATCCTACTTATAGATCGCCTATTATGTTTTGAGTATGGACAGTATTAGGTAAACCTATTTTCAATGCTGATAAGTATTATTTTTTTACTTGGACAATAAAACCAGTCTTGCGTAAAACTTCCTGTTGTTCACGGGTACAGTTTCAAGTATGTGCACGAGGTTTATAAAGCTGTGCTCTGAAAATTCCATATTAATTCACTCGTCTACTAAGCAACACTAACATCTCATACTCTATTGGGATGATCATTTCTTATTTAACAATATTTGATGATGTAAAGGATGTAGTGCGTATGCTGACGCTGGTCTAAGTGATATTCTGGATATGGAAGGGTATCAATGCTGTTTTTGATATAACTTAAAAAATCATTTGATGAAATGATCAAGCCAACCAAAACAAAGAATGCATTGATAGGCTAAGATGCAATTTTTTAACAAAGGTGTGGAGGAGGAGGTTGACAGCCAATAATTAGTTTAATGGACTTTTTCCACGAAGAATATAGTTCGGATGATCGAGAACTAACGTAAAGGTCTACATATGTTGATATGTAAAGATTGTGATTTTAGTACATTGCAGTGAAATGTCCGAATCAACTTGTTAATCATTTCTTATGTAATTTGTTGGTACAAGTAATCAATATGATAAAGTGGGTTAATTTTGATGCCTGATTTAAAAAAAAAAATGTGGAAGATATATATCCTACTGGATTATTTACTAGTTTTAAATGTCTGACCGTTATATCGCCCTACCTTTGTCATTCTTAAGGTGTTAAACAGAAAATGTGTCTCTTTCTTTATAATTCTGATGTCGTTATCCTTGTTTTCAACATACCTGTAGCCGTTTAACAAATTAACAGTTTTTCCTGTTTCTGTCCATTATTTTTAAGAATGAACAGTTTCCTAT
>WFKH01011926.1:23903242-23915504 GCA_016163765.1 Magallana hongkongensis
GATGTGGCAGAAGTAGAAGTTGATTCGCCGTACTTCTTCGGAACTGTTGACGCTTGGTGTTTCGAAAATCCATCGTATGATTTGATATTGGGCAATATTGAGGGTGTCAGAAGAGCAGATGACCCAGACACATCGTGGATAATGGCTAACGGATCGACTACAGCAGCGCAAACTCGTAGCCAATAGAAGAAACATAACCCATTGTACAAACCTTAGCGAATTCCAAGCGCCTTGGCAGACGTATCTCCAGAGGAATTCATTACAGAATAGCAAACTGACGCGACCTTGGATAAACTCAACATTCTAGCCAAAAGTCAGCCAGTAAAAACATATAGTGATGGTGGATCAACCAAAATATATGAGCGGAACAACTTGTTATACAGAGAGTTCAACAGTCCAAAAGTTTCTAACGGAAAAAGTGTTTCATCAGTTGATCGAACCGAAAAAAATACCGGAGCTTCGTAATGAAACTTGCGCACGAAACACTGATGGCTGGACATCTAGGGGGGAATAAAACTATTGACAGAGTTAGATCAGAATGTTATTGGCCGGGAGTATAAGTGGATATTCGACGATTTTGCAATTCCTGTGACATATGTCAACGAACAACTCTAAAAGGCAAAATGTCTCCTGTTCCACTAGGTCGTATGCCTCTAATTTCGGAGCCATTCCATCGAGTTGCTGCAGATATTGTGGGACCGCTTGATCCAAGAACAACAAAAGGTAACAAGTACATCTTGACAATCATTGACTTCGCAACAATCTATCCTGAAGCAGTGGCATTGTCTGGCATAGAGACTGAGCGAGTAGCAGAAGCTCTACTTGATGTATTTAGCCGTGTTGGAGTACCAAGAGAAATCTTAACAGACCAGGGAACACAGTTTACATCAAATGTAATGAAAGAAGTCAGCAGGCTACTGTCATTGAAAATAATTACGACAACTCCCTACACCCTATGTGTAATGGTCTGGTGGAAAATTTCAACGGCACTCTAAAACAAATGCTTAAAAGGATGTGCACCGAAAGACCCAATGACTGGGACAAATATTTGAACGCTTAACTGTTTGCATATAGAGAGGTACCGCAAGAGAGCTAGGGGTTTTCACCCTTTGAATTTTATATGGACATGCAGTGCGTGGTACCATGAAAATACTGAAGGAATTATGGACAAAACAAATACGGGATGAAGATGTGAAATCAACATACAAGTATGTGATTGACCTTCAAGAAAAGTTGAAAGAAACATGCAAGATTGCACATGAACAGTTAGAGAAGGCACAAAAGAAACAGAGACACTATTACAACAGAAAGACAAAGGTCAAACAGATGAAAGTACTAGACAACGTTTTGATTCTTTTGCCAACTAAGTCAAACAAGCTATTGATGCAGTGGAAGGGACCATTTGACATCGTTGAGAAGTTGGGAAATATGGACTACAAGGTTAACGTTGACAGGAAACTGAAGACTCTCCATGCAAACTTACTGAAGATATATGTTGAGAGAGATGAGGAGTGGCATGGCGTCTTAACCGCATGTGCTGTGTATGGAACTGACAGTGAAGATAAAGACACTGATGATAATCAAGATTCAATTGTGTTACTTCCTGCAGTTCAGACAGAAACCTACAACGACATCAAGGTCTCAGAGCAGATTACTCCAGTTCAGCTTGAAGCAGTAAAGACACTGTATGAATCATTCAGTGATGTTCTAACAGATCTACCCGGAACAACGAATTTGGTGGAGCACAAGATTGACTTGACAACAACTGAGCCAGTTAGAGTAAAGCAGTACCCTCTACCGTTCCATACCGAAAAGACAATAAAAGAGGAAGTGGAAAAATGCTCCAGTTGAAGGTCATAGAACCACCATCTTCACCTTATTGCGCACCAGTAGTCATAGCTAGAAAACAAGATGGCACGAACAGATTTTGTGTGAGTTTTAGAAAACTCAACAGCATAACTGCCTTTGACTCAGAACTGATGCCAAATCCCGAAAGTGTATTTGCAAAGATGTCAGGGAAGAAATACATGTCGAAAATTGATCTGAGCAAGGGATACTGGCAGGTGCCAATGGAGAGACAAAATAAACAGCTCACGGCATTTACAACACCAGTCGATTTATTCCAGTTTACAATCATGCCGTTTGGGTTGGTGAATGCTCCGGCAACATTCAGCAGACTTATGAGAAAGCTACTTCAAGACATGGATGACGTAGACAACTTCATTGATGATATTATGGTGTTCACCGACACTTGGTAACAACTCCTCGATCTACTACGAGAGCTGTTTGCTCATCTACGAAAAGCAGGATTAACAGCTAGATCATCCAAATGATTTATCGTTTACCCAGAACTGGATTGCCTTGGTCATGTCATTGGTCAACAGCGACTACAACCTGAAGTAGAAAAAATGAAATCTCTCAAGAATTCACCTATTTCCCAAAAAAAGAAACAAGTCCGTTCATTCCTGGGATTAGCTGGATTCTACAGGAAGTTCATACCGAACTTTTCTGCCATAGCAAATCCATTGTCAGACCTTACTATGAAAGGACAGCCTAATAGAGTGAAGTGGAGTGATAGTGCACAGCTTGCATTCGACACGCTTAATCAGCTTTTGTGTGCGATACCAATCCTTAAATTACCAGACTTACGAAAAAATTCATTTTACGCACAGATGCATCAGAAGATTGGGGGTGGGGGGGGGGGGGGTGGCACTGTGTTATTGCAAATTGAGAATGAGGAAAAATTACCGGTAGCGTATGCTGGTCGGAAACATAAGAACAGTGAGAAGTCTTACGCTGTAATAGTGAAAGTTTAGCCGTGGTTTGGGGCATACAAAAGTTTCACTAGTAGTTGTATGGGCAGGAATTTATCCTTGAAACAGATCACTAACCCCTCACCTTCTTGAACAAATCAAAAACAGAGAACTCTCGATTGATGAGATTGGCGCTTCAACTTCAGCAGTGTCGTTTTCGAATAGTGACAATTCCGTTAGACAAGCTAAGGTATGTATACCGGTCTGTTTGTAAACATGTTCAGAATTTTTGTTTTTGTTAGGATATTACTGATATCGAGTGATTGCAGGATATTGAGAAAATTGTAGGCAATTTTCTTCCAAAAAGGGGAGGTATGTAACAATCACTTGTATACTAGCACCAGACCAGCTTCGTGGCCCTTTGATTTTGTAATACTGGTTTTGTAGGCAATTTTCTTCAAAAAAGGGGAGGTATGTATCAATCACTTGTATACTAGCACCAGGCCAGCTTCGAGACCCTTTGATTTTGTAATACTGGTTACCCATAATTCTCTGCAAATGCGCAGTCAGGTAGAACCGCTGACACCTGGTTATTCCCAGGTTGGCTGCCGTGTGACAAGACACGATTTTGAGGGCAGCTCACAGATTTGCTGTACAGTACATTATTGCAGCATGCATTGTGCATGAACCATGTTAATAAGTGGACACGGATAGCAGACCGTGGTAAGTTTATTGTATCGTTTTTATGCAGTATTTTCGTGCATTCGAATAGTTATTCTTGTTTATTTGTTGAGCTAAAAATAACCTTTTCCAGCTTTCACCTGTTAAACTCACCTGTGTGGGCAGTCGATCGTATCTTTTGCATGTAAGTTTAAATGCCTGTTTTATATTATCGATACAACCCGGTATTAGAACTGTATTGCTTTGAGCGTTATTTTATGCGTATTTTTTGTATTTGATAAAAAGTGCTGATTTATTTAAATGTTTTGGGCGGAATTGATTGACCGGAAATGATTGACCGGAAGTGTGCACCATATTTGTTTTGTTATTATTACATGTTGCTATCAAACTCAACTTTGTTTACATATTATTGACAGACGCTTATTACATGATTAATTTATAAAAGTATCATCAAATGTTGCCATACTCAGGTTGCCTACATGTACTTATTACTGGAATAATTTGTAGCATTTTGACTTGGTCATACAACGTTGAAGTTCCAGTGGGGAGAACAACTCTGATGTTGAACACCACCACGGCGCCTAAGGTTCAGAACTACAGCCCTGTAAGGAGTCCATGGTGGATTTAAAGGAGAAAATGAAGTCTACCTCATCACATCAGCGAAAAATTCAAATACTTACAGATGATCAGTGATCGAGATCGAGATAAGTGATCGAGACTGGAACATCAGTGATTGAAAGTTTTGTGATTGAGATGTGTTAATCAGTTTCAGTTATGAATAAGTAATCATGAAAGGTGTGTGAACCATATTTTGAATTTAAAAAAAACTTATAGTATACCGGTATAAGGTCTGTCTGTCAAAAGGTGTTTTTTATATACATATATATTATTTGTTTTTTTCATAACTTTGGTAAAGTAAGGTTATTAATTAGAGCAAATCGAATGAGTATAGGGGGTGTGAGCGAGTGTGGGTGTGAAAGTGATATTGTAAATATATTTCATTTGTTTTTTTTGTAAAATCATTGTCACTAAAAAACATAATTGGAAAATTCCTGGCTCATCCACGTTATTTTCCTAGTTTTATTGAAATGTTTGTTTGATATTTTTTGTCACTCGGCAAAACAGTGACAGAACGAAAAAAATTACACAATCAAGCACAATAACGCAAGATAAATAAAAAGCAAATCACTTTTTTTACACGCACGAACACGCATGATACACGAACGATCTGTACAGTGAACTTAATTGTTATTATTTTACAATGATTAATAATTAAGTTTGCAACTTAAATAAATTTATTTCGTTGGCACAGATGTTAGTGCTAGAAAGTCACTGATGTGTTTGTACACGAACGATCACGCGCCTTAAACGAACGATTGAACACTACTGATTTGTTTACAATACCATTGATATCATTGCATTTACCTGGAATCACATCGAACACGTTGCTTCCAATGAAGTTTGTAACTTTGATTTTGAAGCATATTTTTTCCAGTTGATCCTTCTGTTTCAAAACTAACACTGGGCGAGGAAGACAGTTTGTTGAGCCTATATATTCCTCATCATTGACGTCTATCGGTTTAAGCCTACCATCATCTTTGGATTTTGTACACCATTGTACATTGTAAGGTGTTGGAATCGATTCAATCGCCGCCATAAAATACTGGCTCTCGTTTTCTTTGTTTACATGTCTTTCCAGGAATACATCTGGAACACCTTAGATCAAATGATAATTGTTATAATCTTAAAGAGAAATAACTCAAATTGATCATTTATAAAGGATAATTCCTTGATAAGAAATATTAATTTTGTTTTAGTTTTACCATACAACATTTAAAACATTGGAAACTGGTTTAAGCCGGGCTCAGCTGAGAGCAGAGTTCTGGCTGTAGGCAGGCAAATCGTCAATGTTAGTATAAATAGCACAGCTTCAAAAGTAAACAAAACACCAAACAGCATAAAAATGCGTCTGCTCTACCAAATGGTTAGATAGACAGCCATGTCTTGTCAAATGTATAGGTTTTTTGTTAATAAATAAAGCGATGAGTGCTTTTATTTTGTTTTCTTACTAATTACGTGATTTTATAACAAAACTATGCATTTTGGACACATACGATGCGCATGAATTTCCATGAGCTACTGTACAAAGCATTGACATTCGGCTGCACATCAAAGAAATGGGGTATTAAAATGCTAGTTTCAAAATTTAATGCACCACTGATTTTTTCTACAAGACAGACATATTTTTTTCTTAATAGGTTCTTACAAAATTTACAAAATCTTCTCTGACGCTTTGTCGCATATTGCACATTTGAGAATAGAAATGTAAACATTTCTTGATTTGGCCTGCTACTGCACAAAAATGTTGTCAAACCTGTAGAACTGCGCAGCTGCAGACATTCTGAAGATTTAAAAAATTGAATAAATAAGAACGGTATTCATTGGTTTCCTCTCTTCAACCATTTGATAAGAAAAAGGTTGAATCTTGCACATTAATGTCCTAACTTTACCTCAAAATAGGGTACCTTATTAATATCAGTCGGCATGGGATCTATTTTTAGAACAGAAAAAAAAAATTCCAGTTTATACTAAGAACTATTGTGTCAATGGAGGCAAATTCACGTTATATTTTCATTGAAAAAATCAATGGCAATTCAAAATAATCTGTGTTGAATGTGACAGACATCTCTAGATCAGTTTCAATGTTTTATTTTTTTAAGTTCTATCAGCATAGCCTAACTTTAATTCTTTTTAGAAGTAGAGTAGGGATTTAAAAAAGTTAATGACTTGATGTGAGTTAATGAGAGAGTTAAACTTGTTTTGTCTCTTTATATATTAAATAACAGCAAAGAAGAACAAGTAGACAAATTGTTCTCGAACAATTAGAGGTCTTTCCATCTTAGCATTTTTATGTTTACCGTGGGGTACAGAATACCTAATAACTTACTAGATTCTTTAAAAGGTTTACAATTTGGTCAGCCAGGTATGACATTTCGTTCTGAATTATGTTTCGTGATTACTCAGTTATGTCAACAATAAAGTTGGCTACATTTAGTAAACATTTGCACTTTGTTGTTAAACTTTTCACCATATATTATCAAACATTGTTGCTATAGTTTGAACTAGTAATTCAATAGTTACAGCTAGTGATATATTTTGTACTAGAAATTGAGAAAACAACGAAGCCATCGATGGTTTTTGTAAAAAAGATTTTTTTTTTAATATCAAGTTATTGCTTTAAGAATTCCCTGTTGGTTACCATAAATGTCTTTTAAATTACTTTTCTGATTTTTTTTTTTCAGTTTACTCTGAACAAAACTGATATGCTGGCCAGGTGAATATTCTTTACACAAGCCTATAAGTATAATACCTAACAATAGAAGAGAGTGCTCTAGAGGCTTGCTGACTTTGTAAAATATAAATGGGTTGACTGTAAAAACAATTTACATTTGAGTAACCACAGGACCGTGATGTGATACCAGGCTGACCAAAATGTATACCTTATTGTGAAATCAAGCAAGCTATTGAAAAGTTTACAAGAATTTTGTAATTTAAAAGAGATATAAAAATTAATTAAATAACATTTTCAAATGACCTTCACCTTTGACCATTATGTTATTTTGTTTGGCCAAAGTAGACGCTCCCATCGCAAGTGTCCGAAGTCTCTATGATAGATAGTAAAAAGTTGGACGTGATTTTATGGAAATTTGAATACTTTAAGGGACAACAACTGCAACAACTGCCTCAGATCCTTTCGGTATGATTAAATTGAAGAATCCTCTAAGTGTTCTTAAGATATTGATAAAAGTTTCAAAACTCTATCTCTTATGGTTTCAATGATAACAACCATTTCCTACTCGAAGGGCAATAGCTCTGTAAGTTCTGGGAGTTTTTAGGCACATGGTCTATTGGTACCATAATTTTTAATGACCAATTACTCAGTACATAAAGTTTAAATTGTTCAGATGACCCTGCTAATAAAAAAGTCACCCGAATAAAAAAAAACATAAAGAAAACAAAAGGCCTTTCACCTGAAAGGTGGAAATACCTAAATATCAAAATAAAAATAACTCAAGATAAAATCAGTGTGGCAGCGCACTTGAAAAAGATATGCACAAAACAAAAAAAAATCATTGGGTGGATACGAACGAAGCAAAAAAGAAAAATCATCGGGTGGATATGCACAAAGCAAAAAAGATCACTGGGTGCTAATTGATAATATTCAATTATAGTTGCAATGCCTCATTTAATTTGCTAAACAAATAAATATATATATATATATAGTATAATATAACTTGCCTATGCCACAATCCGACGCGCTCGCAAAACCATTTAATCCGCTTGACGTTACATTATTTCTTGTACAATTAAGCGTCATTTTATTTAAAAATTGGACTTTTCATCTGATTTTAGCTTTAGAGAATTACATTTTTAGGAATTAGTATAATTTCTACCTATGTTCTACGAGTATAACAAACATTTTGACAGTTTACGCTTCTTTTTTTTATAAACCGCTTCGCGTTGTTGAAATAAGAGCGCATACGAATGGCTCATCTTGATTACCGCTATTAGCTTGGGTCGTTTTAACACTGTAATGATTGAAAAATTATCGATGATTTTTTTAACCCCGCAACAAAGAGTGAACGGTAAGCGAACTCTTCTTTTGATGCCTCGTTAATACACAAATGCTTAGTAAAAAACATTAAGTAAAAAATACACGACCACCTTCAACATGAAAGATAGTCTTCAGTTTCTTGCATATCATACAATACCAGAGAACGATGCTGTTTTTAGAAGGGGCATTTTAACATGTTACACGATTTATTAATTAACGCATGGATGTTAGAAAATTACGGATGATGTTAATTTTGTTTAAAAACGCACTTCTAAAGAATATTTTTTACTTTGCACCAACGTCTAGTGGAGTGACAATATCATCAACATTTTGATTTTAATGGGGAATCCTAAAACAATGGCTGATGCATTTTACACATGTATTTCAGCGTTGAGAATTTTTTTTCGTGTCGTTTACTATTATGTTTGACTGCTTTTATTACGCCAGGATTGATAAAATCTTGATAAATGTAGAAATAACGAAATCAGTAACGTACATTTTCATAAATTCAATTGTAGCATATTTGAGATATTTGAGTTTTAAGAAAAATGTTAAGGAAAAAAAAAGAATAATAACTAGATGTGATTTCGTTGCGAGCAACGAGTGGGTCTTCCGTCCGATTTTTGCTTTAACGAGATAAAACTTATCATTGTAAAGATTAAATCTTAAATCTAAGCCAAAAATGAGAAAAACAAATTTGCGGCACTCGGGGCTTGAGCCCGGGTCGCCTGGGCACTGTCCACGACCATAACGACTGAGCTACTCGGACTCTTGCTTCAGGACTTTGACCCTTGATATCTGGAGAATGCGTTGATCGATTTTAAAACAAATTACATATTCTGAATCAGTAAAAGGGTCACTATCAAATTTAAAAATTTCAAAGAAAAATAATAATTAAAAAAAAATCAAATTACATCCAATCAACCAATCAATTCGAGAAAGATGTCATCAGACGCAGAATTGCAAGCACAATTTAAATATCATGTTTAAAAATTACTTTGAGGTCATTTCAAACGACTTTAATAATTCTTTTAAAAATTTAAACTTCACCTAATCAATTAAAAAAAGATACCATCAGACGCAGAATTGCAAGCACAATTTAGATATAATGATTTAAAATTAGTTTGAGGTCATTTCAACACGATTTTAATAAATTTAAAATTTTTAAAAAAAATCAACTTCATCTAATCAATTAAAAAAAGATGTCATCAGACGCAGAACTGTAGGCGCAACTTAGACATCATGTTTTAAAATTAGTTTGAGGTCATTTGGACGCGATTTAAATGAGTTTAAAATTAAAAAAAAAATCATCAAATTAATTTGAAAAAGATGTCATCAGACGCAGAATTGCAAGCCCAACTTAGATATCATGTTTTAAAATTAGTCTGATGTCATTTTAACACGATTTAAATGAGTTTAAAATTTTTGATAAATTTAAATTTCATCCAATCAATTCGAGAAAGATGTCATCAGACGCAGAATTCCAAGCCCAACTTTGATATCATGTTTTAAAATTAGTCTGAAGTCATTTTAACACGACTTAAATAAATTTAAAATTTTTAAAAAAAATTAAATTTCATCCAAACATTTCGAAAAAGATGTCATCAGACGCAGAATTGCAAGTGCAAGTTAGATATCATGTTTCAAAATTAGAATGATGTCATTTTAACACGACTTAAATGAGTTTAAAATTTTTGAAAAATTTAAATTTCATAATCAATTCGAGAAAGATGTCATCAGACGCAGAATTGCAAACGCAACTTAGATATCATGTTTTAAAATTAGTCCCAGGTCATTTTAACGCGATTTAAATGAGTTTAAATTTTTTTTAAAAATCTAAATTTCATCCAATCGATTCGGGAAAAATGTCATCAGACGCAGAATTGCAAGCGCAACATGGATATCATGTTTTAAAATTAATCCCAGGTCATTTTAACACGATTTAAATGAGTTTAAAAAATTGAAAAATTTAAATTTCATCTATTCAATTCGAGAAAGATGTCAACAGACGCAGAATTTATCATTCCTCAAATATTGAATATTATATATTTGCTCGTTTTTAAGGAGATGCGTTGAGTAAGGAAAATTCGTTGCAAATTTTTGACCTATAATTTGATCCCGGCTAGCTTCCGTACTCGGAATTTCCAGAAGAAACATTTTCCAGGAGCGACTTGACTAGCATGTCCTCTATCATTTCTGAAAATTTTAGCTTTCTATCTTCACTCGTTACTGAGGAGTTGCTTGGACAAGAAGTCAAGAAAAAAAGACAAAATGGCGGATAAGTCCGAACCGGAAGTGATTTTTACAAAGTCCAAAATGGGGTATAAACTTCAAATGATATTAGATCGATGCTAAAAATTTAGCGAAAATCGGAATACCCATCTCCGAGAAATCTTCTGCACAAAAATTGTAAAGAAAAAAAAAAACCTAGATGCGATCTCGTTGCGAGCAACGAATGGGTCTTCCGTCCATTTTTTAATTGATAAGATAAAAATAAAGATATTGTATTTAAAAAAAAATTAATTCCATCCACTAAAGAACACTGTGGTATCATTCGACGCGATATTGCAAGGGCAATCTAGATATGACGACCCATCTCCGATAAATCTTCTACATAAGAATTGTAAGAAAGGACCACCCAATAAAAGTGAAAAATGAAACAATAAATTAATACAAGGGTCTTCTGCTAAAGACGGAAGACCCTAATGATAAAAGTGAAAAAGCAACAATAGAATAATAAACGACTGAAGACTGAAAACCCTAAAACGTACTGTTTTTGTCTTTAAGGTCAGACGCGACCTATTTTCCATATTTTCTATTTTTCCTATCTCCACAATGTGAAGTAATTCTATAATTATAATTTCATTTGATATGATACTTTTTTATTTAAATATAAGTGTTCAATTGAAAATATATACTATGATTTTATTTATAAGCATTCAAATGCATTTTACATGCTATTTTAAGGAAAATTCTAAATATTCTAGGTCTAAAAATAGCCTAGTAATGTACCCTGAATTTTTGGGAATTAACAGGTTTAAATGTTAATAAATTGGGAATGATATATGAAAGAAAACTATATAAAATTGAGGAATGTCTCGTTTGTCCTTAACTAATTCCAACTTTTTTTCCAATCCAACAACCCCATTGGATAGTGAAGAAAATTTTTGTTAACAAATTCAAAAGAAAGAAGAGTACGTGTGTAATCCTGATTTAAAACTAGATAAGCCATATTTGTACGGTAGAAAGGAGGAGGGGGTCATCGCAACAAGTTGTTACATATTGTATATTACGGTACAATATAAGTACATGTAATAACTGGTGCTGGATTATCATCATTACCAAAGAATTTTCAGTTTTGATTAAAACAAATATATATTCATAAAACTGGATTATGTACTGAAGAAACTAAATCGCCGAAGCGGGTTGTGGCCCGATTTTCGATCAATTTGGCGATTTCATTCATCTTGAAAAGGGTACATTACTCGCGTGCCTTACTAAATGTACTTAAACAATTACCAGTCAAGTTTTTATGTTAATTCGATAGCTTTCCTAAAAAACATTAGATCAAAAGTATAATATATGTAGTTGATACAAAACAAATGGCAACAAATTATTTGACACCCTCCCCATGGATCTATGCAATTGGATAATAAGTTCATTCAAACCATCATCCGTTGCGTGAATGGTAAAACGGGACTTCGCGCCATAATGTCTCATTCATAGTTTTTGCGCGCCGAATAGTGGACGAGTCTAAATTGGAATCAAAGCACACTGTAGAGCATCTTCGCTAGCAAAGGGTTTTCGGTCCATCCCGTTCCCCATATATGGGAGCAGAGTGGACCAAAACCCTTGGCTAGCGAAGATGACATGTACATTTCTTAAAATAGTTTTCATTTAATGAAATAATTTAATTTCAAGTGATATACATGTACATGCACAAGATCGGAGACAAGACTGAAATTTCTTTTTAAATCTACACATTCTGTTTATGAAATTGATCAGCAGCGAAAATTAAAATTAATTTCTAATCAAATAGAAATTGATCAACTAATTGATATATGCATGCTTCCATTGAACGATTTCGTTTAGTCAGGTTCGTCATTAACAAAATTAGCTGGGAAGCGCCAATGTTTAACAGATGTATTTCAGCGTTGAAAATTGTTTCCGTGTTGATTACTTTTATTTCAACACGATTGATAAATTCTGTAAA
>WFKH01011926.1:23918984-23934121 GCA_016163765.1 Magallana hongkongensis
ATATATATATATATATATATATATATATATATATATATATATATATTAAATTCTAAATATTACATTGTAAATTATTACAAAAGGGTTTTCATTTTAATTATTGCGCTATCGTGCAAGCACCTGCCACTTTTCTAACACTGGATTTTAATTTTGAACTGCATTGTCTTTGAACGCTTTAATTAAGAGTATTTACACTATTTTTGTTAACCGAATTTTTTCTATTAAATTCTGTATTGTATTTAATATTTTGAATATACAATCTGACAATGATTTTATTCAATGCTAAATAAATTAAAATTACATCTGTCGTGTAAGGTAAAGGTATGTGCTATCAAATCAACATATGTTAACAAAATAAATATTGTAGTTACAAGATTGAATTGTGAACATACAAAGGATCAATGAACATGTGCGATAAAGTAAAAGCACATGAAGCAAGTGTTATTTGACTTTCGCGGATCGCATGCATGCCCATTCGCCCGGGATATTCACGGCCATATGCGGGGATGGATTATATACTTGTGTACTCAGAGCTCCGTGGCCATGTTCGGCTTAAAATGTTTGCAGTTTAATAACTTATTTTATATAAACAATTTATAACTATTTCAAAACAAAGAGCCCTCTTTTCAATGACAGTTATACTGAAATATCTACCGTTTTTAATTATGAAGCTAAAGGAGATTAATCATTTAAAGATTTAATCATTTTTGTGTTTGAGTCTTGTGGACATTTTTTGTTACAACTATTTAGATTTACTTATCCACCATTAATCTTTTGTGTGACGATGCTTAAAATAGGAAATATAAACATTTACTTTAAACAATTCTTTGTGAACTCATATATCTAAGACGCGAATCTTGTGTATTAGATAACCGCTGACCGCTAGATAGACCAGCCGCGACCATGGCGACCAATTTTCTCGGCCGCGAGCTAGGGATCGGTTACGTAACGGTACAAACAGAGATCAGAAACCAGGTCAATGCTTGCAGAACTTAACAAAAGTGACATCGTAAAAGCTTTAAAAATATAATGCATACTACCATGAAACTTTTTTGAATGAATTAAAGCATCCCGAATACAATAATACATCTTCTGTGTTTAATTAATGTCAGTTGTACACAATGGCTTTTCGTTAACTTGCCAAATGAAAACAGGTCATGTTAACAAGTAAAGCTTTTAACATACATATTACACAATACCTTAACAAAGTTACATTATAGTGAAATTGGTAAGATCCCAGTGAACAACTATTCCAGCGACAGCCATATCGAAATCCTAACCGTTTTTGAGTTATTTAGCAAATACTTTAAAGAAATCTAGGCCCTTAATTGAAGCCTTTCTTGATATCAGCTCTCTATCTTTACGCGTTCTGAGTAGATGCGTGGACAAAGAAAATTAATCGAAAATTTGTCCTAAATTTTGACCCCAGCCAGCTTCCGTATCTGGAATTTCCGGACATTAATATTCCTTGTGAGGCTAGACCATTTAGTCTACTATCATTCCTTAAAATTTCAGCTTTCTATCTTTGCTCGTTTTTGAGAAGATGCGTGGACAAGGGGATATCGTCAAAAGAGTGTCCTATATTTTGATCCCAGCTAGCTTCCGTACTCGGAATTTCCAGACAATGATTTTTCTCGTGAGGCTAAACGTTCATGTACTTTATCATTCCTAAAAATTTCAGCTTTCTATCTTTGCTCGTTTTTTGAGGAGATGCGTGGACAAGAATTCAGAAAAAAAATTCAAAATGGCGGATAAGTCGAAACCGGAAGTGATTTTTACAAAATTCAAAATTGGGTACAAACTTCAGATAATAAGAGATCGATGCTGAAAATTTGACGAAAATCGGACGACACATCTCCGAGAAATCTTCTGCACAAAAATTGTAAAGAAAAAAAAAAAGAAAAAAGTGAAAAAGAAACAATAGAATAATAAAAGGGTCTTCCTCTGAAGACGGAAGACCCTAAAAAAGTGAAAAAGAAACAAAAGAATAATAGAAGGGTCTTACGCTGAAGACGGAAGACCCTAATAAACCTGAAAAGGAACAATAGAATGATAGAAGGGTCTTCCGCTGAGACGGAAGACCCTAATAATAATATAAAAAAACTAGATCTCGTTACGAGTAACGAGTAGGTCTTCCGTCCGATTTGTTTAATATGACACGGTAAAATATCGGTACTCTCTGCCAAAACTGAGATCTTGTTGAAACTAGGTTTTTTGTCTCGGGACCGGAAACGGACGAACGGGAGTGGTTAAAGAAAATAAAGCTAGTACTTCTTGTACATTTGCCTAGTGTACATCACTGTTTATCAGGCTAGATGAAACACCCAAGAAAGTCTGTTAAACTTGTTAAAAACATGAATTGTTTGAACCCTTTCGGTGAGTACCGGAAGTGACGGTTGACAAAATAAAACCCGTTCAACATATCTTCAATCAATTGTCTATCATTCATTAAAGTTTCGTGTCTCAACTTACAGTGACTAAAACCTCGCGGGTATCAAATTTGTAAAATGGATAGCTACCTAAGATATTTGATATATCTCCCCAGAAGTAGAATATGTTTGCTTATTTAACATTGTATAGCAAACATACATGTATATAAGATTTTATACTGCTTTATTTATTCCATGTAATATAATAAAAAATAAGAAAAAAAAATTGTTGAAGTGCTTCCGGTGACGACCGGAAATTCCGACGAATCAAACAAAATAATGTAAACACAGATACATACTTAGGGTTATAATCCTACAAAGTTTGGTTGTTCAAGTCGTCACCGTTTTTAAGATCTCGTGGAGTCAATGTATTTGTCTCTTGACAGGAAATGGACACACGGAAATGCTCAGTGAAAATTAAAAGTTAGTATTCTTGAACATTAGACAACTGTTCTTTACCGTTTATCAATTTTACTAAAATTGTCAAAGAAAAACAGTTGAACTTTCAAACAACTTGATTTGTTTGAACCCTTCCGGTGAGGACCGGAAGTGACGGTTGACAAAATGAAAGCGGTTAAACGCATTTTCTATTAAATGTCTATCATCCATGTAAGTGTCGTGTATTGATCACTTGCAATTTCTGAGATCTCTTGGGTAAAACATTTGTTTCAAAAATGCTATCTGAGATATTTGAGATATCTCACCGGAAGTAAATTTTTTTGTTTATCTAACATCGGATCGATGAAATATGTAAGAAATAAAACTTTCAATTCTATATGAAATTAATAAAATGCAAAAAAAAAAAAAAAAAAAAAAAAAAAATAAAGTGCTTCCGGTGACGACCGGAAGTTATGACGAACAAAACAAAATAGTTTAAAGACATTTACAACTTTAGGTCTATAATCCTACAAAGTCTAAATGCTCAAGTCCTTATCATTTTTGATATCTCAATGTCACAAGCATTTTGTCGCGGAACAGGAAACGGACGACAGGAAATGAACTTTGGAAAAAATTGAAGAAAAAAATCCTCGAGATAAAATTTTTTCTATCACTTCTGAAAATTTCGAGAAAATATTTTGAGCCATCTCTGAGAAATCCTGTGAACAAAAAAAGGGGGAACAAAATTCTTGCCAAATTTTCGAGCCATAGTGAGCTCTTAAGAATGGCGCCACTGGCGTAAAACAAAAACAGTAGGCACAACTTCAGACTATGGTTTACCTATCGTGAAAATTTCAAATTCATATCTCTGATACTTTTCGAGATCAAGCGTGCACAAAATGGGTCGTTAAAGTTACAAAATCAGCGATAAATCGGTACCGGAAGTGACGACGGCAAAAATAATTAAAACAAAATAAATTCAGTTATCACTTCCAATCATCTGTGAAAAAATGGTTAAAATCGGTTGGATAGTTTCCGAGAAATTGCGTGCACAAAATTTGTGGAAAAAAAATAATGATAACTAGAGCAAAGCTCGTTGCAAAGCAAAGAGTGGGTCTTCCGTTAATGTCGAAAGTAAAGCTAGAAGTTCCTCTAAGAAGCAGAGTTCTTAAACCAATAAACATAAGTAATTAAAACAAAAAGAAAAAAAATCGAATTATTCTTGGTACGAGTTAACAAAATCCGAATTATTGTAAGTACGAATTAACAAAAACCTTATCGGTTTCAAGAACGACTTAGCCAATACAAATCCTAATGTGTTCAAGTACGACTTAACAATATTCGAATTATTTTAGGTACGAGTTAATTTCACTTTGACCATAACACTATTTTCTTAACCAAGAATGCAGAATCAAAATTTTCGGAAAAATCAATTTTTAAACCCCTATATCTCTGTAATGCATCGTCCGATTTTAAAACGGTTTTCAGTTTTAAATTAAGCTTAATAAGCTCTTATTTTTGCTTTTATCATTAATAACAAATTATCACTCAAAAACAGTTATTATAAAAATAATATTAATTTGAGGGGTCAGCCTCTTTTCTTGATATCAAATGAAAGGCCTCGCAAATATAAACATAGTTTGTTCAACAAGTGTTCACTAATTGTTAGCCGTTCTAGAGATATCTGAACAACTGTATTTTAGGGGCCGACCCTTCAACTCCTTACCGGAGCCACCAACCAAAAAATTTAAAGTATCATATTGTTAAAAGCATTATTCTGAGCAACTTTTCTTCTACAATGCTTTTCAAAATATTTCCCCTTTCCTAGATATTGAAGATCAGAGTTTAGGACTACTGGCCCCTTGAAACCCCTAATTACGTAACACATGACTTAGGTATGGTAATGTATAGATAAAAAGCTGTACAATGAACATTTTTGCTTCTATAATTATTTACAAAGTATTTTTCAGTAAAGAGTATTTATAAAAGGAATTTAGAGCCCTTTTGGCCCCTTATTTTAGGGGCCATCCCTCTTTTTTGATATCAAATAAAAGGTCTCGTAAATATAAAAACATTTTGTTCAACAAGTGTTCAGGAATTGTTGACCGTTCTAAAGATATCTGAACAAATGTTTTTTTAGGGGCCGACCCTTAAACTCCTTTCTGGGGCCACCAACAAATTTTTTTAGGTAGCATATTGTTGAAAACATTATTCTAAGCATTTCTTGTTCGACAATGCTTTTCAAAATATTTCTCCTTTTCTAGATATTATTGATCAAAGTTTTGGACTTCTGGCCCCTTGAGACCCCTAATTACGTAACATATGACTAGAGCTAGAATTTTTTTCTACAGTATATGTCAAGCACGCTAATCGAAACTCAAATGCTCAAAAATTCATAACTCTGTTAAAAATGAACGAATTGGTCTGGCCATTAGTAGAGTAATCTAGAATGGTACTAGGTTGAAATTAAAGGTCCAAGATAAAAGATAAAAAAAAAAGCAGGCTAGAAAAACTAAATGATTCTGTGCCTCGGGGTGGGGGGGGGGTTACTTCTATATTAAACGTAAAATATTAAATTCTTAATATTACATATTACGCAATGACTTAATGAAATACATGTGTTAGAACAATGTATAGGCGTGTTATTAAAGATGTAACTATTTTTCCGAACATTTTAAGTATATTTCAGTATGAATTCATAGCTAAGGATCTCAATACACAAATACGGGGGAAAGCGCTATTATTGAAACTGCTTTTACAAAATTAAAACGGAAAAGAACAGAATTCATCATTTTCAAGATAAATTCGTAGGTCTAAACGAAAATTGAGTTACAAATTTTTGCGGCACTCGGGGCTTGAACTCGGGTCGCTTGGGCACATGTCCACGACTCTATCGACTGAGCTACTCGGACTATCGCTTCAGGCCTTTGACGCTTCATATCTCGAGATTGCGTTAATAGATTTTAAAACAAATTGCATATTCTGAATCAGTAAAATGGTCACTATAAAGTGTAAAAATTTGAAAGAAAAATATTAAAAAATAAAAAAGTTGAAAAATTCAATTTTTCAAATTTGCTTCCGGTGACGACCGGAAGTGACGGCTGACATTCTCTTGACCGAGGTGAACCAGAAAAACGGTAGATCTATCATATCTGAAAATTTCAGCCGTCTATCTTTACTCGTTTTTGAGAAACCTGACAGACAAAATCGCCTTTTTAAAATCGTAAACGGACGATATCTTCCGACCGGAAGTGTATTTTCAGAAATTGGAAAAAGCCTAACAGCATTAGATAAGAACACGTTAATTTGAACGAAATCGATCCAGCCATCTTCGAGAAATCGTCTGCACAAAATCGGTAAGAAAAAAAAAAGAATAATAACTAGAGCAAAGCTCGTTGCAAAGCAACGAGTGGGTCTTCCGTTATTGTTGAAAGTAAAGCTAGATGTTCCTGAAAAAAACCTAGTTCTTAAACCAGTTGAAGGAGTAACTAAAACAAAAAACAAAATAAAAATCGAATAATTCTTGGTATTGGTAGTTTTTCTACATTTTTTTTTATGCATATATACATTAAAAAGGTCAAAATATGTTGTTTCTTGTTCATTTCAGAAGTAATTATCATAGCAGATGTTATTTCAAGGTCAAATTTACATTTACATATCCTACATGTAATGGAGATAATGGGAAAGAGGGGGGGGGGGGATTTTTCAATTATGTAAACACATCTAAATTTCATTATAAAATACAAAATAAAGGAAATATAATTGCATACTTTTATTGAAAAACATATTTTCACAACTAACAATTGTAAATTTCTTTAAACAGCCTTAATATTGTTTTTCATAATTTCTTATCAAACACAAACCACAACAAGCCATTATTGTTCATGCAATATCCGATTTCATTTGAATTACCGGTAAATAGTCTGTATAACACAAGGAATATGCATGTGGGTAGAGGTGACAGGTTAACCTCAAGAGCTAAATCACATGAATCAACAGGTAAAAGCCATGTGGCCGCCATGTGGTAAGAAGAGTCCGTTTTGGGCTGAAATAAAATAAAATCAATTAGGTGTGTTAACATACTGATAGTAGTAACTGTTGTGTTTACATTAACAATATTCATAGTATTTCTGGAAAAAAATACACTGACCATGCAGTGTAATAAGTATGACATATCCCAATACATGACATTAACATTTACATGATTTAGGCAGTACAAAAACAAAAATTTGCATATCAAGTCATAATATCATAACATTAAAAAAAAGTCTTAGGTATAGACACATATCAAATTGAGAGAGAGAGAGAGAGAGAGAGAGAGAGAGAGAGAGAGAGAGAGAGAGAGAGAGAGAGAGAGTTTTAATCGTAGTGTGACAGTCGATATTTCAATATGTAAACTACAAAGGAATATTACCCATCCGAACAGCGTCACAGTATAAGCTTCTGCTATACCATGTGTTGTTAATTCTACTGTTTTTATTTTGCAAATAAATTTAGCTAGGGTTTTTTTATTGTTTTATTATTATAATTACATGTTTTAAAAACAATATTATGCATAATGCGCAAAAATTCCATGAAGTATTTTACAAAGCTTTGGATATTGTGCACATTGAAATATTGAGGGATTGATATTACATGCTCATTCTAAAATTCAATGCAATGTTGATTTTTTTTCTACTAAACAGAGATATTTCTGTTACAAAATTAAGTCGCTCTCTGATGCTTTGCAGAGATTAAAAGCATGAGAGAGAGAGAGAGAGAGAGAGAGAGAGAGAGACAGACAGACAGACAGACAGACAGACAGACAGACAGACAGACAGACAGAGAGAGAGACAGAAAAAGTGAGTGGCATCTGAGCACAGTAACAATTATTACAATTGTTTATATACAATGTACATACTACTGTGTCTACATCTAATATGTATGCAAAGTTTATCTAAATGAAAATGAATCAATATGTATAAAAGATAAACTAATCTCAAACAGTAAAGTAATCATGCAAACATGCACACTAACTACAGCATTCTACACTTATGTACCTTGGGACCTGATGTCCTCACCCCTTTCAAAAGCACTGTTTTATAGTGTATGATGTGTAGTTCAATACAAAATAAGACATATAACAATAAAAATTCCAAACAGCGATGTGCAAAACATACACAAGTAAATACACCGGACTGAAAATAATCCGAGATTTCTCTGACTCTATTCCCGCTTTTATATCGTGACGCACATCACAATATAAAGTAAACAGATAAAAGCGGAGGTTAGAGTCTGACAGAGGAATGTCGGGTTACTTAGACTGAAAAGTACAAATATTTTGAAAAGAAAAGGTGAACAGGACATATCTTATATTAAAACATACCTTTATAATCTCTCGAAATATAGTTGAGATGCATTTTCCACTATCGACGTCTTGCAAGCCATGCATCATATGAAATGTCTATACACATCCTGCTGTCAGCTGTTCGCAATCATAACAAGGCGCGTTGACAAGGCGAATCGTACGATACTTATTTCGATTAAAACAAACATGTTTGTGTTTGATATGCAGAGTACAAATTGACATGCATAACTTGCATTTATGCATTTATTTTGCAAGTAAATAATAAAAATAAATAGGCATATTGAAATCATTACAAACTCTTAATTCATATATCAGGGTATGTGTTGTTCGATTATTCAACAACTGTCTGTGACGATTAGGCTTGGCTTATATTGCAACTTACGCTTTAATCAAATCTCAGCAAAGTCTTTCTTAACTAATGACTTTCAATAGCTTTTCTTGTTAAAATCGGGAACATTGTGTTCCACCTGCTTTTTTTTAATGATTCAGGTAGAAAAAAATCACTACTTTCCAAACCAGTATCACATATTCAACATAATAAATTAATCCATCAAATTAACGATATCGTTTCAAAGCACACAGCGATTAACTATTTGAAAACAGAGTTCGGTTTTAAGACCAACATGAATTGTTTTCAGTACGAGTTCGTTTGATTGTGAATCGTCAACTATTTTCTTAATCTTGACTGCGGAATCAAAGTTTCCGGAAAAAATCGATTTTTAATCCCCAATATCTCTGCAATGCATCGTCCGATTTTAAAACAGATTTCAGATTTGAATTCACCATGGCAAAATCTATAACACTGTTGTATTGCCTTATTTTGTTAAAAAAAAATGAAAATTTCCAAAAATTGGAACTACTTCCGGTTTCGAGCAAAATTGATGAATGAAAATTTAAACCCCCCAGTACACCATAGTATTGATACATATATCATCAGTAAAAATTTCAAAGCGATATCCTTAACTTTATTGAGATTTCCTTCGGACAAAATCACTTTTTTAAAAATTAAAAATGGCCGCCAAATTTGAACGGGAGTGACGTAAATGTTGAAACTTTAACATCGTTGAGGCACGTTAACTTTACAAAAGCTCTGAAAATTTCATTGAAATCGGATGAAAACTTTATGAGATAAAAAGCCGAGAAGGAGTCAGAAAAAAAAATAAAAAATAAAATAATAATAAAAAGAAACCGAAGAAAAACAAGAGGGTCTTCCGTTGGAAACGGAAGACCCTAATAATAATATCAGCAAAAAGTGAAAAAGAAACAATAGAATAATAGAAGGGTCTTCCGCTGAAGACGGAAGACCCTAATAAGAAAATTGAAAAAGTAACAATAGAATAATAGTAGGGTCTTCCGCTGAAGACGGAAGACCCTAATTATTTTTTCATTGAAGTATGCCATTTTAAAGCATTAATTTATCGCCATATTATCCTACGTAATAGATCTTAAACTGTAATCTAATTGAACGTCTGTTACACAGACCGTTTAATTCTAACAGAAACTATTTTTTCGTTACTGGAACAAACACGATTATTTATTAGGATAAACTTGTGATACAGTACAGATCAATAGTAGCAAAGACTCAAATATTCTGAATGTTTAAGAAAAACTCCATATTATCATAACAAATGAAAATCAATGTATCAAACTGATCTTTTTATCATTATTTTATTGATAAAATATTAATGTAGTCAGAGAACCAAGAGTTATGTATTTTTCACTTTTCTTCTTCGTGTGTGGTTAGAAATTTAAAACACACTGATTTCAGGAGTTATATATTCATTGAATTGTCATCTTAGAAATGTTCAACAATTTCATGAAACAATAATAAATACAAGTAAAAATAAATAACTTTAAGAAAAAACTTCACAAGCAATTTTAAATACGAAATATGCTACGTTCTTTAATTGTCTCATAAAACAGATTTGATGAGATATTTCTTTAATCGGTCAAAACTGGTCGAAGAAGATTCTTTAATTAAGGAAAACGTCTTATCACTATGTCGATTTACGAAACTCAAGAGAATTTTATAGGTGTGTCATCACTTCACATTGATTGTCTAAACATACATGAATCATTCTGTGTAGTTGCATTGGTATTTATGGATGCGATGTTTTTCATCCTTATGACTGAACATGGTTTTAGCTAAAAAGACATGTAACACTATCGCATAAATAATCCCTTTTGTGTTCAACAGTTCATGAATACCAGACTTTGAGTTGATCGATGGTTGTTTTATTTACAAGACAAATATCAAAAATATATATTTGCATCGGACTTTTGGACAAAGATGACTATTATATGAAGAAAATACTTAAGGTTTTCAATCTTCAGCCTCAAAGTTTTTTTTTTTCATCCTTAAGTTGTATATCTTTCAAACTTTATAAATGAAATAAAATAAAAGATTTTTTATGGTATCTATGCATTTTACGAAGTTATTGCAATGTTGGCCACGATGAATCTAATGGAATAAATAACGTATACAAGTTGAGATCAAATTAGAAAAAAAAAAGTTGTACCGGTGCAACGATGACTCGAACCCCTTTACCTCTATGTAGTAGGTATCCGACTCTCCGTGGAGCCACTATGCCATGAATGATTGAGGGTAATATTAACACATCAAGACTTATCAAAATCGTCTATATAAAAGGCAGATTTATTGTACGGATAAAAAAAAAAACCTGATTTTTTTAGAGTTATCGAACACTGCTGAGGATCGGAGATCGTTAATTTTAAATTATAATAATAAAGAACAAGAATGGTTGACAACAAAGTAAAAAAACCCTTTAAAATCGATTAAATCTTTAATTTTTTTTACCATTTAAAAATATTGACATGAGAAAACTCTACGACCGGCCAAAAATCTTTGAAGGGGGTGATATTTTTTAGAAAAAAATAACTTTCAACCGTGAGGTACGCTGGTCCATTAGACTCGAAAAAGAAGCGACTTTTTTATATCTTTGTCACTCCACTAGGCAGTATGAAAAAAGGGTGTGCAAAGTCGCGCACACTCGAATTATACTCTGTGGTGGACCAAAATACAGGCTCTCGCCATATTACGACATGTATTTGGTTGTGTTAAGATTATGAGAGATCTCAAGATAATCAGAAGATATGACAGTTTTGTGAAACGGCTATGATGAAATTTTATGACGAATTTTGAGATAGATAGATCTAACTCATAAGATAGTTTTTTGAAATGGGTCCCAAATTGAGCTTCCTATGCATAACTAATATGCAAATTTAATTGTGTTAAAAAACAAATGATTTTGGTGTTTGGCAAATATGTAGCAAATGTTTTGATTATAAGATATCCTTCTTTTGAGAATACCTTTTTTGCATACATATTTACAAAGTTGCAAGATTAAAATACACGAAAAGACATCTGACGTCTAACCAAAATAGTTTAAGCCCTATTTTAATGATACAAATCTTTGAGTTGCTAAGAATATGTAAATTGTTGAACAACGTGAGCTTTGGAATAAACATTTGAATCAAATATCTGCTTATCAGATAAGCTTAAATTTTCTTAGCTTCTGTGTAAATTTAAAGGCAAAGGAAGAGCCAGATCCATTCTGAAAAGTTGGCCAACAAAACCAATGTTTGCCCAGAGGGTGAATTCGTCATCCATTTCTAATTCCAAGATAAACATGTTAAACTCTAGTAAACAGATGGGACTCACTTATCTGAATTTAAAATTAATGTTTTTAGGCAACATTCAAGTGACTTTGAATTTTTTTTCTGAAAGAGGGTATAAGCAAATTTTCTCCTGAGAAATAGTTTAGATTTTCTGACAATCAGTTAGAAGTTCTTTTGGGCCATTTTACTGAAGGTTGTACTCACATAATGTGACGGCGGGCAATCCTTTTGAAAGTCATTATTGCTGCGTATTCAGATTGCGTATATGACCAAAACGTCCAAAATTAATTCTAAATCTTAAAGTCGGTTGTGAATTTACTTGCCATATCGGACGACGCATAACATGTAATTTTGTTGTTGTTATTGTAGTTGGGACGAGTGTTTGACGACCAAGCAGTTGTTGTAAATAAGAATCATTGTTGTGTCAATAGAAAAAATAATAACATTCAAGGCGACCCCCAAAGAAATTGGGATGTTGATTTACCTTAGAATAATTGATTTTATATTCGATTTTCTTGCAAAAAATTTCACCAAAATATATAGGGTAAAATTAATTACAATTGGCCACGTTTAGCTATACCTAATATGATGTCATCACTTTTGGTTGAACCCACGATGTTGGTTGCAGTGAGTTGGTAAGATCCAGCATCATGTTTATTTACGTCAAATATGGTAAGCGATGGATTTTGAGCGTTAACTTTGGAATATTTTCCTCCACTACCGTCAATGTCTACCTCTTTTCCATCTTTTGTCCAAACAACCTTTTGAACTACAAGCAATTTTTCAGACGAGAAAACGCTTGCAATCAGTTCAACTGAGTTGTTTTCAATGTATGTTCTGTGATTGACAACGATATTTGGAGGACCTGTAACAAAGGAATATATTTAAAGTGTTTATCTTTAGGAAGTACAAAAGTGAAAGATATTGCAACTGCGTCAATTACGTGCAGATGAACTACGTTAAAACAAATTTTAAGATAATTTTTAATGATATATTTATTTCAAAGTTTATTATACAAAATGAGATGGGCTAATTGTGCTTACTTCCTGTTACATTTAGGTAAATTATGTTACTATATTGTTCTCCAATCTTGTTCCACGCAAAAAGTCGATAGTAAAGTTTGTCCTCAAACTTTACCTTGGGTAAAACAAGTAATGCAGACTCGGGATCGCGAGAACTTCCATAATATTTTGGCTCTCCAATATCGACGCTATTGAATGTATTTCCATCACTGCTTTTCTGCCACTCAATTTCATCGACTGATGGACATGACGAAATGTTGGGCGAAATTTCTGTCTTGCATCCAAAATACACGAGTTCAGTCGATGAAATCTGAACACTTGGACAATCTATAAAACAATTGCAAAAAGTATTTAAATGTTGTGTATTTTAAATATGTATATATATGTTAATGCTTTTTTACTTTAAGATTACCATTGATGTGTCTGACATGATACATATATTTTTTTCTTCAGATTCATGTCTTCTGTTACACAAAAAAGAAGAAGAATAAGAAGAAGAAGAAGAAGAAGAAGAAGAAGAAAAAGAAGAAGAAGAAGAAGAAGAAGAAGAAGAAGCGAATTTTAAACGGAAAATAAAACAATGTAAACCGATACAGTATAAAGATATTGCAATGTTTTAAAAATTATATATTGATTACATTTTGATATTCGTGAAGGGTAAAATAAGTATTAAGCTATTAATTTATTAATTGATTCAAAACAACGTTGCTCGATCTAAGATTGTTCTATATCCGTCATCGAGTTTTACAAAATATTTTTGTACTTTAATAGATTACCATTTCTCCAAATTCTCTTATTTACGTAACAAAATTTCAAAGTGTAATATTTAAAAAATGGCATACCCATGGCATACGGGTGCTTTACACACATTGGTAACTCGCTCGACAATTAATAAATAAATGTTACTAATCCTTATATATGACACATGTTATGTAAATGTAGTTAACATTTTCGTGAACGAGAATCTCTATGCCAATTTCCTTCATTAATGGCCTTATTAAACAAATCAAATAAAAAGCCCTGTTGCAACCTCTAATAATACAGTATCCACTAATAATGTATACTTTGTTGCAATAATCGCTACCTTAAGGCTTATATGTATGGGCGGCGGATTGTGATTTACATGAAAATTTAATATGAGTAAGAGTTACTAAAAATATTTCAAAACCAATCAAAAAATAACATAAAAATCGAATTAAATTTTTATTAGGGACCCTTTTAAAAAAAATAAATATTTGCATTTCGTCTCTTTTTCAATTGAACATAACCGGGAAAAGCATTCTTGTGAGAGAACAATTATTTTTAAAAAAAATCTGCATTATATTTTCTTTCCAAATTGAAATATGATACTTATATGATGATTTAAATTGATAACATTTGAAAAATAACCATGTCATCGACTTCGTTTTTAAGAGCGATGTATTGTTATTTTCTTCAATTTTTCATGAAAAGTACTGCGCAGACTCTTAAAAAAAGGTTACATACATCGTTTTGAAGATGCTTTATGAAACAAAATAATAGTGTGCTAAACATTGTTTTATGATAAACACTTCAAACCTTAAGGTAAGGTTTGCGATCTCTTGCAATTTGTATCTTTCGAGTATCGTATCATGCCATACATCATTTTGTTCAGGGAAAAAAGCTCTATTATTTTATCTGGTATTTTAAAAAAAATGCCCGTCTTGTTTTTAAGTAAAATGATGTCAAATTTGTAATTTTTGATGATAGAAAAAATCAAATAAGGCCAACATTTTAAAACTAATTAATCAATAAACGCATAATTGATTATAAAATTATTATTGAAAATAAATTAATCATTACTTTATTTTCAATTTATATAATTTTCGTTGTTTTAAATGTGTTAACTTGCGTAAAAATCAAGATTTAAAAAAAAATCTGTAATAATTCATTGTGGTTGCCATGGTAACAAACAAGAGAAAAACACATTTTACAGGTCCACCGATTTCACCAAAATTTATAAAAATGTTCATTGGACTATTAGCCTCATAGTGAGCTAAAATAAAGTATATGTGTCGGACCTCGTTTCCATGGAAACATAGACTATAAAAGGGGTTTTGTACACAAAAACTCATAGTTTTTTCCCTTTTTTCAAAAGAAACACTGTAACTAGTGAATTAAAGTTTAATTTACATACTCATGAGCTTCTTATAATTAACTCATACACACAAAAAAACAAAAAAAAAAGAACTTCTTGCTTTTATATCCCATACGAAAACATTCTCACAATTTGCTCATGAGCAGCTCATATCTTGCAATTGTTTATGAAATAGTAAATCTATCACATTTGTAGAAATTATGTAA
>WFKH01011926.1:23950237-23966385 GCA_016163765.1 Magallana hongkongensis
AAAAAAAACGCGCGAAACAAATTGGCAAAGTACGGTGGCCACATCAATATAACAAAATCTTTTGACGTGTCCCTTCTTGGACGCATGGGTTTTAAAAAATAGGAACCAAAAGTGTGACAGCTACCAGCTGATTTTGAGATAAAATACGTCGAACAAGTGTTTATCGTCGTAATAAAATTTCAAATACATGTACCCGATTCACTAATTATAAAAAGGACCAAACATGATGCCTGCTTGTGCCTGGACTGGACGATAAATCAGAGATGGGCGCAACAAGTGAGCATAAACGGATTGGATGACAAACATCAGATGACGCTCCTTTTTGCAATAACAAAGTCTGGTTCTTTATTATCTCCTTAGCTTATATATCCTAGGAAGTCCGATATATGCTTGCCTAAGGGTGTTTTTTTTATTGTAATGAAATATTACTTACACAAAATCTCACTGGAGTAATGAACAAACGATGGTTAAAATCGTCAAAAACATTATCATTCCGTTATTAAATGGAATTTGCGAGTCCCTGCTTTTATCAAAATGCAATCAGCATTCCGTGACCATTTTTGACGTGTACATAGCCCGCTAAATCCCTAAGGTGTATTGTTAAAGGAAAATAAGATCACTTCGCTTAATGCATACGTTTACCTGAGAAAGTTTTTCTTGTAAAGAAAAGCACGAAACGTCGATGAACATTTGAATTTGTTGATCAACTAAAAAACAAATACTCGCCAACTGGTGTTAAACGAATAATGATGAAACCACAGCAATCTATTTGATACTCCAATCATCAAACAGAGAAATAGACAGAGACAGAAGCTTAATTTATAACAGTACTAGTTTACATATAACTGTATCATTAATGTATTAAGTGTATCCACTAAGCAATGAAAATTATATCTGATTTTCATTAATGGTCAAGGATGTACATATTTTGCGTTTTTTTAATATATCATTAGCGAATGCGGATTTTGACCTTTAATAATATAATTTTGAAGATGTATCATGATTTGTAATTCATTAATGATAAAATTAAATCACTAATGGTCAGGATTTTGACCACTAATGCAACTTTATATCAATGGTTCCTACAGTGATTTCTTTTGTGTCTTGCATTTGATTAATTTTCTCTAGGTATGGTTGTTTACGTTGTAGATTGATTTAAGGAAGAAGTCTTCTTATATTCGTAAATGTCCTTTATTGAGAAAAGACTGCAAATAATATTGCATTCAATTTCTTTTACAAATTCTTGCCAGCCTTAACAAAGAAAGTTCAGCCATTCGATTTGAAAAGGCATTTAAATAGTCATGTAAGGACGCACTGCAATCTATTTTCGTTGAATAGAGTCACAGGAATGAACGTAAATATCCGCTGCCAAATGGTCGCAATAGACACGGTATTCAATCATGTTTTCCTCAAGGCTCACTTGGTACCTAAATTGTGGAAATTTATAATTGATGGAGAGTATGTGTCCGTCGTCAGTAAAGAAGTTTAACGTAAGTTAGAAGAATACTCCAATTTCATTTTTTTAAATAAATATTTAAACGATAACAAATATAAATTTATTGATTTCTTATGTAATATAACATTTGTGTAAAAAGGGAGTCTCTTGACGTTGGTTAGCAACAGGAAACACACTGTTTTTAAATAATCGTTTATACACATTACAAATAAATCAATGTTTCGCTAATACGTTTTAAAACTTGATTTCTATTTCTATGTATATCTTCTCGCAATAAATAGAGCATAATTATCTAATCAATTCTGATCAGTAAACTTTATTTGCACTGCTGCAATTTATTGATTCGTAGCTATAGACACTGTTTTTAGCTCACCTTAGCTTTTCTGATCACTTTTTGTCCAGCGTAAGTCTGTCCGTCTCTAAGTTCGTCTGTCTGTAATTTTTTTTTTTTTTTTACATTTTCCACTTCTTCTCCAAAATCACTAAACCAATTTCCACCAAATTTAGCACAAATCATCATTATGTGAGGGGATTAAAGTTTGGTAAAATGATAGGCCACACCCTTTTACAAGGAAATATGAATAGATATAATTGAAAATGTGTTAGTATTTTTATACCCGCACTTTCTAAAGAAATTTCGGGTATATTGTTGTTACCCTGTTCCGTCCGTCCGTCCGTCCGTCTGTGACGTTTTACTTTCTCAAACTGCTCTTACATCTCACAAACCAGCAAACTGAACTCTTGGAGTTTGATTTGGGGTGTCATGTTGTTTTGTAAAAAGTTTTCAAAAATTCTCTGGTAGTCTTGGGGTCAAATAATTGGTTAAAAATGACGTTTTTTCACAAAAAAACCTCTTCCTCGAACTCCTCCTACATTTTCAACAAAAGACAAATCATCTCTTGGAATATGTTTCGGGGTGTCCTATAGATGCGCAGTAAGGTTTCGGAAATTTCAATTTTGTCGGGGGTCATTTGGTGGTTGAAAAATGTTTTTTTTTTTTTTTTTTTTTTTTTTTTTTACAAAAAATCTGGTTTCAAAAACGTCAATATTTTTTGCAGTAGCCAAATGATCTCCTAGAATATGATTGGAGTGTCAATTTAAATTGTGGTCAAGTTTCAGAATTTTTTTTATTTATTACGGGGATCAGGCTGCAAAAAAATGATGTTTTTTTTTGCAAAAAAGTATGGTTTCCAGAACTCATCTTACAACTTTTGTAGTAGCTACGTCATATCTTGGGATATGATAGGTGTGCAATAAGGTTTTAAAAAATTACAATTCATCCAGAGAGTCAAATGATAGCAGAAAATTGATGTTTACCACTCCTGAAAAAACCTTGATCCTAGAACTCTTCTTATGATTTAATGAATAGACACACCATATCTTGGGATATGATAGGGACTGTCCTAAATATGTGCAATAAGGTTTTGAAAAATTGAATTTAATCCTGGTAGTAAAATAGTAGCGAAAAATTTACATTTATCTCATGCGCGGATCTAGATGGGGTCAGGGGGGTTCAGATCCCCCCTCCACAATTCAGATTTCTTTAGATAGCATTATAAAATTGCAAAACATATGCCTCTGACCCCCCCCCCCCCCCACCAAACTCACATAACCGTCGCCCCCCACCCCCACCCCCGGAAAAATTTTCTTGATCTGCGCATGTATCCCTCCTTAAACTTTAAATAAAATGACGGTTTTTTTTTTAAATAAGAACGCCTTGCATTTATTTTTGCTTATAATAAAAAAGAACTTTACATTTACACTCTTTTTAATTGTCGAATGATCCATTAAAATTAAAATATTATTTGGTTTCTAAAAAGTTTTATAAACTGGTAAAAATTGGTTTTGTACACATCACATTACACCACGCATAATTGGCAAATAATCTATTGAGGGTTTATATGAGATATTATAGGGAGGAATGGGGTCTGTTTTTCTTCATGTATTATTATGGGATTGTTCTGACCCCATGAAACAGGAAACTACCAAATATCTTGAAAACTGTACAGATCCTCACTACTAAACCATATATATTCTTGTTTCTAATGTCATTATGATGCATCAAATAGTGTAAAGTACATGACCCCCAGGAGTTGTCTTTAAACCCCTCCCTACCCCCACCCCCTCTGAAATAGGACATGATGATATATTTTGATAACTTTTGAGATCCCCATCCCTAAACCATATGTATTCTTACTCATTGTGTCATTGCGCATCAAATGGTATATAGGTTATGCCCCCTTGGAGACACCCAGGATTTCCAGAACTGGTAATAATGAAATATTTTATCTTATTCATATGTAGTGTTTGACTCATGTGGGTAATTCCTTGCCGCCTAATGATGACCCTGCTTTGTTTAGGAGACTTTACAATTGCCCGAATACATAACATTTTGTTTATACCAAAAATTATAAAGCAATAATTTCCAAAATCATATTGTGCATCTAGAGAAAAATACCAATCAAGAAATGATTTAAAATTTGCTACTGTACACATGTAAAAATTTAAGAAGACTCTGAATCTTTAGAACCAGGTTTGATTGGGAGGGGGGAGGAGTTGGAAAAAAAGCATTTAATTTTAATCATTTATTGTTATCAATTTTACCTGCTAAATGTCAATATGGGGTCAACTCAATTGTGTAAGTCTTACAAATGAAAAATAAAACAAACTTTTGTATGGTGGCATATTCCTACCATACTTTTGCAATTAAAATGACAGAAACTGTACAAATGCGATAGGATAGGTAACGATGATAAGCTTAATTAAATATCAAAAGATGATGATACAGTATGCTGGCAAAGGGAGATCACTTATTTAGAAAGTGAAAGTAAAACTTATGTATACCGGTGTCTCATTATATTGTGCTACTACATATATTGTGCTTACAGTACCTTTATTGGTCAACATCATTATGATAATCCAATTAGAGCACAATATGAATCCCTTTAGTTGATCATCACAAAAGAAACGTTTATGCATTTAATTAATCCTATTCTGCATATGGAAAACACATACCTGTGTGTACACCACGTGAAACCCATCTAACCGAAGAGCTGGGTAAAACTAGTACCCGCTAATGTGACCTGTAGACCTGTGTTGTGTATGTAACTTCAGACAAAGATCAGTTATTTGTAACATGCATGCATTTTCATCACTTTATTCTTTAAAACCTCTTCCAATATTTTATTAGGTAAATAACTATGTAAAGCACACATTTCAGCTATAAGGTGGTACAGGGCACTTGCATATTGTGATGTACTCCCTACTGAAATAAACAATAAAGTTTAAATATAATATTTTCCCCCAAAATAGTGTTACTTAACAATGAAGCGCAATGGGTTAGAGCGTTAACTTAGTGTCTGTAAGTAGAGAGTTCAAATCCTGCTGGGGCTTTTCTATTTTTTAATGAAGTTTCCAAAAATTTTAAAAACTGAATTTTTTTGACCAAATACATGTATTTTAAATTAAATTTTAAAATTCTAAGCCGTCACCGTGAAAGAATTTTGATTATAACACTTTTATCCACATAAATAGCGACATGTATCTTAATTATACAACCTTAAATCAGTAATTATATCTTCTGTCCTGGCAGTTCTGCATTGAGAATCATTGCTCAATATAATTATGTCATTTATTTTGCACTGCGTGTTTACAATCTTCTTTGAAACAACTACGGGTACATATACAGGTTTACGTTGTTATCAAAATATTCTGATGTTTATTTATTCATAAGGAGTGTGTGTGGGGGGAGGGGGAATTTAGAAAAAGAATTCAAGGGGGGGGGGGATCTGGACCCCTCACTCCCTCCCCTTCTCTAAATACGTGCACACGTTGATGTTGGCACACAAAAGAAAATCTAAAGCCGGCAACCGCTGAGTGTGTGGGGAGGGGGGGGGGGGGGGGCATACTTTCATTTTGTTTGTAATAATTATATAGACCATACTTTCTATGACATGAAATGTTAAGATTATTGATTATCATAAAATTCACATGCAAATAGTTCAACTCCAAATTGTACATAAAGGGCATCTCATGTGTATTATGGGATGGGATATCATCTTTTATGAAAATTATAATTTTTAAAAATTACCGGAAAATACATGTGGCCTTCATTTTTTTTTACTAAAACTGGTACAAAACAGTGGTATTTAGGGGCTGACGCTTGGTGCGGGTATAACTGTCTAATGACAGCATCTAGTTCAAAAATGTTCTTTTCAAAAACCATTTGACTAGAAAACCTGAAACTGTTGTGAAGCATCCTTAGGTAATGTTTATTCAAGTTTATTCAAATCATGTTTCCGGGGGGTAGAAGGGGCCCTAATAGGGAATCAAATCTTTACATAGGAATAAATAGAGAAAAATATTTAAAAACTCTTCATAAAAACCTATTGGCTAGGTTTGCTGTAACTTGTGTAGAAACATCCCATATATTAATGATTCACGTTTGTCAAATCGTGATCATGGAATAGGGTGGGGCCACAATGGGGAGTCAAATTTTAACATAGTAATATATAGAACAAATCGTTTAAAATCTTCTTCATAACAAACTGGCCAGGATATATACCCGGTAATAATATATGAAGAAAAAACTTTCAAGATCTTCTTTTTAAAAGATAATTAGTTAGGAATGCTGTGTTATGTGTGGAAGCATTCCCATGTAATGTAGATTCAATTTTGTTCAAAACATGATCCCCGATGGTAGAGTAGGGCTAGCTGCAATAATGTAGCCCACTCCGATGTTTTATATCTGATGTTTACTGGAGAGGGCTACAATTCCATAGGATCTCCGTTATGGTGCCAACTTATTTTTTCATGCGGCTGACTTCAGTCTGAAAAGATCGTTTTTATATTTGACTTCCTTAAGATAAAATGATTTTTTAATTCAGGTTGAACAAACTAACCGTAAAACCAGATAAAACATTTCAGCATGTTTACCAGCCGTCTTTTTCAGCAGCCTTGACAGTTTTCGCGTGATTTTATGGGATTTACACTTGGAGTTTTGATGGGCTTGATAACGTGAATGTCATTGTAAATAAGCGATCTTACCTCGTTCTATGACTCAAACATCATTTAAGGAAATTGTATATAATGAAAAATTCATATTTACCGCGTTAATTATGTTTAAAATATGGGAATACCTATATTCAGTACAAGATCCGCTCCTGAATTCTCATTGGATGTCCCAAAATAAAACCAATCAAGGTCAGTTAACATGGCGGACAAATTCAACTTGTGTTGTTAACATACACGAGAAATAACCGATATATGGAATATACTTGACATTTTTGGATTAATTTATGCCATACATAAATACAATGTTTAAGTTCAGGTAAGAAATGCAAATTTTATTTTTATTTATACACGATTTGAGCCGAAATCGTTGCAGGAGTGAATCGCTCCCGCACTTACACCATTACGGAGATCCTATGGAGTTGTAGCCCTTCTTCCCCCAAAAAATTTGGGAGAGGGCTACAATATTGCATCTAGGGTAGGTCCACAATGTCGGTCAAATTTTTACATAAAAAATATATAGAGACACATCTTCTTCTTAAGAACCAAGTGGCCAGGAATGCTGTATATTGCTTAGAGGCATCCCGATATTGTGGTGATTCAAGTTTGTTGAACATATGATTCCTGGGTAAAGTGGTGCCGCAATGGGGAATCAAATTTTCTTAGGAATGCATAGAGAAAACTCTTTGAAAATCTTAAAAATTATCTTATTATCAAAGGGGCTTTTGTTTTATAGAAGGATATCAAGAAAAAAATATTTTATACAAGCATCTATTACACTACATTGCCCAGATTTTTCTATTTTATTCCATAAAGCTGGTTATATTATGGCTATTATTGCTTATTATTGTTACTCCTCGGGTGAAAAACGTTACCCATGGGCCTCTTGTAATACTATTTTTGAGGCAATACCTAGTGTATAAAAGTCTCTAAAAATCTTCTTCTCAACAACCAATTTGCCAGAAAATACTAAATTTGCGTGGAATCGTCCCAGGTGAGGGCGACAACGGGATTGCATTGAACGGAAGACTAAATGGCAAAACATGTTTTATTTTTTTTTTCTTCAATAGAACAATAAGTCATATTAACTCAGCAAGTATAAAGACAATGATATCTGGAGAAAAGGAAATGGAAATGGAGCACATGCAGAAAAGTCTGAGCTGTCAGTACAATGATTTCGTGTCCATAAGAAATTAAAAAATGGCATCAAAACGAAGGCTGTCCAAAGAAGAGCAAAACTTCATTCGTTTTGTAAAAACGTGCACTGATATTATAAAATTACCTCTAAAAGATATTTTAGCATCTGAGATTCAACCCATAGACCTATATACAAAAATACAGTCATCGTGCCTTCTAACGGATAGGAGAAGTAGACTTGGGTCAGACCAACTGAAAATATGTTATATTCCACCGCCTTCCACCCCAGATTACGACAAATTTGATGTTACTTTACTCTATAAACTGATTCGAAATTTGTGTCCTTCATTGAAGCCAACACAAGGATGGGATGTTGACCCATTGAACTCCGACATACTAATTGGTGATGACATAGAACGTCTCAGATTGTTCAGGAACAATTGTGTACACGGTAGCTCTACAAAAATTCTCGACAGTGACTTTGAGGATCGGTGGAAAAGGCTGAAATGTGTGATCTTAAGAATTCAGACCTACATGACATTAAAAGGAGGTAACCCAAATTATGAAGGAGAATTAACAGTTATGAGACAGTTAGACCTTGGGGATGAAACCTTAGAAGAGTTTAAGAAGACGTATATTGTAGAACATACATATGATCGATTAAAAAACAATATAGGTAAGAACTTAATCAGAAGAAATGTGTTTAATAATCTAAGTAAAGTACGTATGGTATGATAATAATCTGAAAAGAAACGTAACTTGTCGATTTTTTTTAACACTACTGACTTTTAATGGTACTGAAAGTGCCATTTTAACAAGTTATTTCTGAAATTTACTGATATTGCACTGTCATTGCTGAGCAATGCCTATATTTACCGATAATTTTAATGACATAATCAAGAACTTTTTCTGCACAAGTACACAATGAAAGCGACAATACTCCCTTTATTATCTACATACATTTTAGCGTGAATTTCAAATTAAAAAAAAAGACTAAAATACAATCGTTGATTGATTTAGGAAAATCAAATGAATTGTGCAATTTACATTTAGCATCTGGTCATATTACTGCATGCTTATAATTCTTTTAAAACATGTACATGGGCAAAACATTTTTACATGAGAGAGAGAGAGAGCGAGAGAGAGAGAGAGAGAGAGAGAGAGAGAGAGAGAGGAGAGAAAGAGAAGGATAGAGGGAAGGAAGAGAGAGTAGTTCGTATTCCAAGTATCAATCTTGGGAGTTGAGAGAGATAAAAAAAGAGAGAAAAAGAGAGAGTCAGCAGGTCAAAATGTCATGATATACTGTAAACGTACTACATTTGGCAGTGTATTCACTTTAGCGTTTTTGGCGGACAGCCGCTTCCGCTAATTCAAGTACATCGCTAAATGCCTTTCATTTATGTATTAGAATAAGTACATTCAGAAAAACGCCAATTCAAATCCACCACAGGATGAATGACCATCTTTAAGTTCTCCTTAAAGATAGCTTAAAGGTGCTTAAAGGTAGCTTAAAGACGATATTTAAGCCACCTATATGTGCTGCTTAAAGGTCGCTTAAAGGGGGCTTAAAGAAAGCGTAAAGGGAGCTTAAAGTCTATCTTTAAGCGACCTTTAAGCCACCTTTAAGGACAACTTATAGGTCCTTAATGTCCAAACTTCTTTAAGCCACCTTTAAGCCACCTGTAAGCCATTTTTTAAAAACAAAAATCATAATAGATTTTATTTCATATTGTGCTTAAATTACCAACAAAATGTATTAACTATATGACAATTTAATCAATTTTGATCAATGGACAAATATATTTAACCTATATGCGAAGTATTTATTTTATAAAAACATAATCGTGTGTCTGGACAAAAAACACACCTGCTGTGTATAACCTGTATATCCTGTGTTAGTTCCAGGGTTTTTCTGAGGTTTAACAAACAATAGATTTTATTTAGATATACACAAAGAAATGAAAGCATGTCTAGACACACAACGCAGCGATTTTAACAAGAGAAATTGATTCTACATGAACATGTACGGTATTGAAGTAAATAATGTATATTTTGTCGCAAGTATTGATGATTCCAAGACAGAAAACGTATTAAAAACGGTTTTTGCTCTGAAAAATAAAATGAAAATAAAAATTTAAAACACGCCTAAGACGGGTATCGATCCCGGGACCCTTTGTTTAATAGTACCAGCTCACTTCCACTGCACCACGGGAACTTCATATCTGATTGTGTTTTTATTAACGATAAATCATTGGCTTTTGAATTAATGTTCCGGTAATGTGTTAGTAATTTTTACTTGAACAGATTTTGACTTCCATTCAGTTTGTAACAATCAGTTATACCTAATTACATGCATGCATGTATTTAGAATGAATTACGGTATTTCAGTGAACAAAATATATATTATACCTGATTGGAAACTGTTCGGCTTACTAGACTAAGTACTAAGTCTAATAAATTTAAATCGGTTAGATATACGTTCACCTAATTCATAACTATGAAATGCAAGGACGAAGATGAAACTATTTTTTTTTTTAAAACGCATTGAAACTATTGCGTTCATAGTTCTACGCAATTTACCGGTTTTCATGATCACGGCGTCGTTCCAGCATGTAAGAATTTAATATGGATAATTATACATTTACAACATATCTAGAATAACATATTAAATGATATAGGCCCATGTTTAAATATTTAATTGTATACATGATTTTTAAACTATCAATTCTATAACAAACAATATCACCAATTACCAGTGACGTACTATTTTCTGCATGTGGCAATTGCAAATGCTGTATCCATGTACATATGATATACCGGGCCTGGTATGTGACATATTATATTACCCCTTATTAATATATATTTAAATAATTAACCCCCATTTATGATTATTGTAATTAATTAGCCTCTACATTTTACTCTCATACACATGTATCTTTGATTTGTAGACGTTATATTTTTAAAACCCAGGGTAAGGAAATAATATTTTGAGAATTTATTACAAATGTAAATAAAACTTTAATTCGATGGACTTATCGTTTACACGTACATACTAAGATCTCAATACCTTAAGGAACCCTTACGTGCACCTGGGCACAAGACACACCTGTGGTGTATATCTTGTATATTCTGTGTTAGTTCCAGGGGTTTTCTCAAGTTGTACAAACAATAGACTTTAATTAGATATACACAAACGAATTAAACCATATCTAGACAAACGAAGCAACAATATCCCGCCCCATATAACAAAGGCAGTTGAGAGTCTTTTCATCTTTAACATGTATCTATATGTATAGCAGATTTAGAATTATTAAAATTTCAATTAATACATAATTATCTTAAATTGATTATTCAATTAAATCACGTATTATTCATTCATTTTTTATTTTAATAACCGGATAAACTTAAAAAAAGAAATAAACCAATTATCGTAGTTAGTTTGTGTGAATGCGTGTTCTTGTACGAAAACAAATTCTAAATAAAATCGAATTGATGTAGATTTGTATTAATGAATTTTGAATCCGGTTCAATGAAAATTATGAATTTAAAATCTTGTGCTAACAGCCAAACAATTGATGGTTTTTGACTTGGTGTAATTTAGTAAAATATTAAATATTGATTACTAAGGAGAGAGAGAGAGAGAGAGAGAGAGAGAGAGAGAGAGAGAGAGAGAGTTCTTTCACCGATTAGTTTATAAAAGGAAACAATTTTTTTTTAATTTAATTCCATGCACAGATTTAGAGAGAGGGACTGCGCTCACCGCTACAATAATTTTGAAACTTAAAAAAAATTATAAAATAACGGCGATCAGTGTTCATTGGAGCAGTGTCAATAATTTTGTGTAGATACCAGTGTCTGCGTGGTGTGTGTTGACAATTAAAACCGCCTGGAACCCCCCCCCCCCCCCTTTTAAAGTAAATCATCACTTGGATCACCCCCTCCCACCCCTACACAAGAGTTTTTGTCTTTATTGATATAATTTACGAATTTAATATGAAACTGTTCAGCTTGATCAAAGTTGACTTAAATGGAACTTAAAGACGGTGTAAAGATAACTTAAAGGGAGCGTAAATGCCACTTAAAGATGCTTAAAGGTAGCTTAAAGGTGGCTTAAAGGTGGCTTAAAGAAGTTTGGACATTAAGGACCTATAAGCTCTTGCTTAAAGGTGACTTAAAGGTGGCTTAAAGATCGTATATCCTTTAAGCCACCTTTACGCCACCTTTAAGGACCTGCTTAAAGATGGTTTTTCACCCTGTTCACTTTATATTGTTGAAAAAATATCAAGTATCGTACATGCTAAATATAATACGTTTACAATAACATGTGAAAGAATATCTAAATCAAACTGTAGTATGTATAATAAATTTTAAACATAGAAAGTAATCTGTGACATATTAAACGGTATTTTTTTTAATAAAAAAGACAATGTTGTGGGCTTGGAAAATGTACAAACAGGAAATCTCAGTTATTACCTAAACTTACAGCAAAACATTTGTAAATATCATATGATATCAGAACAAATAGTAATTATCAGTAACAACAGTAAAATATCTATACATATCAGCAATTCTCAGCAATAACTATACAATATCAGTAAAGATCAGAATTTATCAGTAAAATGACTCAGTTCTTTTCTTTGATGTTTTGTGTTACAGATAAACCATTTATAACAATATCTGGTACTGAAAAGGTCTTTTGCGGGGAAATTGCACGTTTTAAAGTAATTGTAAGTCCTAAAGATCTGGGAGGCTGGTCAGTTAAGTGGCAAAAATTGAATGGAGATGTCTCCACACACATTGACTTAAATAAAGAGAAGTACAGTAGACCTACCGATAGAGAACTTATTATACATTCTGTATGTAGAGAAGACGAAGGAATATACCAGGCCTATCTTTCACAAGAATCAAACGGAAGCAATTTCAAAGTATTAGGGAATGCCCTTTGTCTACAGACCGTGGGAGGTATTGTTTGTTTTTTGTTCTTTGATACACTATACTTGATTAAAATAATAAAAAAAAAAAACTATTGAAACATGTTGTACATGCAGAACTGCCAGTGTTCGATCTTTGGAAAGTAACGAAAGGAAAAGAAGGAATTAATATCCATTATAAAGTCAAAGAAAACAAGCCTTTTGTTACTAAAATCAGATGGACTAAAGATGGAGATCCACTTGATTACGGAAGTAAAAAATACATTGGAGGCGATTTAAAAGACGGTTATATTACAATCACTTCACCAATTACAGAGGACCGGGGTACCTATACCTGTATGGTTACAAATGCTGTAGGAACTGTACACAAGGATGTTACAATTGGTACTATTATTTTATCCACATTCCACTTGCGTGAGTAAAAGTAAACGGTTTAAACAAACTGAAAAAACGATAACTGGGTAAACTTTTTGAAATGAACTCGCATTTCAGATTATTTTCTTTTATTTATTCATATAATCACAAAAGTTATACATAATTCACATGAAGTATGTCGTTAACATTGGGTTTTCAGCTATTTTAACCAGTTATTTGGTTACTTTATTTGTAAACGCGTCATCATTTTTGTTACCACTACATTTGTTTAATGAAGGAATTTATACTTATAGTTTCGTCAGTTATGAATGTCAGTTGTCATATGAATTTTTGTAACCAATACATTTTTTAATGATGAAATCCCAAAATGATGTCAGTTAAACCATTTTGTGAATTATTCGATATTTTCAAACCGGAGATACAATATCTAAATTGAAACATTCAAGGACAATTTAGAAAGTTTCAATTTTAGTACCCAGTAACTTAAAATATTTTTTTTCTGGTTTGTAACCCTTAACTGTTAACGAAAAACGATGAATATGATGAGTACAATCATTATGGACGGGCCTTTCATGTACAATAGACGCTTCCCATGTTAAGAAAATTAAACTGGTTCAATAGGACTAATTAACACATTATATCAGTTTATCTCCTTATATTTTCACTCGCCAAGTATTTTTTTCGCCGTATCTGTTGAAATTCACCTTATTCTACTCACATCTGATGAATAATAGTATATAAATTCATATATGTAAATATCAACAGTAAGATAGTGTGCGCTTTTGTGTGTTATAAAGCTTTAGGACGATGAACCCAATTTGCTTTGCGCAGATATATCGTGTATCCAAGCGGAGTGATTGTTACGAATATAGAAATCACAATATTACGTCATAATCATAAAAACTCAATGGACAATCGCTTAGGACACAATATATAGCTGTTTTACGTCATCAATACACACTCTATGTAGTGCAAGTAGTGACTGACCTTAATATAACTTAACAGGCTAAAACACGTTTTTCAACATTATTTAGGGGATACTACAGTACTGTTGTAAGTTTTATATTGGTTCAAGTTATTTATAACCATCTACATAGATTAGTTATGGTAGTATGGGACACATCAATGTTGTGACGTATTTTTTATCAAAATAAACAATAAAATCAAATATAATTTCATAAATAGTTTCTTTCCCAAAGTTGTCATTTAACAGCGTAGCGGTTCTGTAAGTCATGAGTTCGAATCCCACTGGAAATTAAAAAAAATTACCTTTTCCAAAAAAAAAAATTCAAACGTATTTTTTTAAATATTGTAAAATTTAAAAATTCTAAACCAGTGAAAGTATTTCAATTATAATGTAGTTTAATCCACATTAACAAAAACATATTTCCCATACCACCTTAACAGAGTTTGAGGCAAAAAACAAATCATCTACTTTCTAATCCGCTTCAAAACTTGTATTGAAAATAGAGTAAAACCGTCCCTGTGCTTAAGGTAAGGTTTGCGATTACAGGGAGATAACTCTAATCATCTACGCAAGATGTCGCTGCAAACAAAAAAAAATCACTTGAGCGTTTTATTGATGCGAAATATAAACCAGCAATTAAAGTACTTATTAGTAAACATTGTCGTCTGAATCTGTCAAACAATGTTACAATGCACTACAGAGACAAGAAAGGAAAGTTTAAAAGTAAAATATCATATTATAAGGACCTAAAAGCACAGGAAGCGAAGATAAATTTAGCTACACACCGGGTAGACGACGCTGTTAAAGAAGACCACTCTTACTGTAAAGACAAACCGCCGAATCCAGATCTGTCAGACCTCGGTCTCGGGGCGAGTGTTGATGTACACCAAACATGTCAATTTAAACCTATTCCAGACGACAGCTGGAAATCGGGCCGTAGAATTGTTGAACTGGATGTATTGGCGAAGCGTATGTTTTGTGCATCTTGTAATACCCCGTTGCATCTTTCTAATATCGAAAGTGAAAGGAGATATGGACTGGGAAGTATACTGTTCATTCGATGCCAAAACAATGTTTGCTGGGCTTTAAACGATGTAAAAACTAGGAAGAGGAGCCAAGGGGCATTTGACGTAAACTCCAAACTTGCATTAGGTAATTATTTCACTGTTAAGAATGGTTTGTTATTTATAACAAATAACGGATACTGTCAAAAAGTATGGCGCGGATCCCAGTATTTTTCCGGAGCTATGGGGCTTTCATCTGCTTATCACTCGGCTAATTAAAAAAAAACTTTTAAAAACCAACAAGCAAATTAAAAAAAAAAACAACACATTAATGATAATGATTTGTATTTTATAGGGCTTCATGCATGTACATATTGACATAACTATACATTTCAGTATTTCTATTTCATGTACATTAATTTTGGCCATGCATTTTTTGCCAATGTTTGAATGGTCATATAATTTAGTGTTAGTCTATGGTTGCTTATATAAATTCAATTCCTCAGAAATCTCTTCACTTGTGTCCTAGAACTAGTTATAGGCAGGACACGTACATTTAACACAAGTTGAAATGATACCTTGCTTCGGTTTATACATGTTATATGTTATCGGTATTTTAGCTGTGGTACACACTGGACTTGGTCCTGTACAGGTGAACAACCTGCTCACAACGATAAATCTCCCCCCAGTGGACCCTACAACATTAAAACGGAGGGAATACAAAATTGACTCTACACTGGAGACCATAGCAAAGTTGTCTTGCAATGAGGCACAAAAGGAAGAAACAGAAATGGGAAATGGAAAGGTACTATAATAAAAACAAAATAATTAGTGAACATAAAAGTCAAAGGCATGGGTTTGAAAATGATTTTAATTTATTCAATGTAGTGAAATTTGTCGAGGTGCACAAACTGCACATGTTTTTCTACTTAAAGCAATAATTAATATAACTCTTGCATCTTAAATTTGTGTGAAATAGGAATCACAATTGCCAATCAGTTTTCCTATTATTAAGTTTGAATAATGATTATAGTAACTGATTATGAAATCAAGGATGTGTTGGTAATAAAAATTATAAATTGTAACCAGCTATTGTTGATCACCTATACATAGTATTATCTAGTTCTTTACTTATTTGTATCTCTTTGAAGATGGAAGTAAGCTTCGATGGAGGCTGGCAGAAACGGGGTACAGGTTGGAACTATGACAGTAATACAGGTGAGCTAATTTAAACTTCAAAGTACTAACTGTTTATTTGCACAGTCCCT
>WFKH01011926.1:23979424-24007111 GCA_016163765.1 Magallana hongkongensis
TGATAGATCTATCTTTTTTCTAGTGTACCTCGGTCAAGAGAATGTCCTCCGTCACTTCCGGTCGTCACCGGAAGGAAATTTCAAAAATCGAATTTTTCAAGTTTATTGTTTTAAAATTATTTTCTGAAATTTTGATAGTGACCCTTTTACTGATTCAGAATATGTAATTTGTTTTAAAATCGATCAACGCATTCTCGAGATATTAAGCGTCAAAGTCCTGAAGCGAGAGCCCGAGTAGCTCAGTCGTTATGGTCGTGGACAGTGCCCAGGCGACCCGGGTTCAAGCCCCGAGTGCCGAAAAATTTTTCTTCGTTTTTTTTGCGTAAACTCACAATTTTATCTTTTAAACGATGAGTTTTATCTTATTTATTCAAAAATCGGACGGAAGACCCACTCGTTGCTCGCAACGAGAACCATCTAGTTATTATTATTATTCTTTTTTTTTCTTACCGATTTTGTGCAGACGATTTCTCGGAGATGGCTTGATCGATTTCATTCAAATTTTCAGGATCAACGCAGTTTTATCTGAAGTTGATCGCTTTTTAAACATTTATGAAAATACACTTCCGGTCGGAAGTTATCGTCCGTTTACGATTTTAAAAAGTCAATTTTGTCTGTCAGGTTTCTCAAAAACGAGTAAAGATAAGGGGCTGAAATTTTCAGAGATGATAGATCTACCTATTTTCTGGTGCACCTCGGTCAAGAGAATGCCAGCCGTCGCTTCCGGTCGTCACCGGAAGCAAATTTAAAAAAAATTAATTTTTCGACTTTTTTATTTTTTAATATTTTTCTTTGAATTTTTTATAGGTGATAGTGACCCTTTTTCTAATTCAGAATATTTAATTTGTTTTAAAATCGATCAACGCATTCTCAAAATATTAAGCGTCAAAGTCCTGAAGCGAGAGCCCGAGTAGCTCAGTCGTTATGGTCGTGGACAGTGCCCAGGCGACCCGGGTTCAAGCCCCGAGTGCCGCAAATTTTTTTTTTCGTTTTTTTTGCGTAGACTTACGATTTTATCTGCAAAATGATGGGATTTATCTCATTTATTCAAAAATCGGACGGAAGACCCACTCGTTGCTCGCAACGAGAACGATCTAGTTATTATTAGGGTCTTCCGTCTTCAGCGGAAGACCCTTCTATTATTCTATTGTTTCTTTTTCAGGTTTATTTTTCTTCTTTTTTTTTTTCTTTACAATTTTTGTGCAGAGGATTTCTCAGAGATGTGTCGTCCGATTTCCGTCAAATTTTCAGCATCGATCTATTATGATATGAAGTTTATACGTCTTTTTCAATTTTGTCAAAATCACTTCCGGTTCGGACTTATCCGCCATTTTGTCATTTTTTGTTGACTTTTTGTCCACGCATTTTCTCAAAAACGACTAAAGATAGAAAGCTGAAATTTTCAGGAAGGATAGAGGAGATGCTAGTTTAGGTCACCTAGGGAAAATGATTGTCCGGAAATTCCGAATACGGAAGTTATTCGTATTTTTCTTCATTTTATTCTTTTCCAAGACGCAAACTTTGAGGCTTCATATCTTGCTTATTTTTGGAAGATTTTTGATCAAATTTTCAGGACAAATAGATTTTACAAAACACTAATTATAACATGTCATAAACTTTAAAATTCCTCTTCCGTTAATGTGTTATTCCCCTTAGATTTTTTTTTAGGGTGTTTTGTTTCAAGACAAAGGCTCCGAGATTATATTAGTAGGGAATGAGAATCCAACGAATTTGAATAACAGGGAAATTGAAGTTTTGCACAGTTGTTTTTGTTTTTTGATTACGTTTTTTATTTAGAAAAAGGTAGGGGGTCAAATTATAGGATTCCAAAAGGTGCAAAAATTTATACATGTTTTCCTTTTTATATTTTAAACAAAAAATATTTTGTTAAGACATGTAGAATAAAAGTTGTGTAGAATATTATGGACTTTCGTTTGACACCATTGAAAAGGGGCTGGCCCCTTTAATTAAGGGCCTAGATTCCTTGAAAGTATTTGCGAAATAACTCAAAAACGGTTAGGAATTTGATATGGCTGTCGCTGGAATAGTTGTTCATTGGGATCTTACCAATCTCACTATAATGTTACTTTGTTAAGGTATTGTGCAATATGTATGTAAAAAGCTTTACTTCTTAACATGTACCTGTTCTCATTTGGCAAGTTAACGAAAAGCCACTGTGTACAACTGACATTAATTCACCACAGAACATGTATTATTGTATTCAGGATGATTTAATTCATTCGAAAAGTTTTTCATAACAATATGCAATATATTCTTAAAGCTTTTACGTGAGGATTTTATGTCACTTTTGTTAAGTTCTGCAAGCATTAACCTGGTTTCTGATCTGTGTTTGTACCATTACGTAACCGATCCCTAGCTCGCGGCCGAGAAAATCGGTGGCCATGGTCGCGGCTGGTCTACCTAGCGGTCAGCGGTTATTTAATACACAACATTTATGGGTTCACAAAGAATTGTTTAAAGTAAATGTTTATATTTCCTATCTTACATATCGTCAGACAAAAGATTTATGGTGGATAAGTAAATCTAAATAGTTGTAACAAAAAATATCCACAAGAATCAAACACAAAAATTATTAAATCTTTTAAATGATTAATCTCCTTTAGCTTCATAATTAAAAACGGTAGATATTTCAGTATAATTGTCATTGAAAAGAGGGCTCTTTGTTTTGAAATAGTTATATATTGTTTAAATAAAATAAATTATTAAACTGCAAACATTTTAAGCCGAACATGGCCACGGAGCTCTGAGTACACAAGAATATAATTCATCCTTCGCATATGGCCGTGAATATCTCGTGCGAATGGGCATGCATGCGATTCGCGAAAGTCTAATAACACTTGCTTTATGTGCTTTTACTTTATCGCACATGTTCATTGATCCTTTGTATGTTCACAATTCAATCTTGATAATAACTTAGTCTACAGTATTTATTTTGTTAACATTTTCTGATTTGATAGCTCATATCTTTATCTTACACGACAGTTGATTTTTAATTTATTTAGCATTGAATAATATCATTGTCAGATTGTATATTCAAAATATTAAATACAATACATATTTTAATAGAAAAAATTCGGTTAACAAAAATAGTGTAAATACTCTTAATTAAAGCGTTCAAAGAAAATGCAGTTCAAAATTAAAATCCAGTGTTACAATACGTGTGGTAGGTGCTTTCACGATAGCGCAAGAATTAAATGAAATTCCTCGCTGTGTGAAATTGAAGAGTCCACTTACTCTTTATAGGAATATTGACGTGAACTTTTGAACAACGTTTGTTAAGATTCAGGCTATAGAAGCGTAACGGTCATATGTAACAGGCAATACAAGGTCCGCGTAGCTCATTCGTTGGAGTAATGGACATTGAGTACCATAGATACATATTAATACTGATATAGTTTTAAAAAACAAGTTACAATGCTCATACAGTAATCTAATTTATGCATTTAATTTTGTAATAATTTATAATGTAATATTTAGAATTTAATATAAAACATTTAATATAAAATTTCTCCCTCCGATTCCCAAAATCGTAAAGTTATCTTACCTGCGTTTCTTTGATCTTAGACCTTTAATTACAACCTTGTACCCTTTTTAAACACTATACAAAACACCAGACCAATTCGTTTATTTTTTTACAGAGTTATGAATTTTTTGGCATTTGAGTTTCAATTGGCGTGCTTGACATGTACTATAGAAAAAAATTCTAACTCCCGAGCCTTTACACAATGGTAATGAAAATTCGCGTAAATGTACTTCGACCCCATTCTTAATATTTGCTAAATATGGAGCGGATCGGACTTAGTGAGAGAAAGTCCCGAGATCATACGGCACGTATCACCTGTACCGGGAGTTAAAATTTACGCAGTACACGGGATGTTGGCAGCCGTTAAATATTTCAGGTGCATGTATATTTCTTGTTTTCCGTTTAATCTGTATCGCCGATAGCAAATGAATTACTTCTGAATGTTAGAACTGTGAAAAATTCTGTCATCGATTTACTAATGACTAAATTTTCATTTTACCGATTTCGTCATTTCTACATATATTAAACATTTATCAATCGTGTTGAAATATAACGGTGAAACAAAGAGAAATCAACACGGCAAATAATTTTCAACGCTGAAATACATTTATTAAACGTAGGCGCTTTCTTACTAATTTTGTAAATAACAAACGATATCCATTTATACATGTCTACCCTCTATATTATAAAATCAAGAAGGCCTGCAACTGTCCGCCATTTTGTTAAAATGACCTTAGATCGATTTTAGAACATGCTATTAAAGTTGTGCTTGCAATTCTGCGTCTGATGACATCTTTCCCGAATTGATTGGATGAAAACGCACAACTGACATAAATTCACCGCAGAAAGTGTATTGTTGTATTCTGGATGCTTTAATTCATTACAAAAATTTCATAATGGTATTCTATGCTTTTCTTAAAGCTTTTGCGTGGGGACTATGAGTCACTTGTGTAAAGTTCTGCAAGCATTAACCCGGGTTTCTGAGCTCTGGGTGTGTGCCATTACGTAAGCGATCTGTCGCTTGCGGCCGAGAAAATTGGTCGCCATGGTCTCGGCCGCACTACCTAGCGGTCAGCGGCTAGTTAAATGAAAACCCTCGCTATGTGAAATTGAAGAGTCCAGTGACTTTTTATAGGAATATTCTATTAAAATTTCGAAAAAAAAATTGTTCAGATTTAAGATTCAGGCTGTAAAAGCGTAACGTCATACGAAACAGGCAATGCAGATTCCACGTAGCTCATTCGTTAGAGTAATGGGCATTCAGTTTCATAGATACATATTAATACTGAAATAGTTTTTTCAAAAGTTACAACGCCTAAGCAGTGTTCAAATATATGCATATAATTAAGTAATAATTTATAATGTAATATTAAGAATTTAATATTGAAAGTTTAATATAAAAGTCACCCCCCTCCCCCCCCCCCCCCCGATTCCCAAAATCGTAAAGTTATCTAACCTGCGTTTTTTTGATCTAGCTTTGCTCTAAGATCTTGAATTAAAACCTAGTACCCTTTTTAAACACTGTACAAAACACCAGACCAATTCTTTTATTTTTAACAGCGTTATGAATTTTTTGGCATTTGAGTTTCAATTGGCGTGCTTGACATGTACTGTAGAAAAAAGAAATTCTAACTCCCGAGCAACTGACACATATTATGGCGCGAAGTCCCGTTTTACCATTCACGCAACGCATAGGGAGGGTCTCAAATTAATTTTTTATAATTTGTTTTGTATCAACTACATATATTATACTTTGGATCTAATGTTTTATAATAAATCTATCGAATTAACATAAACACTTGACTAGTACTTGTTAAATGTATATACATTTAGTAAGATACGCGAATTATGTACCCTGACATCGCCCAACTGATCGAAAATAGGGTCACACCCCGCTATAGGCCTATACGGCGATTTAGTTCCTCCAGTACATATTCCAGCTTTATGAATATATATTTTTTCAAATCAAAACTGATGATTTTTTGGTAATGATGATAATCCACTTCCAATTATTTCTTACATTGTACCGTGATATACAATATGTAACAACTTGTTGCAATGCCCCCCCCCCCCCCTTTCCGCCGTACAAATATCGCTTATCTATTTTTAAATCAGGATTACGCACGTGCATGGTTAACAACCGTTTTACTTAAAAACTCTTGCTCATTGTTGGTTATTACATCCCATATAACATTTTCATCAATTATGTTTTAGCTTGGGAGTATAGAGGGTAGACATATGACTGCCGTCACGAGAAAAGGGCCCTTATCTTTTGAATGCTGGAGAAAACGTACCCAGGAGAAATAATTCATAAATATTCTTAGATAAAACAAAAAAAATTACAATAAACATTTGTATCATTTGTTGCTGTTGTTTTTAAATACATAAGCACGTACATAACTTATTCAGACAATAACTTTGTTTAATTAGACAATAAATTGCTGAAATATCTCTAGAATTGACCATACTTTGAAAGTCTCAAAGGTCTATAGCAGATTACTTATAACGAACATGGACATTCTATCAACTATTGAAAATTATTTATAAAACTAAGTTGAAAATTTTTAGGTCAAATCAAGTCCAAGTCTTTGAAATATTTGTTTGATTCATATATATGAAAAATACTACGAGATGAAAAACAACACATTGAACAGTCTGTCTTAGTAAATATATGAAATCCTCATCATGAAATAAATAATCCTATTAAGTGTATAGCGCCTCCACCCACTTTCAATTTGCTTCCGATGCCACTGACATGTATTTTCTACCTCCTTAGCGGGGGGGGGGGGGGGGGGGTAGTCAAAACATAATATTACATAATAATAACTGCTCAGGTATCATTTAATTGATTATCACTATAATTAAAAGGCAATCAGGAGATCTCGCATAGAGATACTCAAATAGTTAAATTAATGGTAAATGGAAAACCTAGAAGAAGTAGACTGATAACAGTTTATGACAGGTCATTTGTACTAAAATAAAATTTGCTACAATTATTATCAAGATATTATTTATAAAATCAATATATTTCTATATATTTATGCATTGTAATATGCATAAAAGTAGCATTTGAAAACTATTTGATATATCCAAACCCTTTAAATATATAAAGTATTAAATTCATATATCTATAAAATTCATACTTTCCGGTATATTTAAGGTGTAAAATAGTATTTAAAAGTATTAAAAACTATTAAGTAGTATATTTATGATTTTCAAAGGGTAGAAGAAAACGTACCCTAGAAATTGGGTACGTTTTCTCTTGGGTACGTTTTCTCTTGGGTACGTTTTCTCCTGATACCTATCTTTTGACGCTACAATGATCCCTTTTACTACCCACGCATTGTACAACGCGAAGCGAGGAGAGGCGGCCATATTGGAATTTGGATTTTGGACGTTGGTTGTCGAGTAAACCTAGAAGAGATGAACTTTGATCATTTCAGGAACATGGGTCTTCGGGTCGTGGGTGTAGCACATATGGCAAGTTTTATTACGGAGATCGAGTTGGGGTTCCGGACGTGCCGAAAATGGAATGTTTGTATTTTGCGATTTTACTGTAAGACCACTCACTAAGACCATTCAAAGTGTCGTTCATTTGTTTTTGGGCCGTCGAGCAATCCCGATTGTAACTCGTAAGTGAGGATTCATTTTTATTACATCATGTGCATGATGAACCGGATTTTTCATGTTTTGATGGTCATGGCGCGCAAGCAATGGGCTGTGTACAATTTCCTTTTTTTGCATTTCTTGAAATATTCAACGATAATTAAAACGACAAAACTGTTACTTTATAACGGACACGTTAATTAACCATTTGTTACTGAATCACCATCCTCTTCAGACTTCTTCGGGGGAAATCACTCAAATCGGCGCATGTTTTATACAATGATTAAAGTGGGATGTAGCAGTAGGATGCGTTATTGGCAAATTCATGACGATTCTCATCTGTTTTTACACATAAAGGTGAATGGATTAATCTAATCTGTTCATGGAAATAAGACTTCATGAAATTTTTAATCAACAAAGGAACGTAACCATGTGCCACTGGATTCAAGTTTTCAAAATGGTAAGTAAAGATTTTCTATATATCTGCAGTGTAATCTGTAAAATCTGATATATTCTGTATGCGATTACCAACAAAATTGGTGGCATATATTCAAACATAGAAATAGTGTAAACAATTTGGTATGATTCATTAAATGGATATTTTGTAGTTTTAACTACATATACATGTTTTAAATGGTTTGCTGTATAGTATATTTATGCGTTTCCCCACTTTAGAATATAGTTAAAGTTAAAAACGACTCATACCAAATACGTCTCAAGGTTCCTACATTTCAATTTCATGGGACAAATTTTTATTGTGACCTGTGGTATCCTGAATACAATAACATTACTGGCGTGCAACCAGTTGTCGTTGAGTACCATTTCTCTCCAGTACAATGTGACGTCATTTTTCGTAAATAATTTTGTGTATTGATAAATGACGTCACAATGTACTGGTGAGAAATGGTATTTGACGAGAACTGGACGCACGCCAGTAGACTTCCTATTCTTTGTCCTGTGTTTTTGTTTTCAGCACTTTTTGTTTCAATTTGATAATCATTCATATTTTAACTTAAATAATGTTCATCCAGTAGGTAATATAAAAAATGTTCATATTTTCTGTTTTGAAATACCGATTCCAGCGCGTCAGGGTTCATTATATCGGAATACAGAACCAAAAATAGAAAGTCTACACAAATTGTGCATTGCATCACTGCAACATCACTGATTAAATATGTTGTATAATAACGTTTAAATATATTGTATGAGGTTTTACTAATGATGTAAAGATGTAAACATTTCCTATTGTAAATGTATATTAGAAGTTTGTGTTAATTGTTCCTTTGAACTTCTATCAGTGAAAAATAATAGTATGTCAAGGAAAATATCATTCATAATTTCGCCTTTATCAATTTCAATTGTATTTCTTTCACAGGTATTTGTATTTTTATTTAAAATCATCAAAAATTGATGGAAACAGCTTTGGACTAACTATAGACTGTTCTGTAATTGCAAATCCCATAAATTTGTATGAATTTTAATTATATTCTAATGGTTCTTCAGTAAGCATCTGATTTCTTTTCTTGTCAATTACTTTTGGAGATGCTTTAACATAAACTTTCCTATTTAATTTTAATGAGATGAAAATCTGTTTCTCACCAAAAGTTTCTACAGTCCATTTTGCAGAAAGGGGTATCAGAATATTACAACCACACCAAACCAGGACTTATTTACATTAATTTTGGTACAAGGTCATTAACCTTTCAATTGAAAAATTTTGCATTAACATTGTTCTTTTGGGGAAATATAATTTTTCAATATCACTCAATGCAAATTAGCAATAAAAATTCTATTGTTTCCCTGCTTTTCATTTGCATATCATTTTTTTAATCATTGTTAATCTTTATGTTTTCATAGACAGAACACTTTGATTTTTTCTTAACGTATATTATACAGTTATTTACTAACTATGACAACGATAGCAAGTTGATTGTCCACCATGACAGCAACTATTTCATGAGGGGAACCTGAGGAAAATTTTGTTGTTAAGGGGGACAATAAAGTTACTATTGTCCATTACAGTCTTTGCGCTTAACTTTTTTGACTACAAGCCCATAGGGCAAGTGAGGGTACAAAATCTGGTAGCCCAAACAAAATTTTACTAGCCCAAATCAAGATCAATAATAGCAACTTGACCAAAAAATCATGTTTTATTGAGTAATGCATTACAAGTTAGTACTCCAAGAAGTCAAGCTCTTCTAATTATGTTATTATTGGAAAAAATATTACTTGTATGCAATGGAAAATATTTTGATCAGAAACAAATTAGAGTTATCACACTTTGAATTTAATGTAGCAATCGGAATACGTTAGTGGTGTTTTGAGTTCAAATAGAAGGGAAATCAAATTTTAGCCGTGAAAAGCTTCGATGATTTATCACCAAAGGTGATAACACAGAAAATATTTCACAGTAGATAGAATTGCATTCATGTGTATTCGTTGTACTTTAATATAGGAAATATTCATGTAAGTATACAGGGATTTATCAGTACCTTCTCAAGGGTTGAAATTCGGCCCCATTCCCAATTGAAAATAGGTTCAATTTTTCCCAATTTAGCAGTATTCTTTCCCAAATGGTGAACAATGCTTTTATGTTGTATTCTGTTGGAAAAATAATTCATAAGATAATCAAAATGTCCTTATTTTTTCTTTATTTAATTCATTTATCAAAGCTGCAGTCTTAATAAATTTTAAAACACACTGGAAACATCACCAACTTTTAATCCGAATTTCCTCTGTTTTTCTACACATCGTGATATTGTACCATACTGTAACTGTATCATGTAATTTCCATATACTCGATTGATATTTGAGTAAAAAGTAGGCATTAGGAGTTATTTCAAATAGAAAAATATATTTTCAATGCATTTTTGCATTTTAAGAGACATACATGACAAAGGGGAACTTTTCCCAATTTCATCAAATTGTTGATAAAATTGTCCCAATTCACTAAAAATTGCATTTCCCATAATAGGCTGATAAATTCCTGGTATAATAAATATGGATGTCTTATTCAATACATTTACAAAATCAGTGTGTTATCTTTCAGATTTATAATATAAACATTTTGGGAATTTTTAAATTAGAATTTAGGAAAAGCAAGTCAAATGTCAATTGGGAATGGGCCTAGGTATTCCATGCAAAGGGGATTATGTTCTGCCAAATTATCATCAGAAACCCAGATAGCTTAATAGTAAAGCGCTCTGAAGAGAGAGATTTGGGTGCAATTCCCATTCTGGGTTATAATTTGGCGTTTTGGTAAATTAAATTACTTTCCTGTACTTTAATATAGATTTCATATATCTTTCTTTCAAAAAGTCTTTTAAATGTTTCATTTTTACAATTTTATCATAATATCAGGGGTTTATTATCCTATTTTGGTATAAGGTCCTGTATGCTTTCAATTGGAAATTATTTGTCCATAAATTAGTCTTTTTTGGGGAAATACGTTAAATATTTCGCTCAATGCAACTGAGCAAAAATCAAAAATAATATTCATTTTGTTTTCCATTTTGCATATTACAGTTAAAAACATTAAGTTATTGTTTTCATCAAATTAAACTTAACAATAACATACTTAACAGAACATTCATATATTCCAATTGACATATATTAGGATGTCTCACTCAACATAGTTAAAAATTGAGCTCCTTGTCTTTTATAATACAATACATTTACTTTGGACGTATATAAATTAGTTCCCCAACCGACCCTAAAATTTATGAGCGACCCTAAACAATTTATTGCTATTTTTTCCGGAAGTAAACAATTTTGGTTTAAATACCCGTAATTTGCCAAACATAATACAGGCTTTTTTAAGAGAAAGGGGTGCGAATTATACACCCTAAGGCCAAAAAAAAAATCATTCCTGTTTCCTGTCGCCCGACCGACCCTATCTTTTACCCCCCGACCCTAAAAGTTTTTTTGTGATCATGGTGGTGATTGGTAACTTCGCCAGAATTTCCTCAGAAGGAGAAGTGAAGGCGCCCTGTCTTCTGAGTTCACAATCGTGTAAATTAACCTCATTGGCAAAAGAATGATAGTAAACTAATCTACAGACATCTTTACTGCATAAATTAACCTTGTGGTTAATAACTTGCGTTTTTGTTACTGGTGAAGTGGCTTACCATTATGAAATAAAACGTACAGGCCTACTTCTTCTGTTTGTTTATCATTTATTTATGTTTAAAAATAATGTACACTTTGATAAAGCGATAATTGCTTAATGTTTTGCTTTAACTCTTTTCATTTCAAAATAATTATAAAATGGCAATGTAAAATCAATTTTAACTGTTATTCCCAATTGAGCTGCAAGAGCATTCAATGTCTCCGTATATGTCGTCATTACAGATGCTACGTATTACTTTTCGTAATCAAAGTACTCCTAAAGTAAGTTAAATGTAATTTTAATATGATAAAATACAATAGATTTAATGAATTAAAAAATGTCTCTGAACAATAGGAATCATTTTACTTTAATTTTTAACACCTCTGCGGCCCTGTCAACATGATGTGAACACGAGCGATTGTCACATGGTATCTCAGACATCTCCTTGGGGCAAAGAAATAATCAAAACATTCATGATAGGGTGTATACCCCTATTGTCTGTGATTGGTAACCAAATTGAGCAGTTCAAAGGTTAAAGTCACAAGTTGAAAAAAAAAAGTCAGCCCCAGAAAAATGATCGTCTATGTAAAACTTAATGTATTTCATTCAATTTTTAGAACGATTTTCCCTGCAAACTGCAATGGTCTTAAAACGGAGGATCACTGCTTGGTTTTAATTTGTTGTGTTTAATATTCATCCTAACTTTGTTTTCGTTTCCCCCGTTATTGTGCAAGGAGAGGGTGGGTGGTATGCACATTATAGACGTGTATTTTATTCAGCCAAATACAGAACAATTTCTTTGTTAGAGAAACACTTACATTCGAATTGCTTCAACTGTGATTTTCCCTGGAGAAAATAGTGTGGTTATTGACAGGCTCCTTATTTCATTGACAAACTATTGTGTAAACAAATTATTTCAATTGCAAGTTTGTTGATAAACTGTAACTCCACTGCAAATCAACACAAATTTTATTTATACCTTCATATCTGAAGTTACTAGCAGTACTAGTACGATAAGAAAATATAAATGTCACAGTTGGGAGGATAAAGACTAAAGTAAATCAAAGGCCGGAACGGCCACAAAGGCGTCGAGCTGACATTTTCTTTTATATAGATATGGTCAATAATTTGAATTTCTGTACTAATAGTCGTATATCAAATAATATTAGAACAAAAAAGTAAATTAATTATGTTTTGTGCTGCTTTAAAAACAAAAATCAGTATATTTCCTTATAAAATAGGTAGTGATGCGTTTATAATACAATAACTCATCATGGTTACAAAAATCGAAGAAATTTCAAAGTTCAAAAATAAATTATTTTCTTTCTGCAAAAACAGTCTTTGAACAATGTTCACAGGTTCATAATTTGAATACATTAACAGTGTGTCCCTAATTATAATAATAAAACATACTTTTATTTATTTCAATTCCTGTTTGAAACAAGATTACCTATGGTATGGTTGTTTACAAACAAATCCACACCACGTGCTATCTAAAATGCTCGACCAAACCAACTGCATTATCGTGTTTATTTACTGCAACAAAATCACTAGATACGTTTATCGCTTACATTTATTTTGGAGACCGTGCCCGATAACAAATAAATTTACATATCAATTTTTGTTCCATCGGGCACGGTCTCCAATTAAAATGTAAGCGATGAACTAAAATAATATTTAGTGAATTTTTACACCTTATTGTATTCATCCGCCATTTCTTGATTAAGCAAATTTATACTTATGAAGTGAGTTGTCAATAACCAGGGAGGCAAAGTTGGGTTTTTTGTACACAATTTAGTTGAATAAATGGAATAAAAATCTTGTTATACTTTTAATACTTTAGGGAACTTATTTCTTATGCGCATTAAAAAGGCGGTGCAGAATGTGAATTTGGACAATCCAGACGATCGTTAGAAGGCTGCCGAGCATTAGCTCGACGCCTTAAAAAACAAAAACATGTACATCTACTGTGGGAGTATTTCCTAGTCTACAGTACAGATACATTGGTAGAAAGACACTTGTTGTCAGTATGGAATAAAAGAAGGTGAAATCATATAAACCAGTATAAAACTTTCCCTCCTGTTGTGAAACTGTTACTCTCATTGAAAATTTATAACTTCCAATAGCAATCTACCTTACAGAGAAAAAGAAATGAACCCTGGTTTTTCTCAATACGGTTTTTGTCGCAAATAAAATGTTAAAATAAAATGTTTTCTCTACCTACCTACCCTATTTTTTTTAAAGCTGGAATAGGAAACACACTATTAATTTATTTTGGCCTTGGTAATATTACAATCAGATTTGGGGAAAATTCCAGTTATTTTTCAATTGGGAATGGATCCTTTTACTGAACTTGCATGCACGGGATACTATGTCCTGAATATGTGCATTTTTTTATCCTTTACATATCATGGAAAATACCCCCTCCCTCCCCTCCCCCCAATTTGGCTTGTTTTTGTTACAAATCCAATAGTTCCTTTCTACAAATTGTATTTGATTGGTTTCTGAGACATTTTAAAATTTTGATTGTTCATTTAAAAATGGAAAAATTGGAACAGAAAAAATGTATTTTGTTATCCATTAAACATGCATATTTATAATGATAAATTTTGACATCTTTAATTTTCTTTATTTAGACATCATTTGAAATACTTTGCAGAATTTCTTAATGTTTTCAATCTGGATTATTGCAAATCAAAATCGATATAGCCATCATATTTTTTTCCTCAAATGAGATATTTATCAATATTCTGTATTTAAACAAAATTTTAACCAAGGGAATGTTAGTACACAGTATAGATTTTAAAATTGTTAAATATATAATATGAAAAATTGATTTGAAATTGAGTCCAACTTCCTTTAAGAAAAAACAAGGAGAGGGAAATAAAAAATAAAGATCATATATTTTCTGTTCCTTATAGAATGGTTGAATAAAGTATATCAAACACAAAATAAAATTAAAATAAAAATGTTATTATTAATATAAAAGGCATAAGAATTGATCATCAACCTATCCTAAAACAATTTTCATAAAAAAATCAAAATAATCTTTAAGAATAAACAAAATTCTTCCATTAAATTGTGGGTCAAGATAAATTACAATAATTGATTGTAAAAAAATTTTTGACAAATATTAAACTCGCTAAATAATTTAAATATTAGTACATTGTATGCGATCTGTGATTATCAAACCTTTCTTTCACACCGATTTTCTTATTAAGTTATACATACAACTTTTCATTCATCTTCTCTAAAATTTCATAAAGGACAATATATGGTTTGAGTCAAAATGCCCCCTTAAATGAACATCGTTGTTTAACTGTAATTTTTTGTTTTATTTGTACAGATATACATTTGAATTTTTTTCATAATTTTCATTTGATTCAATTGCCAACATTTTTCAAAAATTGCATCATATAGTTTTTTTAAAGCATTTTTAGCATTCATTGGGTTGTTTTCAAGCAGTTTCTTTTTTAGGAAACATTGAGCGACTGCTAGAACAAACAAAATATTTATACCAAAGATAATACTCCCCAGTACTTTTAAGTGACAAAAAGTTTGTTCTTGTTCAAAGAGTCGCTCTATATTTCCCATTCGAAAAAAGATAAGAAAAATGTGAATTCTCGAGTGATTTTGATTGCATGAATTATAAAGAGAGCGTCAGTTCTAACGTCATATACTGCAAGTGAGTAGTATAAATCAAATTAATAGGTGAAAAACATATTTTATGTCAACTCTTCTGTAAAATAACACAACAAATTAATGTACCTGATTCATTTAAAAAAAACAAATTATGGAGGTGAATTTGACCGATATCATATATAATAGTTCTTTATATGACAATTTCGAATATTTTGTGTGATGTGTTACAATCTTTATGTGGTTAAAATCAATCATTTTAACATCAACTCAAATAAAGTTGGTCATTCAACATACTTTGAAAAAAGAATTTTTATCATATTTCTGTATATGAATATTGCAAGCATTATTGTGCAACGACACCAACAAAAGGATTATCTGTACTGGATAAAAAATTATGAATTTGCTCAGCGTCCTGCTGTCTATCACATTTGATTCTTTTTTCCAATTTACGAATATGACAAGGGACAGTTTTTTGTGGAATATGATATCTAAATTTTATTGAAAATTTCCATAGTGTTAAATTTTTTATTACAAAATCAACTGACAGTCTGTAGCTGGACTTCAGGATTGACACAGGTAATTAGTGGAAACCACCTGTAAGCATGGTGTACACAACTGTCAATGAAATGATAAGGAATTTTCATATATTACATTTAAATAACGAATAACGAATCAGTTTTGAGTATTATGAGGTGATAATTTTTTGTCAAGGCTTTTCAAATCCAATATAGCCCGAAGAGCTTTATGATAGATTTGATCATGCCCCGATCGAAATTATCACCTTATAATATTTTAAGAATGATTCCTTATTACTTATATTTATATAATTTTAACCTATCGTACAATTAAATAGTTAAATATAAAAAAGCAAACCCCGCTAGCGTTTCAATTTGGCGTCATTTGAAGTTTGGGTTATATAGTACAAAATCGGTACGTAGTGTTATCACAGGCAAAGACACTGGGAAATGTTTATATATGGATTTGTAATTAACTACTGACATATTTTGACAATTTCATCAACTCGAACTGTAAATACAGAATAATGTAATTGTCATTTCATGATTGATATGAATGAAATAATCAAATAAATTTGAATGTCAACAACAAATTAATGCATCAAATACCAAAAAACAGTGTGCTAAATTAACTATTTTGTACCATAGCCATGCAATTGGTCTACAACATATTCAAAATCTATAGATCTGATCGATTTTCTATAAACTAAAAACAACACCAAACTTATTGTCATTTGTATTCTAATTTTATTCAGAATGAAATAATTTGGTATCTCACAGCATAATCGAGAGAGAAAATAGGAACTCTTATAAAAAATCACAGTGCGCTAGGGTACCTGGCTCTAAAAACCACATGTATTGACATTGCCTTCCTTTCCATGGTTATTTTGTAATACTAATAAAATAAACTCAACTAGAGTATAGGAAAATAATTATTGAAAATATCCTATCCTCTTAAATTCTGTAGATAATATGATACTCAACAAAACAAATTTGCATAATCTTATACAACCTTAGTAAGGGAAACTGAATGTTAGCAATTGAATTCCAGGTGTGCTCTCTGGTGTAACAAATGAAAAAAACTGAAATGGATTATGACTATCATGTTTCTATTTGTTTTTCTGCCAATAACTCCATGTGAATACTTCAATTTGTAAAAAAAGACATACTTTTAATTTTTTCTCCTTCTTATGCATTGTATTTGAAAAGGTATTAATTGAAACATTCAATCAACTAACGGTTGCGTTTGTGCTGTAGTCAAGACAATCTATGAATATTTATGTTTCTATAGATTCAGCGTATTTTCTATAAATAGAGATGTTAAGCAAACCAAGTGGTATGCGTACTTGTATATGTTCACTAGTTACAATTAGAGCTACGCATATTAGTTCACATAACTTTTCTTGTTTAGCAGTTATAACATGTACTTGTACTTGTAAATGTTTTAATTTTAATTTTTATATTTTCTCCTTTAAATCTGAGTATAAATAGTCACAGTCAAAAACTGAAGGTCATGAGTGTTATTTTTTTTAAACACCATCGTTTAAAGTAATCATATATAGATGATTTTTTAATAACAGATAATTAAGAGTCATTGCATGTTTTGCAATAATCAATCAGTGTAATTGAACTTCTACAACACAATATATTTTAGTGAAAATTTATCTTTCTTGACATCAGCAGTCGCATTAAATATAAAAGCTTTACAAAAATAAACACGCTTGTTCAATTATTAATAGCCAACAAGTAAATATAAGCTAAAAGTTCGACTTTACGTCTACTTTGCAATCTATACGTATGTTCATTCATGATCATACGTATATAATTTCAACATTACAAAAACTGATGACGTAGTGCACATATTTTCCCTTTTACACGTACACGTACAGTACACGTTGGTATGCTAAACCTCTGTAATGTTGTCTATCAATTTACTTTAAATATCGCACACTATAAAAGAATATTTGGAAAAAGAGAAAGTGGTATTATAGATATGCTGTATGGTTGATCAAAAACATTTAAATTCAAAATAGTCATACCTATATTTTGACAACGTTTTAAATTTTAACATTTATAAACATCACAAGGGTAATCTATAAATAGAATCAGAAGCAGACTAAATTCAGCTATAATATCACTGTTTCATACATTTTGAATATTTACTATCAAAGTAAAACAATTGTGCATTTGGAATAATAATTTTCATGTCAATAATGTTGTTCTATCCTCCCCTATATTTACCAGTGTTACATTTCTTAATGATTAAATTTTTTAAAATATTTTGGGTTAAATTTTAATAAAAATCAAATATATATTTCGTTCATAATTTGATAATGCAAGCAAGTTTAAAATGTATAGATTGTATATGTGCATTTAGAAACTATTAAAAGTCGATTCTTATATCGTTAAAACCAGTATAAAAAAACTTATGATTAAACATTTTGATACAAAATGCTGAACCAGTCTGACCCTGCTGCTAAAAAATATTTTATTATTAATTGTAAACTGATCAACTGGTATTTCATGTTGAGATATTTCAAGAATTATATTAATAATATAATATATATATGAATTTATACATTTGTGTGTATGTGGTTGGGTGTTGAAATACACAACACTTTGATAAATGCACAGGGAGAGAAAAATTGTTGCACCTCTTCCATTGGCCGGACAGAGTCCGTTGCCCCCTGCTCACCACGGGGAGGTAGAAGTAGGGTTTTGAGCAGGATATATGAATATATGTAGTTTCATAAATTAATCATATACTACATAATTATGTCTTACACAACAATTTGACATTAAAAAAAACCCATTTCAAATAAATATTGTTCTTTGACATTACAAATTTAATGGATTATTTTTCACATCTTCAATATTTATAACATTATCTTGTTACGGTTTCAAATTATTTGATATCTAATATTTACAACATTAAATGTTGTTATTTGATTTCTCAATAAGTCAACAAAAGCAGCTTCTAGGTAAATGAAGTACATGATCAAAATAAAAAAATTATTTAAACATTTTAGACTTTATCATTAATGAGATTCTCAGAATTTATTGCATTATTCTTTTTTCAATTCTTTTTTTTGGTCTTTTTAGCCATTTAAAATTTTCAGTATTTATACTACTGCATAAACCAGTTAGTCAATGTAAATGATATATATTATGTACAACATTGTAATTTAATTATTCAATTTTATACACAGTGAGAATAGATAATTAATACCTAATTTTAGATGTTTTATATATTCTCTCATGGTATCAACATAAAATAGTTTCTAGATAAATCATGTATCTAATATATATATATACAACATTGTCCTCATTTATCTTGCTTTTGAAACAGAAAACATTTCCTAATTAAATGATCCCTGAATTATTCTACATACTCTAATTATTTTGTATAGTCTCAATAATCGATCAAAAATTAGTTTTCAAAAATGATATTTAATATGTAAACATAACCATTTATTATTTTATTAACCCCTCGAAAATCCAACAAAAATGTGTTTCTAACTGAAAAACGTTAACGCCTCAAAAATCCAACAAAAACCTGTTCGTATCTAAATGACATCTAATAATATCAAAACTGTCTTCAATTTTTTTTGTCCCTCCAATAGAAATCAGTTTCTATATAATAAGTATTGTACATCATTGTCCTCATCATTTTTTTTATCCTCTCAAAAATCCAGCGGAAAACAGTTCCTACCTAAAAGTAGTATATAATATTACAAAACTGTTTATTATTTAAACAATCTATCAAAATCAAATTTTACCTAAATTATTTCTAAAATTTTTAAAATTGTGTTTCATCAGTTTCAGAATATGCTTCAGAAACCATTTATTTTCATCATAATTTTCTTCACTTACTATATAATTAACACAATTGTTTCTAATGTAGATTAAATTTGACATCTTAAACATTGATATCATGAATACAATGGATATGTTGTTTTCACTTGAAAATTATAACAACTTTTTTAAAAGTATTTACCCTTTATATCTCGAATTCTTGGATATGTTGAACTTTTAAACAGTTTATTTTGCTTGGAAATGGATTTTGTATTTCATTTGAATTTTCCATTTGAAGATGAACGTCATGTTTAACCATTCAACAATGTCAAAATTAATCCATCATGGTAACTGTAATATGTTGGTAATTGTCTAACATCAATCTGCATGTTGCTTGATATGTATACATGATCCAAAATTGTCCCTCCTTCTGTAGTGCTGAAGTTTACAAGCTGTCTGTACTTTTTATTCTTTAAAAAAGTTTGAATTGGTCCACTTTGTTTTGCATCCTCATTAAAATCCCCCATGATAACAATGTTTCTAGATTTGTTGCTCAAGAAATTCAGAACATGTTGTAGATTCCCCAGAAATGCTTTCATGTTTGCTAATCTTGGACGATAGACACACAAAAACAAAACATCTTCATTCTTCATTGTTATTGCTATTCCTTCAATATTCATCTCAATCAGAGGAATGATATCATATTCCTGTTCATCTTTCAGATATACTCCAACCCCACCACCTTTTGACAAGCCTAAACTTGAATGCATCTCTAAATCATAACTATATGCTGCATGTCTTGGAAGATGGTGAAATTTGTATCCCCTAAGTAAACAGTTCTGAGTATCAGAATCAGCTCTTAACCATGTCTCTGTTAAGCAAATGATATCTGCCTGCTTAAATCTTGCATCGTTTTTCAAATCTGCAAAATGTTTGTTTAAACTTTGTATGTTTTGCAGAATTATTTTTTTCCCATTCAAATTTAAATTCTCACAATTAGTAATTTTTGCCGTTCCGTTTAAAGCTGTCTTAATGTCTGGATCAGCATAAACTAATTTCTGTAACCGACCTGAATCATTTGTATCGATAAACAAACCCTCCTTTGATGTGACTCTTGACAATGCAACATAAGCTTGACCTGGAGCAAATGCTTTATCTAAATTAACTACAATTTTGTCTGTTGTCATCCCTTGTACTTTGTGAGCAGTACATGCCCAAGATAATCGAACAGGAAATTGGTAACGGATCATTGTACATTTTTTGTCCCTGATGTCCTCCTGCACCCTTTCAATAAATACAACATTCCCATCCTTTGTTTTCAGACCAGACTTCTTCCCAACATTCTTATTATCAAAAACAATTCCAACTGCTTTAACTAAGTTTTCACAGTTTTCATCAAAAACAAACTGTGAAATATGTCCCATTACTCCATTTACAAGGCCATCTTCAACATTGCAATTTCTTGTGAGCATTACTCTTGCATTTATAGACAAAATAAGGGAACTTGGGAGGCCATCACTTCTTGTTTGTGTCAAGGGTTTGTTTCTCAGCGTTAATTTCCCTGATGTTTTGTCCTTTTTATAATCCTGAGAATTAACTTCTATCAAATCTTGGCATGAACTCCTTAACATGGTCAAATTATATGTGTTAACTTCTTCATTCGTAGAGAAAACATGCAAGGCATCAATTGGTCCTTCCCTGATACATTCAACCAACAAATTAGTTTGTTGTTCAGTTAACTTCTCTTTTTTTTCTCTTGTACGTAAAGAATTGAGGACCTTTGCAAAAGAGATATCATCCTTTTGTCTCATAATCTCTTTCAATTCAATCATTTTGAAGAGGTCAAGCCAATAGTCCATTGGATATGACATGTTCTGTTCATACAGTCTTTCATCTTTTCGTTGTTTAACTGGAGGAAGCTGATAAAAGTCCCCATCTGCAATCACAGATATTCCTCCAAAAGGTTGTTTGCATTTTTTAATTTGCACAAGACGTTCGTGTACGTAGTAGAGGAGCCTCTTGTATACCATTGATACTTCATCAATAATCAGAATTTGCAGATCTCCTAGCTTCACTCTCAGTTCACTAAGTTTTTGTTCTCCAAGTGGTTCATAAGGCAATGGGAGATATTTTGTTAAAGAAAACAGGTGATGAAGAGTATTCCCACCAATATTGAAAGCTGCTGTTCCAGTGAATGCCGCAAGAAGCACTGAAATTTTTTCTGGCTCTGACATAATTCTTGAAAGCAAACGTGATGACTCATAATGAACTGCTTTAATAAGGTGACTTTTTCCAGTCCCTGCACCTCCAGTTACAAAAAAATGGAATGGTTCACATTTCTCCCCTGATATTTTTGCTACACACCAATTTCGTACCATATAAAACATGTTTATTTGTGTTTCATTTAGATGTTGTAGAACTGGTAAGATTTCATCTCTTGAAGTCATATTTTGATCAACCTGATACATAATATCAGCATTATGTGTTGAATCACTTTCAATATCTGGTATTCCATCTGCTACACTTACTATGTCTTCATGTGGCATTGATTCAAGTGTTATTTGTGCCATACCTTCCAATCTGAGCACTTCAGTTTCTGGACATAATTTTGACCATGCATCCTCTGGTTCACCATTCATTTCATATGCTTCCTGAGCCCTTTCTATCACATCTTCATTTTTTGCATAACGTGCATGATTGGAATCAACTATTGACTTCACAGATCGTGTTCCTTTTGACCCAACAATTTTCACATAACCAGTTTCATAAAAATTTTCGTATAATTCGAATCCTGGTGGTTTCAATTGAGACTCATTCCAGTACGGTAGGAAAAGTTGCAAAAGAGATTGGTAATATTTCTCTGGCATTTTCTCTTTGTTAAATCTTGGATATCGTACAACAGCATGTTGTGTTCTTGTTCTTCGTTGAATAAAACCCTTCCCATTCTGTAATTCAAATACATTTTCATTTTCCTTTTTTGGAATTTGGGATTTTGCAAGTACTCTGAATTCAGAACAAAAATTTGCAAGGCACATTGCATGGAAATTTGGCTTATCAGGTCGGTTCATATAACGTTCCACAATATTTGTCATCCACACTTCATCATTATCTTCATCATCAGATATTTCATTATTAGTTGATGATTTTTTCTTCAGCAAGGACAAAGGCTTAGTTAAGCGAACTGGATTGTCTCCAACTGGTATGAATACAACTTTCCTAGAGCATTCTTTCATCTTTAGGTTACATACACGATAAACTGCTTCTTGAGCACTTACTTCCCTGTGATGCAAATACGCAGATCCAATTTTTTTTCAATGTTTGCTTAGCATCAAAATTCCCCTCTTCAGCTTCCAATTTTGTTTGTCTGAGTAGCATGCCCATTTCTCTTTCTGACTTTGATAGATATGAAATCATATAAACAATACAACTGAATGGATCATTTACATGCTGTATATCCATGTTAGCATCCCATGCTTTCAACAAACATCTATTATACTGATTGGTCCACAACTCATTTGGATTTCGTTTCAGAATAACCATCCTTTTTGTTGATAGCATATTGTGAGCTTCTACATACAGTTCCTGAGTTAGTGACAAATTATCAAATAACTCCTGCGTTGTCATGATTTCCTCACAATCATTCTGTATCTTTTCCCAAACATTAAGTAATATTTCTTTTGCGTATGCCTTGTTGATCTCTGCATTCTCTACACATTCATCTAAATTCTCATCCTCTTGAGTACTTGTGATGAAAGTTTTAACTGATGGAGGTCTGGGAAAATTAAATCTACATTCTGTTCCCTTCTTTTTACAAGACTTTGAATGTTTCTTGCTGTGCTGTTGTACTTCTAAAACAGTTTTTCTTAATTCTGCATCATCACTTTCAGTTGGTATAGCACAAGTGATATATCTGTCAATGAAGTTATATACAACCTCTTCACCATCATTTTCAAAATTTGGTGCATTTTCAACCCAATATAAACAATGCATATGTGGAGATCCTCTTTGTTGAAACTCAACTCTGTGAAAAAAGTCAACCACTTTTCCTATTGGTTCAGCTGGAGAAAGAATGACTTCCTTGTGAAATATTTGAAATCTATGTTCAAACATTCTAGCTACAGTAACAGGATTGCTCCTTAAAACGTTATTCTTTTCTGTCCAATCCATTTCCTTTGGATCTCTTGAATCATTCTGTTGACGCAAAATAACATTCACAGCATCATTCCATCTATACTCTGCTGCAGAGAAGGAACAAAACCATGTTGGAATTCCTAATTGTCGTAGCATAGCAAACAGATCCTTTTGAGCATTTGACCAATATGCAGGGGTTCCTCTTATTGGTTGCATAAATCTTAGAGCATCATCATTTCTCAGCAAACTAGACAGAGTTCTTGGATTTTGCAGCATGTTTAGTGTTACAGGTTTTCCATTGGTACATTTGAATAGAGATTTCCTAATTGAAATCTGAGTTTTCTCAATCACTTGATTCAATTCAGACATGTACTGGCTAAAAAAGATGTAATTTGTATCTTTTGCAAACCTGTTATCTGCATTCATTAACCTATTGTTGAAATACCTACAAAGAGTTAATCTTTCTGGTCTTTGCTCGTTCCAGGAAAAACGTCCAGTTGGAAAATGACAAGGAAATGCTTTAGCTTCATTACCAGGCTCTTGTAATATTCGAACTGGATTGTTTCCTTCGCCTGGTGCTATGTTGTAAACATCATCAAAATAATGGTCTAGAACTTCCTGTGCAACATCAACTGGTTGTAAACATGTATCAAATGCAACCATCTCTTCTTCTATTTCTCCATTATCATTTGTACAATCTAAATTTTCAGGTATTTCTTCATGTCTCACAAGATCTTCTTTCAATGATGATTCAATTTTCACATTTTCATACCATTGATTATTTTCTTTCAAGAAGGATAAAGCTGACACAACATTGTTTGTATTAACAAACTGATATTCAAAATACCCTTTGTAATTTAACTTTCTCTTCAATTTCACACGTAAAAGCAAGTTCTCATTCTGGGGCAGTGGTAGATTAACAGTTTTCCTCATATCAGATGGAACACAAATGACAGGTCCATGAATATTTTTTTGCCCACCATGTGGAAGCGCCATAACCTTCATAAATGGTATGTGCATAGCAATCAAGTGCTGTTCCATATTATTCAAATTTGACAATTCAGGTGGAATATCTTCCAGATTCATACAGTTTGCAACAGCCTCAGCTGGTAGTTTGCCACTCAAATTTTTTCTATGACAAGTAAAACATATCCACAATGATGATTTGGTGCACATTTTTGGGCAAGAATCAGAACATGTGTGCAAATACTTCTCTTGCAAACAAACTTCAGAGATATTCTTTGAAGCATCCTTTTTATCATACATCTGTTTTTCACATGCTTGCACTTGTTTCTTAAACAAAATCCTGTGGCAACAACAACAAACATAATCAGGGCCTTCTTTTACTTTTTGCTTAAATTGTATAACAACTTCCCCTTCCTCTTCCAACTTCAATTTCTTTATTTTCCGATTAAGACCAACGTTATCTTTTTTCTTCCTTTTTGCTGTCTCTGATGACTGATAGGTACTCTTACTGCAATTTTTCACTTTCACCTGAACATCAGCATTCGTTTGATATCTTTTTGCTGCTCTTTGTTGAACCTCTGCTTTGAAAGCTTGATTTGTTCTGTATCTATCAGCATTTGCAACTTTCTTTTTCAATCTATATGTTTCATCTTCTTCATATTTTTTCATTAGTTTCTGTTTCAGTGACATTTTGTGTTCAGAGTCTGTTTTATACTTTTCAATGCTTCTTCTCTTTAAATTTTCCTTATATTCTATATCTTTCCTGTACCTTTCTTTTCCTTTGTTTTTCACATGTTCTCTAAGTTTATCATCAAACATATATTTCCTAACAAAACTTTTCTTTTTCTCTTCTCTGTGTTTCAAGTCTACAAAGTACTTATTTTTGCTTTTATGAAGTACTTGTTTTCTGTGTTCCAAGTCTGAAGCATATTTTTGAATGACTCTTTCTGCGCTTTGTCTGATTTGTTTAGATCGATAAAAAATATTTTCATGATATCGATTCTTGTTCTTCATTTGTATGCTAGATTTAAATGTTGCATTCATGTACATGCATTTCTTTTGTTTTAACATCCTACTGCGATAATCTTCATTGCTGTTGTATTTCTTCCTTAATGCACATTTGCGATTTTCTTTTGAATCTATTGTTACTTTCAAACCAATCTTTTGACGTTTTGTTTGCATTCGCAGTCTATTTTTTTTGCGCAAATAATACGCATTTTTCAAAGTTTTCTTCTGGTTGTCGAAACTGTTTGCATTAAACCTCTTGTCTGACACATTTAAAACAACATCATAATGATTTTGATGTTTGTGGTACAAATATATAGCTTCCTTTTTATTCATTAATTCAGGATTTAGTTCTTCAAGACTAAACTGGAGCCACCTCAAGTTCGAATACGTAAAAATATTGACTTTCAACAAATCTGAAGTAGCAAAGATTTCCAATTCTGTAGCCCAACTACTGCTTTTTTTCATTTTGCTAGAAATCATGTATTGCCTTATGGATTCTTCTGACCTCATATACGACCGAAATTTTGATTCATGTTTCAGTAAATGTTGGCAAACAATTTCACGAATACGTTGGTGATGATTCTCTGAGTTTGTAACACTGAAAGATATTGCCCTAAAAAAACAATTTCCATCTTGCTGAATTTCTTTACAATTTGTTGGTTTGTCCAAATGCTTCACAGAAGAAGAATTCTGATCACAACCAAAATCACAATATGGAAGTTCTAACTCTTTGCACAATTCCCTTTTTTTCTCTGCAGACAAAGGAATGAAATTCTGCTGTTTGATTTCTTCCCCAACAATAAGTATCTCATCTGTCTCCCTCATATCTACTTGATTTTGCATTATGCATTCTGTTTTTGAGCAATACAGTTTCTCCAAGTCCTTTCCTGATATATCAACATCTGATTGACTTGATAAAAAACCTTGCTTTGAAGTAGCATCACTTCCTTCTAGGCAAACATCACCAAACGGAAATTCTATAACTGCACACCATACTCCACTTAATTCACACTCTATAGTTCTTGTATAACCCATAGAAATTGCTAGTGACTTTATGTGTAACAATACGTCTTCTTCGTGTTTAAACATAATCCTGGTACTTTTCCCGGTAAAGCTTACATATCCTCTAGGACATCTGGCATGTGAATCAAAAATAAACAGTTCATGTTCCGTTTTCCCAATCAAAAACGTATTGCCCCCAAAGCACACAAAACAACCATGTGTCTCACTAAGTGCCATTTGCAAACCTTCATAAAGGGGATGCGCATTGAAATCTGTGTAACATGGCTCCACATCAGATAAACTGATCAAACTTGGGACAACTATTTTAACTTTAAAATCGAAAGTTTTGTTGTAACATTCAAAATATTGAGGCAACTCTTCAACTAACAAATACCTATTGGTTATGGAAGAATACTGTTGCAAATATGTGTAAAGTTCATCTCCTGTCACTAAAATTTTGTTCAAATCAAATGTCTCCCAATCCTTTGCACTTTTCAATGCATTATATGCTAAACCTGCTAAACAATTAGCAACACATTGTGTTCCTGCTGTATCGCCAAACATTGGATGAGCTTGATGAAAAGAACCCTGAACTGATACAAAATATGAACCATCACTATCAACCATACTAGTACTATTTTTGAGATGATTTTGCTTGTCAGATATTTCTGAACTTTGAACATTATCACATTGTTCCACATTAAAATTTTCATCTAATTCATTTTTATTCATCTTTCTCATAAACTGTTCTCCATTTCCAAAATTCATATTCTCTGAATTATCTTGAGGTTCCATTAATTTCTCGCTATTTTCAACAATACTTGGTTTTTTATTCAGTGTTCTATTTGATTTCCTTTTAGTTTCCTTTTGAATATCGTTTGGGTATCTCTCATCTTTTTTTATATTCCTGCTGGTCCCCTCCATTCCGGAGTTTTCCAGCTGCGCCTGACCTGCTAGATCGGACATCATATCCATGTCCAATCCAGATGCTCTCGGTGGAGCACAAACCCACGGTGGGGAGTCAGGGGACGGTGCCTTGCCCTTCTGGACAAACAGACGACTTCCTCGAGGAGATGGCAACCTCGAGGCAACTGAATGCATTTTCACACAAGGTGAGGCCTGCATTCTGGCCAGGGGTTTTTCCTCTTTAGGTGGCAACCCCATCGAACCCAACCCTGGAAAGTTACCAGGAGGATCTGATATAGATCCAACAACCTTCTCATCTGACTCTAGTTGTTTTGGTTTCTCTATCGGCTGATATTCTGCATGTCTTTGTGCCCTTTTTCTCAATTTGTCTTTCTGACGTTTTCTTTTTGTACCAATTTTCCTGCCGTATGGCATCTATAACAAAAATTTAAAAAAAAAAAAAA
>WFKH01011926.1:24007121-24029103 GCA_016163765.1 Magallana hongkongensis
ATCAAAGTAAAATCAAAAAACTATCTAGCGTCATTAGAATATATATATTTACTATTATATATTTCGAAAAAAAATTTCAACTTCATAACTATATATGACAACACTTGATTCTGTAAAATGTTATTTCAAATTGATTGAAACCAAACTATCACTTAAGCATATTGAATAAACACAAATTATTATGTAATTTGTATATCTAAAAAATAGACATCTGAAATCATTTTCGAATGTAGAAATTTTAGAATTGGATGTGAAGTTCGATACTTTATATCGATTTTAGTATAAATTATATCATTTTTACAACCATTACACAGACTTCATAAATATGTTGTTGAATTTCATTACACATTATAATGTTAGAAAATTACCATCTTCAATTTCGTACGTTATATATGATTTAGAATTAAAATCATTAGTTTAACAACTTTCAAACTGTGATGATAACATTTACACCATTTTAGATTTGATTCTTGAACGATACATGTACAATATGAAAAAGAAATTTAAAATCTGAATCTTTCCGACCGATTAAAATAAAAAAAAATTAAAAAATATAGCTTAAACCATACCTTACAAAACAATCAGAATTTAAATCACATCGAACAATGTACGTATAAATTCAGTTGACAACAACAAAACCCATCTGCCTTTCCAAACCAAACTATTATGAACTTACATGTTTTAGTTCAAAGATATTCCATTAAATATTGAAACCGTGCGTGTTTTGATCACTGGGATAAAACACAGCTATATTTTTTAACTCACATCTATCATAAAAAACGATAAAATACTGACTATATATTGAAACTGTTAGAAAAACCCATTACCCAAATTAATAAATAATAAATTTACAATCCCCTAAATTGCCGTAAATCACATCATCATACTTAAATATCCAATCCAAAAACCATTCATAATTATATGCAAATTTTTTCAAATTATACTACATTCAAAAAAAGTACACCCCCCCCCAAAAAAAAACCCCCCAATGAAAATTCGATATAAATATAAATACTACGATTTTATTTTCCCTGCTGATGATTGATAAAATGTTATTATGTACAATGTTGCGTAATCATTGATATGAAATAAGAAAATACATTTTATCTGTATACATTTTCATAGCAATAACAAAAAATCTTCAAATTTTTCTTTCGATCGTCGCTAAACGTTTCATGCCATAATTGCCAAAAATTACGCAAAAACAACAACTCTCATGTTTTCCACACTTAAAATTGGCCCAAACATTTAACTCTAACCTATGTGTTGGACAATTCCACTGTAATTACAATCGACACCTGATTCTACCATTACATATATCTGTATAAACACCACCTATTGTATTTAAAACATTTATGTTTATCCAATCATAGTTCATATAAACTACTATAGATATTCTTCCCTACAATCAAGACCATTAATAAAAACTATTGCATATTTTGCTCCGAATACAGTTAGTACTTTTTTATCGATTCTGCAATTAATTAATAATTAGGATAACTTCCTTTAAACAATTCTTCAACAATATAAATACAAGGATTTCATTAGCACAGAAACCACGGTAAGTTACATACAAATAAAATAAAAATATGATACAAACACAAATTGTTATTCATAGCTATCATAATATTATTTAATGAATATTAAAAATATAAAGGAAAAATTGCTTTAGAAATAATTATCAGATAATCGACAGTGGCTGTTGCAAAAAACCTTAATTAAACAATGAAAATTTCAATTCAAATTAAATGCTGTATTCCAATATATAAATAAATAAATAAATATATATATATATATATATTCTGAATAACCCGTCGTCTTCGTATCACAGATATTAAATTTAACAATGGTTTGTTACATTAATCAATTAATAAAATCAATAAATTAAAAATATCATAATTTATAATCAAAGGAAAAATTATCTGTTAGATCTCAAAAATTATAAATTCATACCAAATACCCTCTATTAAAATTTGAAATGAAAAAAAAAATGAAAAATAATTCAACAAATTATAAAATGAATTTATCACACTTTATTGGAACATTATTTACAAAATAATGTAATTTTCGCCATAATTTATATTTCCATACAAAGAAAAATATCAAAAAAAATTTTGACCTTTGTCAAACTTTTGTTCCTAAATCTTTTTCTCTCAGGTTCATAATCCTTTGAACTGTATACAAAAAACGATGATTTTCTACAAAACCTACATTATTTAATCCGTTGAACATTGTGACTTCAGATAAATCAGAAAAATAGGTTAGTTATCAAATTTTATTTTATATAATATTTTCCGAATAATGTAGAATATGATGATCAACAAGAATAGAATTCCTGGGTCCCCCGCCGTTCAAGCAGTATACTATTATACTGTACTGTGGAATCATTAAATTTCGTGGGGGCCAATTTTCGTGGATTGCTTAAATTTTACAGGTTCGTGGGGACGTAATTTCGTGTATTCTCTAAAACCTACAAAGGAAATATGATTTTATTACCCTTATTTATTAATTCGTGTAAGATGTTAAATCGTGGATGAGAGATACCCACGAATTCCACGAAAATTGAACCACCACGAAATCTAATGAACATTCAGGGCTGTTCCAGAATTAAATGTGTGGGGAGGTTGGGAGGAACATTTTTTACCCCGACCACCCATTTTTTTTTCTATTTTTCCTGTCGCAAATATATCCAAATACTACAATCTAAAATCAAACAAATACCTATTAACATATATAAGTTTATTTAAAATGTATGTTTGTACTGAATTACAGACGGAAAGGAGTAAAACAATATGCCCCCTCCAGCTCGTCTTTGTGTGAGCATAAAACATTTGGTATAAATTTTATGAATATCTTAAAATTTGTAGGCATGAAAGCACTTTCAAGGTCAATTTTTGATATAATGAAGTAATTATTGTGGTCAAAGTCCCATAACTCCAACAAAAAGTATCGACCAAGGCTGATTTAAGAACTTAACCAAGGTATTAGTGGTATAAACATTTGGTATAAATTTCATGTAAATCCATCAAAATTTGTAGGCATGAGAGCGCTTACAAGGTCACTTTTTGGATAAAACGGAGTCATTATTGTGGGCAGAGTCCCATAACTCGAACAAAAAGTATCGACCAATGCTAATTTTCGAACTTGACCAAGGTAATAGGTGTATAAACATTTGGTATAAATTTAATGAAAATCCGTCAAAATTTGTAGGCATGAGAGCGCTTACAAGGTCAATTTTTGGATAAAACGGAGTCATTATTGTGGTCAGAGTCCCATAACTCCAACAAAAAGTATCGACCAATGCTGATTTTCGAACTTGACCAAGGAAATAGGTGTATAATCATTTGGTATAAATGTAATGAAAATCTGTCAAAATTTGTAGGCATGAGAGCGCTTACAAAAAAGTGTGACGGACGGACGCACGGACACACGGACACACGGACCCACGGACGGACGCCCGGCATTTCTATGTCCCCGCTCCGCGTTGCGGCGGGGGACAATAAAATTTGCTGACCCACAGAAAAAAAGACATATAAACAAATATTCCCTTTGCAAATTTTAACTATTAAGGAATTAAATTTTCAACGTTGTTGTATTCAAGACTTTCAATGATACTATATCCAAAATATAATATTGATCTGATAAATGTTTAAATTTCCCTATACGATGTTCGATTTATTCTGTGTTCTAAAATCGCAAAATTTTGGGAAAAAGTAATGATCACTATAAATGTCATTATATATAAAACGTTCAATATTTATTCTAAAATTGTTCATTAAATTATCAACAACTTTCCAACCGAAATATTTTGATATATAAGAACATTATATATTTTTTTTTAAAATATGAAAAGCAAAAAAAAAACATAACAACACGGCCCTACAACCATCTATTCTGTTCAAAATTTAAATCACTGCAATATTAATTTTCTCGTACATCTTTAATCTTTAAAACTAATACTTGCTTTCCATTGTCAATTCATACATAAACGTTGAAATTGTGGTGGGGCTAAGGGGAGGGATTGACCCTCCCTCACTTATTTTTGCACAGTTAAACCTAACCATTACTTACATAGCATCAGGAAGGGACCACCCCCCCCCCCCCCCCCCGCTTTTTTCGCAGAAAACATATCTTTTCTTAAATTCGATCACATTTAAGAAATTGAAATATCAGGAAAATGCCCTCATATTTTCTGTAGAATCAAAGGAATTGAAATAAAAATAAGAAAATATTGAATATCAATGATAGACTGATATTGAAAATTGCATATATAGGTACACTAACCCCCTCCTCATCCCCTCATCCCCCCCTCCCCCCCGCGACATACCTCAACCCCCCCCCCCCCCCCCCCCCCCCCCTCCACGGATTACGAATTTCATGATCTTGGGAATTAACCTTTTTTATTTAGTTATTTTTCATTTGCTTCTCAACATTCCTGATGATTAGTCTAGACCCCCACTTTCAATTTCCATCCGACGTCACTGTCATCATTACCTTATACTCATTTTAATATTTGTCACCCATTAACAAAAAATTAACAACAATTATACAAGTTGCATATTTTTAAAAACTTTCTGTTTCATATAAGATTCATGTGATCCTCGCGTCTAATTCTAATCATACAACGTTCACAAATTTGCTTTCAACTCTGTGTAGTAAAAATATTCAATTTGCTTATTAATAATATTATCAATAGAAAATAGCAATATTAGATTGAAACTTATACCAATAAAACAAGTATGTAAACAATAACAAAACTCGAGATTTGTTTACAAAACACAGAATTTCAAACTTTGTATCTTGCTTATAACTCAATATTTGACTTTCAAATTTTGACAAAGCATTACAAATACCCATATTAACCATTCTAAACATTAAAAATGGAAAAGTGAAATTCAAAATGTTGAGCTCAAATCGTGTCTAAGTCCCTTTAAACCTAAACATTTTAAACATAGCATCAGGGAGGAACCACCCCCACCCCCCACCCCCCACCCCCCACCCCCAATTTTTCTCGCAGCAAACATAATTGTTGGTAAATTTACATTAAAAAGATTGAAATATAAATAGTGATATTGAAAATTGGAGTCATAGTTATTTTTCCATTTAAAAATATGTCACTGAAAAACTAATTGAATAATCATCTCAAAAATCATTTGACAACGAAACTTAACCCTAAGCCTGCTGCTTTAATTTTCACCAATATGGCCACCATTGCTGATTTAATTAATTACAATTCATGGTAAATGACCATCGAGTTTTAAATAATATATCTCAGTCAGCAACTATTTATGCTACAATTCCCTAACTTAAATTTAAATGCAAGAGAAAATTTTAAAGATTTCAATGCAATGCTCATTTTCCTCATTTTACATGTACTTATCAGCCTAGCTACGTTCAAATGTGAAAATCGATTAAAATTAATGGCTTTCATTGTTCCATTGTTCAATTTTCATATTTTAGAACCAAAAGAACTGTGAAAATTCCATAGTTTATCAATACGTCATATATTGTAAATTCATTTTTATTCATAAAATTTTTGAAAATAACGTAAACAATTTATTTGTAAAAATAATAGAAAAATAAAGAAATGCTTCAAACACCTAATCAATGTTTTTAGCTCACCTGAGCTGAAAGCACAAGTGAGCTATTCTGATCACATTTTGTCTGTCGTCCATCTGTCTGTCTGTCTGTCTGTCTGTCCGTCTGTAAACTTTTCACATTTTCATCATCTTCTCAAGAACCACTGGGCCAATTTCAACCAAACTTGGCACAAAGCATCCTTAGGCTAAGGGGATTCAAAGTTGTGAAAATTAAGGACCATGCCCTTTTACAAGGGGAGATAATTAGGAATTATTGAAAATTTTCGAGAATTTTTCAAAAATTTTCTTCTCAAAAACCATAAGGCCAGGAAAGCTGAAACTTATGTGAAAGCATTCCCAGGTAGTGTAAATTTTAAGTTGTGAAAATCATGACCCCCGGGGGTAGGATGGGGCCACAATGGGGTGTCGAATTTATACATAGGAATATATAGAGTAAATCTTTAAAAATCTTCTTCTCAGAAACCGTTACGCCAGGAAAGCTGAAACTTATGTGGAAGCATCCTCAGGTAGTGTAGATTCAAATTTGTGAAAATCATGACCCCGATGGTAGGGTGGGGCCACAATGGGGGGTCGAATTTTAACATAGGAATATATAGAGTAAATCTTTAAAAATCTTCTTCTCAAGAACCATTTGGTCAGGAAAGCTGAAACTTATGTGAAAGCATTCTCAGGTAATGAAGATTCAAAGTTGTGAAAATCATGACCCCCAGGGATAGGATGGGGCCACAATGGGAAAATAATAGCAAAAAATTGAAGTTTATCCCCTTAAAATCCTCTAAAAACAAATTTGACACTTACAAAATAATACAAATACAAATTTCTAAATCAATAATTATTTAAAATAACTAGATACGTCAAAATATCAGACCTAAATTAATCATATTAGCTGTGAAATCAAATTTATTTTCTATAGCTTTGTAACAAATTTCCCTCTTGTTGAACTCTAACATCATTCAACTGAACCCTCGATATCACCTAATACTATATTTTCTTGATTACACTTCTCAAAGCAGGTAAAAATAACCACATTTAATCGCCATACACCATTATTTCTGCATCGATTTCAATGCCAATTTTTGCATTAATTTGAACTAAATAAATTCTAAACATAAGTTTCACATCCACTAACCTGCAGTTATAACAGCAGATATATCTTGTTTTCTGACACTTCTACATTTAAAATTAATACACAAATTATGTCAGTTATCTTCCACTGTATACAATATCCTTTAACACAACAACCTGTACAAACTTCTGATCTTATAAAAATATTATGATTTTACTTTATCCATGAGAAGAGTGTATATGTTTGTTGGAAGGGGGATAACGTCAGAGATATAAATTAAATGTGTTTGCAGAATTGGGGTCCATTTGTATTTTTGGTAATTTTACTATTATGGTAATATAAATCAATTTTCAAGATGGGAGGAGAGACTGGAACCCCCAGGTACAAAATGATGTTGGCAAACAACACCAAATCTAAAGCGAAAACTGCTAAAAAATATTATTTCAGATTATCCCTTATATTTCATTCCTTAACCATGCCCATAACAATTAAAATCTATACATATTTTATTTCATATCAGACACTGTTTCCAAAATATATAAACAATAATATCTCATGATTTTTTAAATAAACATGAAATTATACCTTAGCATATCTTCATCCAAACAAAAGTTAATCAAAATAAATAAAAAAATATTTTTAGAATTAGGGAAACACTGCTATTAAAATTATGGTTTGTATCCTCAAATTCAAATAATGAACCTTTGAAACCCGCCCCTCTCCTAGAAAAAAATATCACCATTCACATCAAACCTTCCCACCCCTAAAAATCAGTTTTTGCATTTAAATTGATATAAAATATGAATATCTACAACTGAATCAAAACACAAAAAGATTATCTAAAAACAATACAAAACAAACATATATATCACTTACAGATGTTTAAAACTGACTTAAAACTATTTTAAAAGGTGGCTTACACAACTTTGGACAGTCAGCACGTATAACCTCTAGCTTAAAAAACCTTAAAAGGAAACATTTAGATCGTAAATCCTTTATAAAACCTTTACGCCACCATTAAAATGCCTTTATGAACTTCCTTAAAAATTGTTAACCCTATGACAACTATGATATCTATAAAATCTTATATAATTATATATATTAAAAGAATATTTTATCTTTCATTTGAAAACCCAGATGATTGCACCACAACAAAAAATCATCCTAATGGAAACTCCAGACGAGAGAATAAGCTCCAATGGGACAAGATATGGATCATGCACTGTCCTGTGCACCAGCACACAGTACAGCCAGCTTCACGAACTGTACTGCACAGAAAAGCATCTCTCAAAACTCTCCCAATGTGAAAAGAAGGCTATTTTCATAAAGGGGTATACCCAACGACAGGACGGAACAATATCAATTAATGATGCCACAAAGGTAACTATAATCAATCTAACAGTTCATCCAACACAATAAAAACAAACATATTTATAAATTCCAAAACTTTAAAATTGCAAATATGATTCCCTAAGTGAAACTACAGAATAATAAAAATTGAAATTCCATATAAATACAGGTAACTCTTGATGGCTCAAACTTCAATCGCTCAAAGTTCTTGATCACTCGAAGTGAGTCTAGGGTCCTGATTTTTTTCCCTATATAAGTAAGCAAATTTACTCTTGATTTCTCTAAATCTTGATCTCTCGAAACCCTTGATCCCTCAAAGTCAAACTGCAGTCCCGTTATTCATCATCTATAGTTTTTTACTCTCGATACCTCGAAATGGCCGTGTATATCCAAGCGTTACCTAATTAACACCTACTTGGTCATTTAAATGGCTCCAGATGTTAGACGCAGGACCCGTGTCACGGGTTGTTTATTCGGGCGACACTTGTCTTGCAAGGTGATTATTGTTTGATGATTGACCATACCGATACCTAAACTATAATTAACACCGATCGTTTTACATTAATTTTGAAACCGGTGAAAATGAGAAATTAATTGAGACGAAATTATTATTTTGTGGCATGGTCAACATTTTAGAATTATAAAACTGTAGAAATTATACTTATCAGCATCATTGTCATTATAATGATTATTGCTAAACAAGTTCTTACAGCTAGTGAAGGACCTGTACAGTGGGAACAATGGGTGATAGTCAGTTATCTAATTTACGACTTGTCGTCTCACAGAATTGAGCAATTTAAAAATAATATGATGCATAATATAAATAATTACAGTGTATCATGAATTTATTCAATATCTGTTTCTATTTAGTTTTTAAAACATCCAGGTTTGTACATTTCACTGAAAAGAAAACGTCGGACAACCCGGAAAATTCTGAACTCTTGAAAATTGAACTCTTGATACCTTGAAGTTTTTCCTCGGTCCCATGGACTTCGAGCTATAGAGAGTTACCTGTACCTCCTAAAATACAATCATCTTATCACAAGCTAATCGTTGCCATTATAATAAACAACTAACCTTGGTAATTTTAACAATCCTAAATGATTTGCCCTTCCCAAACTTAAAATAAATAATAACAAACAATGTTAAAGATAACCAGTAAATGAAATTGGTTGGAACATGATCAAATCTTCTGAAAAACCCATCAAGCTTCAAAGGATTTCAAATCTAAACCAACCAACTTCCAACACCAAAATCTTCCTTAAACTGCTGCTTATATCTTAAATATAAATTGCCCACCATTCCCCATCATGACATATTTCAGCTGAAATATAATGAAAAATTAATTTGATTAACCATGATCATTAATTTATACAAAATATCGAAATAAAGAACCCATAAACTTCCAATTACACCTTGAAAAAAGTTAAAACAAAAGTAACTGATTTATACCAGTATAATATATTATAAACTGAAATATTCTAATATAAAAACAACACAAAAGAGAACGAAATAAAAGAAGATGGGGGAACAAGATAGCGTATATGCCCATTTGGTTTAGTCGTAAAATACAATTTCAAATTCAAATTTTTTTCAACTAAATATACTAGGTAATGTTATAATACATGTTTACAAAAGTACAATTCCAAAATATATTTAGTTTTGAATATTTTAACAAACAATAAGAAAAAAAATAAATTCTAAAGTTTTGATAGTATCGAACCCACAACCTAAAAACCCTAGCTTTATAATGTTACCTAATGTCTGCTGCTCTAACCACTGAGCCATATCAGTCACAACAAAACTCCATTGTTAAACTCTATATATGACTTCAACCGCGAATTTACGAACTTGTATTATTTTTCTAAAACATTCAATTGCTGTGATACAAAATGACATTTTTAAAGTATTGGGTCATCTCTCCACGTTTTCGTTGATTGAAATCGGTTTGATTTCCTTTAAACCTTATATAGACAATAAAAATAATATGGAGCTCAGACCCACTCTATAAAAGAAAAGGCATTGAAGTTATAAAAATGGCACTATTTGGAGGTTTTGGCATGCATACGCCAGTTTGAATCAAACTATTCCAAATATTTAACTTATTTAAGGTTATAAATCAATGTTATGGTAAATATACATTGTTTTCAATAATGTAGAAAGAAATTATAAGATTTGTTGATATTTTAATTTTATAGTACCTTATATATCCTCATATAGGCAGTATACACGCCTTATTCACCCATCTTCTTTCAATTCCAAGGATAAATCCGATATAAGAAAACTTCCCAATTGATAACCATGATAAAATTCATATCATTTAGTTTGAGATAATAAATTCGATACATTGACTAAATGTAAAATTTTATTTCCTTTAAAAAATCACTTTCTCTAGATTTGTATTCAAAACTGCTTATTGTTATAATAATTTAAAAAACCCACAACATCCAATTTTTATTAAATTTATAAAATTTTATCACCTTCCAACCATATCCAATTTTCAAAATGTTCAACTGAGAATCAAGAAAATAATTCTTCATGACTCAATAAAAAAAATATTCCAAAACAACCAATTAAATACTTAAATTACTCTAATAAAAACACAAATAACCCTGAAATTATTGATTCTGTAATTAATTCCTATAAAATATAACTTGCACAAAAAACAAAAATTTATAACATAAACACAATATTGAAATCCAATTTCATTTCCATTCTCCCATCTACAGATTATGGACACCACCCACAATTTAAATACGGAACACCTCAGAAAATTCCAAAGTCCTGCAGTCGAAGAAATAGCTGTAATTAAAACAAAGCAACGAAATGAAAGAGTTTCTGTCAGGGGTAGAGTTGAAAAGGTAAGGATATAAAACAATTTTTATTTCCCTTGAACTAAACACTACAAAAAACTATTAAAATCAAATTTTGATGACAATATCTGCTTTGTAAAATATTATTAACTCTTTTCCCCCTGATGCCACCATATGACGCATTTGTCATTTCCCTATAAGGTTTTCTTAGCCTCCCCCTGAAACTTTTTGACTGATTAAAAGAAAATGAATGGTATTGTTTTACCATAGTTATTGACAAAAATTATTGACAAACCATGCCATATGATATACCACTGTGATCGGAAAAGATTGAACTTTAATATTATAACTTTACAGTACACAAATATATTAATAGAAATTAATTAGGTGAGTTTATTCAGGTAATTTTACCTGTACATTATAAAAAATTATGATAAACATGAAATTTTATTCATGAAATATTAGCATATGTTCAACTATTGCTTAAAAATATTTTTTCTTGTTTTGGTTAATGTATTTCTTGTTTTATCTTGCGAATTGAGATCAATACACAACAATCAAGATTTAATTAAAACCATAGAAATTCATCCCTAAAGTAATAAGTTATCAAACTATCATATTTCATTTATGACTGCAATCAAAATTTTTGTTAAGTTTTGAATTTATTCCATTTTTTAATAATTTTTAATATAAATTACATTAGATACCTGTAGTAATGGTAATTCAGGTAAAAAATACCTGTACACTATTTTATCTATAGTTTGCAAATTATGCAGCAAAATTTGTTTTAAAATAGTTATTGTAATTCAGGATAAACATAATAATTTTCAAACAATGATTTCAAAATGTTTGTTTAATGACCAAAGTATGTGCTAATAATCTTCACCAAAGTTTCGTTTCTTGGCCCCCCCTCCCCCCGTTGTATAGCATGTAATGCATAGTGTATTAGATTCTTTTGCCTTTTATTTCTTAAATTATTTTATGGAACAGTATAACTACAATAATGGAGAAGATTCACAGTGAATGAGTTGAATTTTAAGTTAGAATAGGCCCAAGTTGATGCAATGCACATGTGCCAATGTTCAGAGGCCACCATTGTTGTTGTCATGCACAGGTGTCCTGAATGAGCCTCAATTCACTGCTAATCAGCTCAATTCCTGTCATAAACTTATAAGCCTAGGATGTGGATTAATCATGTTTATTTCCACTTGGGGATAATTTTAAACACACAGAATCATCTAGAATATCTTAACCCAATCCCTGTCATACTAAATGATGCCGCAATTAAATTTTTTAAACTTCACAGGTGTGTGTATCACGTGATATCTGTCAAACCATTGCACAACCTGACTGTGTATAATGGAAAGTATTAGGTGTTATTTACCACTAAATTTTGATTCAGAGAAGTAAAATAAACAAAGAATATTGATGTTTCATTTAGACGCGTCATAAGTCGTCATTAGGGAAATGACCAACGCGTTATATCATTTCAATAGGGGGTAAAGGGTAAAATGCTTCAGGGGGAATAAAGTTAAATTCAAATGAGCTGACATCAAGAGAACCCAAACAGCTCAAAATTAAAGCTAATCCACTTGACCAAACCAGTTTTAAAAAAATTATGCACCAAAAAAATTGCAAACCCGTTGTCCAACTGAACAATGTATTTATAATATGTAAAAAAGATTCCATAACAAAAAAGAAACTAAAATGTTTATTCCTACTCTCATTATCAGTTTATCAATTCAAACCTTGAATTTAAATCCAGACATCAAATTGAAATACAATTTAATTATTCTTGACCACCAATAAAGTTCAATCATTTCAACAAAATTTATCTTAATATTAACATACTCACATGTTTGCTGACGTCAATAGTAATCATCGTAAAGAGTTGACCGTCATATTAAACTCATACAATTTTCCAAAAATGACAAATCAGAAATTTAGAAGCATAAAAGGAAATATTTCAAAAATCTAAAATGCAGTTCATTACTGTTTATAAAAAAAATTTATAATTATCATGTGGTAAAAATTTAAAGATGTCACATACATAGCCACATTTTGTTCTAAACTGTATGAGTGTCCTTTAAAACTCTTCCATTTTAAATCAAATTTTAAAACAGACAAGTAAATTAATTGAACCATATGAATTAACTTTGCTTTTTTTTTTACAATTATAACTCCATAATTTTAACTTCCAACAAATTTTCTAAATTCTTTTGGCTTGAGCTAAATAATTAATACGATTACAAACTTATTATGTCAGTAGTTGCCTGGCAATTTCTTTTGCATTGATTGACTCAGAGTTTCATAAAATCGAAAATAACAATTTTCTGTATCTTTACAACCTTACATTAATTGCATTTGTGCATTTGATAATATTCACAATAAGTCTAATAATAATTTACATGTTCTAAAATATTTTAATCAACTAAACTTATTAACAAATGCATCTCAATTTTTGGGTTCTCAGACATGGAAAATGATGACGTCATGCTAACGTTATAAGAAAATATAACAATTTAAAAAATCTTTTAAATCTTTAAAGTTGTTTTGCCAAAAATTGGCCAAGAACACATACTGATTATATTTTATAAATTGATTCAAAATTATCTCCTCTGATATTGTGTAGAATATAATTAATTTCATCTGAATCATTTAAACGTTTGGAGCATAGTTTTGAAATGTGTTTCTCGACTAATATGTGCATTTTACTATATATTTCATTGAAATGGCTTTACTTGATTTTATCAATGAAACTGTATTTGAAATATGATAAAATTATAATTGTGCAGACAAATCTCAAAAAATTTTTACAAATAAAGCTTTGAAACCTATAAATCATGTTGACAAAATTTCAAGGTAGGTTTTCTCACAAGCAGGTAAACCCGTATGCTACCTTTAACTGTAAAATTTTAGATCTTAGTTCTAACAAAATTTTTATTCATTAAATCTAAAAAAATGTTAAGATAAAGGGAAAAAACAAAGTAAAATATAAACGACTATGTATTAAATGTAATTTTTCATCAACAATAATTGTTATATTATGATGACATTTGACCAAATTAAATTAATATTTAGATTCTTATCCTGATTTAGAAAAAAATAAAACATTGGCCAAATTTATCTATTATAATAAAGAAAATATATTAAAAAAAAGTTCCTTTTCGAATACAGAACTGAAGTTTACAATTTGAAATTAATTGGTCTTAAATATTGAAAAATTTTCAGACAAGTGTAGTTCAAATACCAACAACCAAATGTCTTAATAAAATGTCCACATGTAAAAATAAGTAAAAAGGTTAATTGAATACTGCCTCTTACCAATACTTCTTTTAAAAATATAACAGTCAAAATCATACAAACCATTATTCAAGACATCTAATTGACTTTAATCTAATACATACACCATAAAAATATATAAACATTTTTGTCCTCTAAATCAACGATTCCTATCATATTTATCCCATCCATCTCATCTATTTACCCATCAAAACTTAACCTCCAGATTCTCAGACTAAAATTTTCAAAAAAGATGCACTAAAACTGTGATGATTTCTCCCATTTTATTTCATAAGAAAATAATCCAATACTTTCCCTTATACCATAACAAAAATCAAATCTTATAAAAAATCTAGAAAAAATTATGATTTATGAAAATAAAAAATTAGTTGCAAAGAATCTATCAGATTTATTAGCTCATCTAAAAGATATAATTAAGTCATCATACTATTCAACACGCACCACATCCACTTAGCTTAACAAAACCATGGGATATTTAGTTACAACAAACTGCAACAACTCTCCTCCTATATAAATTTGTAGTTAAAAAATGTCCTTCTTCATATACCAAAACTAAAATCATTGCTGTCACAATCAAAAGTTAAACACGTTTTCTCTAACTAGATTTGGCAGCCAAATGCAAATCAAAATATTAAGCTTTCTCCACCCTTGATGCATTTATGTATAATCAATGTAATTGTTGATTAAATTTGAAGTACAATATGTACACAATCAAATTGAACTAAAATGTAGATATTTTGCAAATATATCTTTTCATGCTGTATGAGTTATCAGGGCAATTTTACCGACGACTGCTCCCCAATCATACATTTCATAAATTCTTTGCTGATATCATATATAAAACCAAATCTTTCCTGAAATTAATCACAATCCTTTTTTCATGCTTTTATTAACAATATAAGGTCATTAAAACTTGCAAGTATGTATATTATGATATTTAAATTACATTTTGATTCAATTTTTCAAACTCGAAAAAATACAGTTTAGCATCTTAAAATGTTTTTAACTTTTTAAATAATGGTTCAAATTCACCCAAAATTGGTACATTTGTAATTCATTATCTATCCTATTGAAATATGCAAAAAAAATATTACCTTGCCATGTAAAAAATGTTAAAATATAGTGTAAGTACATTACTGCCATATTCATTTTTATCAGATTTTCAATAAATTCTGCAATTTCATCTAAAACAACTACCTAAGTTGTTCATCATGATAGTCATTTCACTTTAAAAAACTTAAAATGTGTTGAAATACAACTGAAACTGAAGATATATTGCCAAAACCATGAATCACATTTATATAATTTTAAAACCGATAACGGTAAAAAAGTCCAATGCTCCTGATGACATCATGCTACAATCAAAAGACCTTAAATCTGAATCATTACCATGCTCACAATGTTTGCAATTATGATTTCTCTTAACTCAAACATTTTCCTGACTTGAATATCTAAAATAAAAAACTAAATCCACAATTTTCTTAACAAAAAACCATGCATACTATAAAATTTTTAATTCATTCATATTATTATAAAAATACGCAAAAAACAATCATAAATGAAATACATACAGGTCTGAAAACCAACAGATTATATTTTGATAAACATACTATATCTATATGTATAACAGATTAAAATTAAAACTAAAATATTCTGCTTTAAATAATCATTTTAAATACAACCCTTCCAGTTGAACTTAAACCTAATTAAAAAACTAACAAGTGTAATCTATTATATTTCATTTTAACAATGCCATGTGATACTAGTATTACATCACCAACAACAATATTAAATATTTATTACTGTCATTAACTACACTATCAATATTAATAAAAAAGAAACAAAAAAAAGGCATTTCACACATATTAAAAATATTGATTCAATGGACAAGAATATATCTGCATATTCCTGATATTACGAAAAATTATGCAATGAAATAAAATTTCAAATATTGAATTCTAGAATAAAATATCAAAACTACAAAATCTAATTTTAATCCAATATTCATCTTTATTTCAATGTATAATATTTTAATCTTCCTATCACAACAGACATCAGCAGTCATTGAGACTGCATCATCAACACGAAAAATTGTGACTGTGGAAGACAACTCCGGTGAAATCGAAATTAAGCTGTGGGGAAATAAGATAAATTTGATCAAAGAAACAGGAACAACCATCACCTTGAAAGGACTACGAGTAGATATCTACAACAATAGATACTCCCTCAACTCAACCCCTTCAACCACCATGGAGGTAAAATTAATCAATTAATTATTATACTCCCCTCCACAAACAAAAAATCATATTGCTTTACTGCTGTCCATCTGTCTGTTCGACAGATGAATACTCCAACATACAATCAATCCAACAAATTTCAATTCATTTCCGACAAAAAAATTGAATGTACTAAAATGAAATTTTAATGCAGATTTCAATTAAAGACAAATAGGTCAAACTAAATTTTGGGTATGAATGAAAATATCTGAAAAATATCACCCTTCGACTTAGAAAATTTCAATTAAATGCAATTTCCGTTCCATTTCCTACCAATCGATGGAATTCTTAAAATAAAAATTAAGATACAAATTTATAATAAAAATATCTAGTTCAAATTCAGCTCCATTGCAACAAAATAGTTTCTGACAAAATTATAGTCCTTCCAAAAAAAAAAATTCCAATTATCTACACATATACTTTCAATTCCTAGACAAAAAATCCACCTGCTGAATCAATTTCATCAATTAAATTTTTATTTTTGGATTTGCAGATCAATGATGCTAATCAAGAAATCAGTGGAGAAGTTGAAGCTGCCTGCTTCGATGAGTAAGAAAATATATTCTGTTATACCATAAAATTTTCAGCTTTTTGATAAAATTCAAATTTTCATAACCATTAAAAAAAATATGCATTGTCAATAATTAAACAAAATACTAAAATCTGCTCAAGATCTATTCAATCTTTCATCCGATATGTTAATGCTTTCATTCGCATGAAAAATCTAATTAAATAATTATATTATTTATAGTTCAAAAATCTTTATGCACATAAAAATCCAACCAAACATATTGAAACAAATCTTTTGTCATCAAGCTACCTTAATCACAATAAAATAAATATATAAATGTTATAAAAATAAAAAATGATTTATAATTAAAATTATTAATACATAACTGTTCAATTTTACAGGGAAGATATGTCAGTTATGATTAATGGGAAGATATACAACATTGGTAAAAACAATATGGAACAAATCTACCCACTTATGGAATTTGAACCAAAGATGACTGTTAAAGCCCTTGCTCAAGGGCTAAGAATCACTGACATGTAAGTAAATGTTTACCTTACATATAATAAAAATAAAATATAGATAAGATTATCCAAAAATGATTCTAATACTTTAGGAAATTAAAACTACTTAATCATTAATAATCCAAATAAATGAAATTAAGGATTAAACTTCAAAAACATAGCTTACAAAATTGATAAAGAATTTTATACAACTAAAAGACATATACTATATATTAATTCCATATCTAATCTGCAAAATTATTGCCATGCCATCTATTGTCGCATTATATAAAAAATAAGGAATCATTCTTTGAGTATTATGAAATTATAATTTTGGTCGGGTCGTCGATAAATCCAATAAAGCCCAAAGGACTTTATGATAGATTTGACCACGCTCCGACCAAAATTATCACCTCTTAATATTCAAAAAATGATTCCTTATTACTTAAATTTATATTATTTCCAATTTGTAAACTTTAAAAAACATTATTTTAAAAGCACAATTTTTTATGTAGCACATGCTGTGTATTACTACGCGTTGAACCAATACCGTTTTTCGGTTATGCTATAACACACGCTCATTTTGTGTCACTCATGATTTATGAATATATTGAGATTTACCGTTCAAAATTGATTCGTAATGTTATCACAGACAAAGACAGCTGAAAATGTAAAAATTAACAAACATAACCTATACAATTTTCCATTATAATATTGTTATTGAAGAAAATTTTCATTAAAATGAACAATCAATATTATGCCCTTGAAATGAGATGATCAAAAACATATTATGGTATATTGATCCCAAAAACCATCCCTCTAAAATTCCATAATCAATTACAGATTATCACTCATTAAATTTAAATTTGAAATATTGATGAACTATTTGAATATCTAAATCAAATTGTAATTTGATTTAGACTAAAATTTTTGGCTCAATTACACCCTTTGTAATTCAAAAAATTATTACCTAAGTTAGTATCCAAAACTTTCAAATATGCAAATTAATTTTTAACTAATAAAAAATCCCATATTATTTGCAACTTAATTAATTATTGACTTCACATGACATCTTAAATTTTCTGCAATGAATCAATCTATACTACTATATTAAAAGAATAGAACCGAATTTTTGGCCTTTAATACCAATAAAATGGAATATACTGTATTTTGCTTTATATATTTTAAACATCATTGGTACTTCAAGATTACCAATTTGTTTTTATTTTGTCTCAATCAAACTTCGCTAATGAATAATAAAAAAAAATTGCTCAAAAATTACCGGAAATCATCTGGATTTTTTTTAATTTTACAATCTTGCGCATGCGCATTGCTTTCAAGCTAAATCACAGCAAACATTTTAGATTATGTTTCCACAATATCACAATTGCATCGATAAACTCAGAAACGAAAATACAAATACATGTAAATTTTCATTGGAAATTTGCTATATATTCTGTTCATCAAAGAAAAATGGGAGATAACTCTAACACATTTCATTAACTTTGAAAATCCCGAAAGATCTGAATGTCAACATGATATGTTGAAACAAGTAAAATACGTTGGTGAAAAAATGTTGAAATCTTCAATAATATGAGTTAAATTTTCAGATGAAAAGTGTTTACATCCTCAAAATGGTTTCTTATAAGTAATTTGACTGTTAATTTCAATGCAACTTCATTAATTTTCTCCAAAATTGTTAGATTATTCTAACTAAGCAGAGTGTAGTGAAATTAATAGCAATATTGTATACTAAAACCTTGGTTATGTAAATGTCAACAATACAGTGTGTCGATGTATCTATTTCGCAAATGTCCCATATCATATGCAATGTCAACCCGTGCACCCACAGGTCAAAGTCTAGTACCAAATACCACAATTAAACAACTCTAAAATTACAAAAATACAATTTAAAATGAAAAAATATGAAATCCAACATACTAAACAATTTCAATTTATATTTCAGCACTGAAGTCAAAGACAACAATGAAGAAATTGTGGACTGAATCAAAACTGAACAAATCGAATTCTCCACTGTGACAATAACTGAAGATTAAAAACCATGCAACAGACATTATCTACAAAAACTTAAAAACAAATGCATACTTATCTTTAAAAAAAAATAAATTAAAATACCAACTCCAAAACCCTTTAAAATTTGAAACTTAATCTTTGAGAAATCACCACCATAAAAACTAGGAAAAACCCCATTTATTAATCTATCAAAATTTTTATTCCACAAAATAAAAATCATTATATGTGTTTAAACTCCAACTAAAAAATATTTGCCTTCCATGTCTGTTTAAATAAAATAATAACATTATATGTTTAATTTATTATTTTAATTTAAATGAAATATAAACCTATATTTTATCACTTCACAATAAAACAATTTCTGCAACTCAATTATACCATTTGAAATTCTTATCTGCAATAAAAAATCAAAATGTTACTTTCTGAAAAATTTAGACCATGTATTAAATATATGTATCTTGCCAACAAATTAATATGATAATCAAAACCACCTTGCATCAAAATCGCTCATGATTTTTAATATTCACTACTATTTTCATATTGAACTAAAGTAGATTTAATTGTAGAACATAAATACAAAAAAATTTTAAATTCAGAAATGCAACTCAAAATATAATCAATTTAAAAAATTTGAACTATTGCATATCTATTTTAATTTCAAAACTATTTCAAAAAAACTCCCATACCCTTCAAAGACCAAAAACAAATTCCATCTTTTTCATAAAAAACACAAACACAAAATTTTATTATTATTATTAAAAAAAATGTATGAAATTAAAACTCAAACCATTACCAAAATTTCACCACTTTGATAAAAATGTCCAAACTCCCCTGCAGTATCATTTGCATACAACATATTTATAGTTGTAAATAGATTAGATCATATAGATAAAATTAAGAATATAATTAGTTCTAGATAGAATTACACCACATCTCATTGTTACTTACCAATAAAATAATACCCTATTTTTCAAATTAACTCAAACCCATATGTACTTCGAAAAAAAACTTCCCATATGTCTATACTCCCCTGCACCATCATTTGCATACAACATAGTTCTAGATGTAAATAGATTAGATCATATAGATAAAATTAAGACTAGAATTAGATCTAGATAGATTCACACCATTTCACCTTGTGACTTACCAATAAAATATTACCTTATTTTCAAAATTAACCCAAACCATATGTACTTCGAAAAGAATGCTTCCCATATAAATTTTAAAACACAAAAAACTGCTGCCCCCATCCAATTCAACTAAAAGCGTCATTGTATCTAAAAAAAAAATTAGAGATATTTCTAAACATTAACCAATAAAACCCCATCAGATATGAACATAAATCCTCCCCAATTAACCATTTTTATATACAAAATTTGTACTGTTCTATTAAAATATTTTCTATCACAAACATTGAATAAAATATCAAAACACTCATTCTGCTTTCATTGTCCTTTGTTACAGTCACCTTATGCATATCTTTAACAATTTAATTTTATCCTATAGAATTCGATTTCAATGACAAAGCAATGCTAAAGATTACAATGCTTACTATACTATAGACAATATTGTAAAAGATATGCTTGAATTGACTATATAACCTCGATGAAAATAATAAATACTGCTTTACTGCTGTTGTTTTCAATTCATTTTCCATTTGATATACAACCAACAATTATAAAAAATTAAAGAGAACCTAAATTAAAATACAAACAAGTAGGTTCACTTGTGACATATATGCCCTGGGATACAATAAAATACAAAGATGTCACAAAAACTATTTGAAAATTATTAAATACTTTTTGGTTTAATCTGTTATCAAAAATCTATAAATAATTATGATTCCATAACTAAAAATGCTAAATAAATTGCAATGAAACCTCGTGAGAATGCATATTTCCGGAAAATACACGACATGCTTTGAATCATTTGATATGTCCACATAAAATCAACAACGCCAAATATTGTAACACTGCTAATTGTACATATAACTGAATTTGATATATATGTTGCATATACTTATAATAAACCACTTCCTAGAGGTCAAATGTCAAAACTCAAGGTCAAACCTAAAAATAATAAAAAAAGGGTTGAGAAAGGTAATTGTACATATAAATCAATCTGATATATATCTTGCAGATACTTATAACAGATCAATTCTAAGAGGTCAAATCAAACGTCAAAGGTCAAGGTCTAAGGGCACACATAAAAAGGGGGAATGGTTTATTTCGAATGTGTTTGTGATATCAATGAAATTTAAAGGATAATTACTGCTAGAACCGAGAGTCCGATTAACTCAGTCGTTCAATCATGGAAAAGTGCCCAAACGACCCGGGATCAAACCCCGAGTGCCCAATTTTGTTTCCCTATTTTTCTGCATAAATTAAAAATCTCGCCCTAAAAATCGCCTTATCTATTCAAAAAACGGACGGAAGACCCACTCGTTGCTCGCAACGAGATCTAATCTAGTTATTATTCTTTTTTTGTCTTACAAATTTTGTGCAGGCGATTTCTCGGAGATGCCTC
>WFKH01011926.1:24039278-24054105 GCA_016163765.1 Magallana hongkongensis
AGAGAGAGAGAGAGAGAGAGAGAGAGAGAGAGAGAGAGAGAGAGAGAGAGAGAAACCATTCGTTTTTCAGTTTTACACGTAACAGTGCCAACTAAAACCTTTCTCTAGATCATTGTATTGGTTTTGTCAATAGAATTTGTTACATATACAAAGAGAAAAATGTGCAGCACCATCATTAATGTTGATTGAAACATGCCGCTATCCATGCAAGCATATTATGCCGTGAACAATTGGTCAACAATTAAAATACTAGCATGTGTTATTTCTAGTTGTTTCGATGTAATTAAAGCATTACTAAAACAATTTCTAATGGCCCCATATAATTATGTCTACCTTGTCTTACAAGTTGACAAATAAATATGATTTTATAACGCTTTTAAAATTGAAGATTTGCCAATAATGTAGAGATCGCTTGCTTTAGGTCCCAAGTCATCCCAAACCCTACCAACTCAACGGTCACCTTTATTTTTTCTTTTTCATTTTTCTGGCATATTTAACGCATTAACATAAGGTATTATTATTTCATGTTGTATACGTATTGTGATTACCCCCTTGTTTTGAATAAACAAAGTAGTTCATAAATATTATAAATCATATCTATCCATATTGGTTCAGTTTTGGGTAGAAACTATTTTAACAATATGTAAATTTTTCAATATTGAGAAGCGAAGAAATTTAAAAATTCTTTATAAATTGAAGGTTCTGAATTGAAATATTCATTACATTTTGGTAATGTTGCATACATGTATGCCTATTTTATTAATTATTCTTTTAGAAAACATTGCCCTTAATAAACCTGCATGGCAGCGGTATCCTTATAGCTCTGCTAAATGGGGAGCGGATCTTGCTGTAGATGGAAGGAAATCAGATTTGTCTGCTGAGGGAGGGCAATGTACAATAACAAATATCGATAAATCAACAGCAGAATGGCGGGTAGATCTTGGAGGAGTATTTAGCATACACCACATATTTATACAATACAGGACCGATAACTCTCCATGGGGTACAAAGCAACATTCATTAAAACTGTGATAAATTGATTGTAATATCTGTTTTCTTGCTATTCATCGACAAATTATATCAATGTCAATTATGCTTGCTTTTAAGCCAAAAAAAAAAAATCTTTTATATAGATCAAAACAATGCTTATACAACTAGATTTCTCGGATTCTCTGTATTCATATCGAACAACACTCAGGAAGAAGATTGGCAACTTTGTTTCAAGGACCGCAGTTATACCAGATCCACAATACCCAATCCTACAAACGTAACTTGTGTCAAACATGGTCGATACATTATTTATTACAACAACAGGACTGCTCAGCTGCCAAATGGATACAGTACCTATGCCCACAACGAACTCTGTGAGGTAGAGGTGTACGGTACGTCAGTAAAATTTAATAAACAAACATCAGCTACCGTTGATAACGAACTTTTTTTCGTCGTTGGCAGTCAAAAGTCAAAAAGTAAAAAATGAAACCGTGAACTTTTTATTTCATTTTTTTTTTCGCAAATCAGAGGACATCGTCTTTTGTGCTGACTACGTTATTTCAATCCGTAAAATTTTTAAATATTCAATGCTTTTTGGAGGATGTAAAGTCATATTGATTCTTTTATTTGCTAGGATGCCAACAATTTGGATATTACGGAGAAGATTGTTCCTTACAGTGCCCCCCAAACTGCCAGGAAGGTTATTGCAATATCATTGATGGAACGTGTCTAGGGTGTAGAGTTGGTTACAGAGGACCAAATTGCGATGATCGTGAGTGTCTCGTAACAATTGTTAAAGACTTATTAACGATTCAAACAATATGAAATTACATTGTATAACGTCTACTTATTTTCTTTTAATGATGTCATTGTCATATGATCTGTTTTATTTTTATCTGAATAAGTATAAGCTTTGGATATCTAGGCATGGGAGTTATGAAATAATTATAACAAAGAGCATTTGCGTTTTGCAGTTAATATTCCACAAATATTCACGGTTATGTAACCAATAAGTGTAATGACTCTAAGCTAGGATAAAACTGTGTCATTCAGTTTGTTAAATGAGCCCTAATGATAACCGATATCGAGTGAATGGCATAGCCATTTGGTAACGTTTCCCGAACTTATTGACACGTGGTTGACTAAATTATTCAATTTTAGTTTGCAATGGTTACGTTTTATGACCATCCTTTATATATGCAATAGAATTCAGTTTCTAAACCTTAAGTAATTGTAAAATGAAAATGGAGTTAATTAAGATATGTAGAAGTTAGTATGTATTTCAGATCACGTCGAATGTTACAATTATTAGACATAAATTATTTCTTACTTACATTCGTTTAAATTTGAAAACTCTAAAATATTACGTATCTTTCATCAAATTATAGATAAATTGATAATAAGCAAGCGTATCATAAACAAAGTGTACACTTTTTATAGAATGCAGCGACAACACGTTTGGACTAGAGTGTCAGCAGATTTGCGGAAACTGTAAAAACAGCGAACCATGCCACCACGTGAACGGAAGTTGTTTAAACGGTTGTGCCAACGGGTCGTATGGTGTCAGGTGTGAAATTGGTATGATAATAAAAAAAAATATAGGTTTTTGACGAATGATAATTTTAAAATTAAAATCTTTTTCAAAATCTTATCTTTTCAAAAACTATTTCATGATGTCTTTAACATTTCTAACATGCAGGTTATTTCACATACCAAAGCAACTTTTGACACTTCGGAATCATAGATGGAAAAGATAGATTTAATGCCTTTTATACGTATCTCAATACGGCATCTAAGTAGCCGAGATTTTCTGTTTTCAATCTGTAGTCATTGTAATCGTGGGTAGCCAATCCAATTGTGCAATACATGCAATACGTAGGAATATATTATTATTGCATAATAATGACTTCTTCATTTTCCCGTTACATTATGATTTTGAGATAAAATATTAGCATCAGTATTTTTAACGTGATGCAACATGTTTGTTATGGTTGGAATTTGAGGTAATCCTTTAATAATGTCGCGTGTTCCTGCTCATTTCTTTTCCTCTAAACAGCCTGTCCTGAGGGTCGGTACGGTTACAACTGTCAAAAACATTGTAACGTCAACTGTGGAGTTCCATACAGATGTGACAGGGTGACAGGGCAGTGTGAGGGAGGATGCCAAGTTGGTTGGAAAGGCCAAACATGCGACACACGTAGGGAATGACGTATTGATAATTCGCAAATACACTATACATATAAATTTAAATTTATCCTCGTTAATAACAGTATTTTTTTTCTCTTGTGAGCAGATAAATGCTTTAAGTTTTGTTATTTGATCCATATGTTGAAATCTTGTTATTTCGATGTAATAACCTCGCATGGCAAGAGTAAATTGAACCATATTCCATGATTCAAAATGATGATTCTTGTGAGAATTCTTGAATTTTCAAAGTCAGTAATGCAAGCTGATTTTTGTTTTACAGAATGTAATGAGGGTAAATTTGGATTGAGTTGTAACTTGCCATGTGGTCACTGTTTGAACAACGTAGAATGTCATTACATCAATGGCACTTGTTTTAACGGATGTGATAGTGGTTATCAAGGAAGTTATTGTAAACAAGGTATATGTAACCATATTTTCAAAAACATTTGTTGAAATATTGAACAAATTGCTTTCTTCAAACAATTTTTTAAAATGTTTAATATAGTTTGCAATAACAACACGTACGGACCAAGATGCTCATTACGTTGTGGAAACTGCCTCTACTTGTATGGAGAACAATGTCATCACGTGACCGGTGAATGTCCACGTGGATGTGACGTTGGTTTCCATGGTGATCGTTGTGATCAAGGTATGATTAAACATTTTGCTGAACATTTTTAAATTAAGAGGATAATTAACGTACATGTAGATGTGAAAAGAAAGAGACACAGTATTAAAATCAATATTCTATGTATAACATTTATTTAGTACAATCTTGACCAGACTCAGTCTAATTATTTCTATCCTTGATATTTTGATGAAATGTTTTCATGTAGTTTTACTTCTCTATCAATTTTTGATTGAAATTTATGTACTACCCCGTTTTTCAAAGGGGTCGTTTAGAAATATGATTATTGTTTAATATGGGACTCTATTCATTTGGTATGTGTTAAAATGCGCTATATTTTTGCATTTTCATCACATTTTATTTGTAATACTGCACTAGAGATTTCCTTTTCTTTTAAATTTATGAAAACTATTATACAAACTCACTAAAAGGTGAAAATTTAAAGTTGTTGACCACCTGGTTTGGTCCAGGGGTTATATCGAAATTGATTTTTTTTCCATTCATTTGGCATACTGCGGTTTTTAATGTGCCTTAAAATATGAAGTTTAAAACAAGAAGGCACTTTTTAAATGCTTTGTTTCTTTTGATATCTTGTTTTTGAAAAATCCATGGTGGTCGCCTCAAAATGAGCGAGTATTTTTTTTTCTGGCTTTATGCATAGTTTATAAAACCGGTGAACGATGACGCGCAAGCGCCGTTTTAGCATTTTACCCTATTAAGGTCACAAAATTACAATTTCTCAACTCATAAACGTTACATATTATTAGTTTTGGATAAAAGCACAATGCAAGAGAAATGACTAACTTTGCACTTAAGGCTGGATGAAGTAAAACGATGCACAAAGGCATGCGCATTCAAACTGTACTCGGCCTCGTTAAGTGTATTATTTATTCTTTGGTTATGTTTTTTTAATCAAACGATGTTGAGAGAAGTCAATCCATGCCAAATCCTTTCGTTAATTTAATTCTTTTTAACGGTGAGTTTTTGAAAGAATAGGTAGGTTATTCAAATTGAAACTAAAAATGAAAATTATTGATTTTATCCTAGCTACTAATTCTGTTTCTGACGAATCCACCACAAACAACCAACTGCTCTCAATTCTCTACGTCTGTGTTACATTACTTATATTGAGTGGCATCCTAAATGTGATTTTATTTATCAAGTAAGTGATCTCATTAAAAAAAAATAATATTAGCTGTTCAGACAAAGTATTATACAATAAGAACAACATTATGCTAAGTTGTGTATTGTTCTTTTACAACAAACAGACAACTCAGAAACAGTGCTTGTAGACAACAGAGAAGTCAGGAAAACCTCGAAACACACGCAGATGGAACGTGCAAGAGTTCAGAACAAGTAAAACCATCCACTATATACATAAATGACTGTGACGAAAACTGCGTTGAGTATCAAGAACTTGGAAACATTTCACAACATACCCAGTATAATCAACTTCAGTAAAACTATAAACAATTATTTATTCCATTTTTTTATCTTGTTTTGTGGTCATACAGAACGATATGCCTTCTAATTTTAACTGAAAGTAAATTAGATAAATGTTATTTGTCTTTAAAAAGTTAACACTTGAAAAAATATACGTTCTATAAATTGAATAAAACAACTGTTATTAATTTATTGTTTCAGTTTTATACAAAATCGGATTAATCTCAGTCAATATATTTTTGGTGAATACACATAACAAGCAAATACAAAATTAAAAAAAGATGTAAGATGATTGAAAATACTTTTCAAACATCATTTCAATGGAAAAAAGTTTCAAACGAATGGTAAATTGTTATTGAGTTGCACGGTTGTATAAGATATTGATTTTGAACGGCACATTTACGAAGAATCTGTCTTTATCAGAAATCATTTAATATAATTTTTTGTAGACTTATAAAATGAAATCATAAAAATATGCAGGTGCTGTAAATAATCATATGCAAATGTGTTGACTATCTTTTTCGTTTAGTCAAACACAAGCACATTAAAACTGAAGAATCTATATATTGTAAAACATTCTAAAGTTATTTATTTAAACGAAAAATAAAACATACAACATCTTGCTAAATATGAATTATTGAAGCATTGCCTTCATTTAAAGTATTTCAGAAACAATGCTAATAGGTGACATCTTAAAGATGCATTGCCAGAAACAAAGACTTAAAGGAATAACTCCTAAGTTATGCTTGCAAAATTTCCCTCAAATTTAAGTATTTGTATACAATGTCCTTATAGTTAACAACATATTTATCCAGGAAATAATTAACTGTTATCTCTAATTCTTAAGTAATTTGATAAATAAACTGCTGGAATAGATTTTTGTCACTCCTACAAAAATTTGCTTTTTTCTTGGCAAAATGACTATTCATTCGAACTGATTTCAATTTTTGGAAAACAACGAGATACTACTTGGAGTCGAAAAAGGATACACGGATATGCTAAAAATACATTAAAATAAAATTGGTGAGAACACAAAAATCGCACCGCCCTCACAAATATCCGAGAACAACCAAGATGAATACACCACTGAGTATCAGAAGCTTAAAGAAATCACTCAACAAATACATCTATATTTACTATAGGTCTCGAATATATAGGAAATGGCACATTTTCCCTATTCAAATAATAAAAATACTACCTTAACAACAGATATTTTCCTCAAACTGTAATATGTGTGAATATAATTTTGTATCCTATATTAAATCACCCAAATTCATACCCTGTGGTATTTTAAAGGGGTCATCTCAAGATATCAAAATGCACCTTATTTTGCTATTTTTTGGAGCACAACAAACGTAGATTATTACAATGGACTTTATTCTAAGGTTTAAATTTCTATTTTCAAAATTTCCGAGAATTGCACTTTTTACTTTTTTCTTTTACATCAGTTCTTAAAACATACTACTACAGAGCTTTATTTTATCATAACGTTAAAAAAGCGCGATGGGGACTTCCATCTTCGGAATGGCAAAAAAAAAAAAAAAAAAAAAAAAAAAAATCAGAGAAAAAACGACATTTTCTTGAAAAATCTTCCAAAAATTGATATGCATTTTGATTTTGTGTTCAATTTCATAAAAAAAAGATTCCCAGCGATGTAAATACACGGTATTTTACAGGAATGCGCAAACAGTGCAACTAAGGGGGATGTGTTGCCATCTTGTACATTTTAGAATGAAAATGTAAACATTCCTTGGACTGGCTTGTTCTGTCCAAAACTGGCCAAAACTGTTGTCAAAAGATGAAAAAGCAATAAATATGAGGCTCTACGTGTTGTTTTGTATGCCAATCATGCATACAAGAACATAACAATGCCTTTTTAATCACATAGAACAGCTGTTGAACTGCGCAGCTGCAGACTTATTTTGAAGATTTAATATTCTGAAAATATAAGAAAGGGGTTGGATTTGGATTTGAACATATTTTAGTGTTTGCTTGTGTGAACAAAAGGATTTGGCACAAGTTCTTATAAACTTAGAACGCCCTTTCCTACAAAATTAGTGCTAACACAACGTTATTTAGTGAACATGGCGTTATGAATAGCAATTGCTCTGTTGGCATACTCCATGATGCGCGCTAGCGCATCATGGAAAATATGCCAGAAGAGCAATTGCTATTCATAACGCCATATTCACTAGATACTCATTGTTTATTACTTATACTTGCATTTTACCCCTTGCAGATCCCCTGTCTTAGACCTTGACATTTAGATATTGCATCAAAAATGGATTGTCAAGATTATATTTGTTAACAGAATAATGATATGTTATTACAGTAATTACTTTAAATGTTAATAGAAGACATGTTTTAATTGTGAAATGGAGAACTAGTGAGAGTTTGAAATATTTTTACGCTTTCTGGTTTAGGAAGAGTTATCTTTCCAGTTGGAAAGAGTTATCTTTTTTTGTACATTGAATTTTGTACAAATAAATATAAAAATCAAAGACTTTTGTTTCATTTAGGTTTTTTTTTTTGTTTTATTATACAATAATAAGCAGCATTTGTAATTGATCAAAAATATAAAACTAAAATACTTTGTATTGTATATTAAACTTTAGATAATTTATATGAATACTACATATTTTTGTTATTGAAAATATTCACTATATATACAAGTAAAAATCATATTACAATTATTGAAAATTCGCTATCTGAAAGTCTGTGAGGAGATTGCGGATACAGACAGAGCAATTGCGATGACTGAAAAACAAATGCACCCCTCGGTGTGGGCTTCTAGTGGAAAAAGACAATGGCTATGCAAATATAAAGTGATGCTCAATATAAATCACAAAAGTATCAAAGGTCAACAGAAACAAATGCACATTATAATGGTTAAAATTATTACAGTAGATATACAGACAAATAAATTAAAAGACAAAGTGTGTATAGCTAAACAAAGACAGTATACGAGGGTTGTCCAAAAAGTTCGTGGACACATGTTATTTTATTCAAAATAACGGCGCCATTATCAGGAAAGTATTATAATATTTTTATATAGAGTATAATAATGTATATGTATAAAAATCAGAGCAATGTACTTTTTTGTATTGGAGTTATCATTACAAGTTTATATACAGTGCCTATACATGCCGCACGGCCCAGTCTGACGTCGAGTTATAACGACGTTTCTATAACGTCGTAGTCCTGGGTTTACCTGATAGTAATATGCCGCATTCACCGTTTGGTCAGAGGGTACAATCGCATACTTCATCCAAATATCGCTTGTGCCACTTGTGGATAAGTAAACTCAAACTATTTCGATGTTTTTCCTGTTTCCCCCATCGTTTGTTTTGTTTCTATCGGTGTTTTACCTCAGTCGACACAATTTTATGATGGCGCGATGTTCCGTGCAGTCAGCTGACGTCGCTTTTTCAGGCGTTTTTAAAGACATGCTCTTGCCGTGATATATTTTATAAGTCCTCTGCTAGTTAGAAAATAGCTTCAAATGACGTCTGAAAATGACGTACACCATACAGAATAAATTATAATAGAAGATTATGAAGTTTTGAAATGTTTTATAAGAACTGTAAATGTTCATATCTAAAAACTCAATTACAAAGTTTGGACAATTTTTACGCTGGGCCGTGCGTACTTTCCGCGACCCTTTGATACATTAAAATTTTAGTTAATTTCTATGGAAAACACTCAAAATCACTTTAGTTTGATTTGAAATTTTATGACAAAGATTTAGATATACAATATGTATATATAAACCCATTTAAAATGACAAAAACGCCATTGTCCTCGAACTTATTGGACATCCCTCGTATATATTAATAAGTCAAAATCGACCGGATCTCTTTAAGTCTTTAAGAATAACTGTACATTGGAAAAAAAGATTTTGATTTTCTGAAATATCAATAGAGTTATCTCTCCATAACAGAACATGGGTGTCTACAATATGTAAATTAACTATTCTAAAAATAGCATTAAACAATTCATTTCTCGGAACACTGTATTTTGGACATAAAAAAGAGAAATGGTAGTTGTTTTCTACTTTTGCACAAGAGAATAGAGGACAATCGATAATAGTACATCTGAATAGATTTATTCTTAAAACACAATTATGTCTTAATCTTGTATTAATTACATTCCAAAAGCGTTCACCAAAAAAAAAAAAATAAGATGGCCGTGAAGCTCTAGTATGGGGGAAACTGTTCTTAAACCAGCTTAAAGATGAGGAATTTCTAATTCCTTTGAATATTGCGTTCCATATATTATTGGTTGTTGGTAGGAAAGATGATTTGCAAATATTAGGTCTACACTTAGGAATGTTATAATTTCGAGATTGTCTGGTAACATAATTAGATTCAAGTAAGCGATTATTAGGAAATATATCTGTAAGATAGCTAGGTACCATATTGCGATAAATACGTAAGTGTTTTTAATTCTTCATTTCATATCAACAAGTGATTCCCACCCGGTTTCATACTATAAGGAGTCTCATGATGCTAACATAGTCAGACCTGTGGCCATTATCGCTGCTGAATTCTGGGTCTTGGTTTGAGCACCCACCCCATACTTCAGAATGCATACTCCAACTGAGGTCTAATAAAAGTAGTGTATAACAGGGATAATTTTTTATGATTGACCTTTAATTTAAAAGTTTTTTTTTTTTTAGTAAACACAGTTTCTTGTAGGCATTAGATAATATGGAATCAATATATGTTGACCATCTAAGATCATGCGAAAAAATAATGCCCAGGTGTTTATGCTTTGACGTAAAATCTAAAGAACAATCTTGAAACGTTAGATATGGATAATGTAGACTTTTCTTTGTACTAAATAGGACAGCTTTGTTTTTTTTTAAGGATTAAACTTCAAAAGTAATTGTTTAGACCACATATCAAGTTGATATTAATCACTATTGATTACTAATTGAATACAATGAATATTTGTTTAAAAATGTTGTAAGGAATTATCAGCCTACCATCTGCTTAAACTTGACATTTTTCTCGCAACATCATTAACATAAATCAAAAATAGAAGTGGTCCTAAGACCGACCCCTGTGGAACACCAGCATACAACAATTTAAAATTAGACATTGTATTGCGGTGCATGACTCTTTGACTTCTAAAACTCAGATGATTTTTAAACCATTTTAATAAATTACCATTAATTCCACATGACGGTAACTTAAACACAAGTCCCTTATGCCAAACTCTATCAAAATCTTTTGATAAATCACAAAAGACCATGCAGCAATATTTACCATCGTCTATGGCTTTAGCTATAAAATCAAATGACTCAATGAGTTGATACACAGTAGTATGGCCAGGTAGAAAACCGGCTTAATATTTATAAACCAGGACCGGGTTGCTCAAAACAGTGGTCAACTTTAACTACTGGTTAAATCCCTTTTCCAGTGGTTAAATTTTGACCAGTGGTTAACTCTGTTGCTCAAAAGTTAACCACTGGTTAAAATGCTTAACCAGTGGTTTACTTTTTGCTAAAGTTAACCATTCTGCAGAGCTGGGTTAAGTCTTTAAACCAGTGGTTAAACATAGATTCTCGCTTCTTGTTGATGTCAATTTTGGTAAACTACACAAGAATAATTGAGTAAATAGATATTTTTGTCATAATTTCGACACAACATATACAATTAATGAATGAGACATATTTTTAGATTTTAATTGTAATATATATTACTTTTATGCATTTATATCCAAATACAGTGGGGCCTCGGATATCCAGACGCCAGATCGGATCCGGACGCTTTAGTTTATAGACTATTTCATTTGGGAACAGATTTTTTATCTGTTATTTTGTCTCAATTCACCTTCCGGATCAGGACAGATTGTTTTTACCCCAAAATTCTGTTTGATTATAAATTTTGCTTTATTTAACCCTGGACGGTAAAATCTAATGATACTCCGCTTAATACAATAGAAACACGGTGTAGAAACGGACTAGGGTAACGCACTTTACCCTAGACCAAGATGGCGAAAGGGAAGCACGCTTCAGGTTTTTAGCTCACCTGAACAGAAGGTTCAAGTGAGCTTTTTTGATCATCCGTTGTCCGTCGTCCGTCTGTCCGTCCGTCCGTCTGTCCGTCTGTCCGTCTGTAAACTTTTCACATTTTTGACTTCTTCTCTAAAACCACTGGGCCAAATTTAACCAAACTTAGTACAAGGCATCCTTATGGGAAGGGAATTAAAAATTGCTAAAATAAAGGGCTAATCCCTTTTTAAAAGGGAAATAATTGCGAAACAGTGAAAATAGGGTGCATGTCTTTAAAAATCTTCTTCTCAAGAACCACTGCACCAGAAATGCCAATATTTACACAAAAGCTTGTGTATATAGTGAAGATTTTAAATTGCAAAAATCTTGACCCCCGGACCAAAACTGGGGCCCCAGGCGGGGTTCAAAGTTTAACATAGAAATACATAGGAAAAATGTTTACAAATCTTCTCAAGACCCACTGCACCAGAAATGCCAATATTTACATAAAAGCTTGTATATATTGTGAAGATTATAAATTGCAAAAATCGTGACCCCCGGACCAAAACTGGGGCCCCAGGCGGGGTTCAAAGTTTAACATAGAAATACGTAGGAAAAATGTTTAAAAATCTTCTTCTCAAGAACCACTGCACCAGAATTGCCAATATTTACACAAAAGCTTGTATATATAGTGAAAATTCTAAATTGCAAAAATCGTGACCCCCGGACTAAAACTGGGGCCCCAGGCGGGGTTCAAAGTTTAACATAGAAATACATAGAAAAAGTGTTTAAAAATCTTTTTCTCAAGAACCACTGCACCAGAAATGCCAATATTTACACTAAAGCTATTATATATAGTGAAAATAATAAATTGCAAAAATTGTGACCCCTGGACCAAAACTTGGGCCCCAGGTGGGGTTCAAAGTTTTATATAGAAATACATAGGAAAACTGTTTAAAAATCTTCTTCTCAAGAACCACTGCACCAGAAATGCCAATATTTACAAAAAAGCTTGCATATATAGTGAAAATAATAAATTGCAAAAATCGTGACCTCTGGACCAAAACTGGGGCCCCAGGCGGGGTTTAAAGTTTAACATAGAAATACATAGGAAAAATGTTTTAAAATTTTCTTCTAAGGACCCACTGCACCAGAAATGCCAATATTTACACAAAAGCTTGTATATATAATGAAAATTATAAATTGCAAAAACCGTGACCCCCGGACCAAAACTGGGGCCCCAGGCGGAGTTCAAAGTTTAACATTGAAATACATAGGAAAAATGTTTAAAAATCTTCTTCTTAAGAACCACTGCACCAGAAACGCCAATATTTACACAAAAGCTTGTACATATAGTGAAGATTATAAATTGTAAGAATCGTGACCCCCGGACTAAAACTGGGGCCCCAGGCGGGGTTCAAAGTTTAACATGTATAGGAAAATGTTTAAAAATCTTCTTCTCAAGAACTACAATGCAACAGTTTGAGATATTACTATGCATACATCCTTGGCTATTGTAGATTCTAAATTGTAAGAATCGTGACCCCCGGACTAATACTGGGGCAACAAGAGGGGTTCAAAGTTTAACATAGAAATATATAGGAAACATGTTTAAAAATCTTCTCGAGAACTACAATGTTACAGTTTATGAGATTATTATGCAAGGATCCTCAAATAGTGAAAATTCTAAATTGTAAAAGCTGTGACCCCCGGACCAACACTGGGGCCCCAGAAGGGTTTCAAATTTTAACATAGAAGTATATAGGGAAAGTGTTTAACATTTTCTTTTCAAGAACTACAATGCAACAGTTTGTGGGATTACTATGCAAGCATCCTCAAATTGTCAAGATTCTTATTTGTGTAAGCCGTGACCCCCAGACTAATACTGGGGACCCAGAAGGGGTTTAAAGTTAACATAAAAATATATAGGGAACATGTTTGAAAATCTTCTTCTCAAGAACTACAGTGCAACAGTTTGTGGGATTACTATGCAAGCATCCGTGGCTATTGTAGATTCTAATTTGGTAAAATCTAATACTGGGGCCCCAAGAGGGGTTCAAAGTTTAACATAGAAGTAAATAAGGAAAATGTTTAAAAATCTTCTTCTCGAGAACTGCAATGCTACAATTTGTGAGATTAATATGCATGCAACCTTGGATAATGTAGATTCAATATTTTAAAATAGTACCCCCTGGACTAATACTGGTGACCCAAGACGGAATCAAATTTTAACGTAGAAGTATATATGGAAAATGTTTATAAATCTTTTTTTTCGAGAACTACACTGTTTTATTTTGTCATATTACTACGTAAGCATCCTTAAATAGTGTAGATTCTAAATTATAAAAGCCGTGACCCTCGATCTAATACTGGGGCCCCAGAAGGGGTTCAAAGTTTAACATAGAAATATATATGGAAAATGTTTAAAAATTTTCTTCTCGAGAATTACAATCCTACAGTTTGTGAGATTACTATGCAAGCATCCTCAAATAGTGTAGATTCTAAATTGTTAAAGCCAACCATAAACCCTGGACCAATACTGGGGCCCCAGAAAGGGTTTCAAAGTTTAAAATAGAAGTAGCATATGATACCAAATTGAATGTTACAAGGAACTGTTGTTCAGGTGAGCGATGTGGCCCATGGGCCTCTTGTTTCGCACAAGTATTCACCTTTTTAATTGCTGATTCTAAAAACTATTGCGCAGTATATGTTAGGCGGTGTTAGTTTTCGATGTCCACTCGTAAATCTGTCTTAAATTGCTCGTATTTGTAGAGATAACGGGTGCCGAAGATTTGCTTCAAACTAGGGTAAAGCTGATGAAGCGATATTTTGTGATAAGGGTAAATTATTTTTGTGACTAGGGTAAAGTTACTCTTTTAACATTTAAATATTTACATAGTTTGACGTTGTAACTGCTTTAAACAATTTATAAAATTGAAATAGACTTTTTTTCGCTGCTACTGTCGTAAGACGTCACACCAATTGAAGATATTTTTTAAGGTATCGGATGTACAATTGAGACTGAGGCTTCAGAATTTTCCGTTATGATCTCGGTAGAATACGGAGATTGGAATAGATTTTCAAAATGTCGAAATATTTTTATTTAACATAATAAACAATAAGAAATAAAGAATCAATGTATAAAGTAAAGCAAGAACATCATTTGTCGTTGTATGGCGTTAGTCTTTTTCCCACGGCGGATTTAAATTGCGATAACGTGAAGAAGAAAAAAAAACTCCTACTTTTTTAGCTCACCTGAGCTGAAAGCTCAAGTGAGCTTTTCTGATCACATTTTGTCTGTCGTCCGTCTGTCTGTCCGTCTGTCTGTCCGTAAACTTTTCACATTTTTGACATCTCCTCAAAAACTACTGGGCCAATTTTAACCAAACTTAGCACAAAGCACCCTTAGGCAAAGGGAATTCAAAGTTGTGAAAATTAAGGATCACGCCCTTTTCACTGGGGAGATAATTAGAATTTATTTAAAAACATTTAGAAATTTTCAAAAATCTTCTTCTCAAGAACCATTTGGCCAGGAAAGATGAAACTTATGTGGAAGCATCCTCAGGTAGTGTAGATTCAAA
>WFKH01011926.1:24054205-24066020 GCA_016163765.1 Magallana hongkongensis
TTTGCTTCAAACTAGGGTAAAGCTGATGAAGCGATATTTTGTGATAAGGGTAAATTATTTTTGTGACTAGGGTAAAGTTACTCTTTTAACATTTAAATATTTACATAGTTTGACTTTGTAACTGCTTTAAACAATTTATAAAATTGAAATAGACTTTTTTTCGCTGCTACTGTCGTAAGACGTCACACCAATTGAAGATATTTTTTAAGGTATCGGATGTACAATTGAGACTGAGGCTTCAGAATTTTCCGTTATGATCTCGGTAGAATACGGAGATTGGAATAGATTTTCAAAATGTCGAAATATTTTTATTTAACATAATAAACAATAAGAAATAAACAATCAATGTATAAAGTAAAGCAAGAACATCATTTGTCGTTGTATGGCGTTAGTCTTTTTCCCACGGCGGATTTAAATTGCGATAACGTGAAGAAGGAAAAAAACTCCTACTTTTATTTAGAGTAAAGTTTGTAATGCAATACGTGTGTAATGTATTCAAACGTAATATAGGTCGTCTTAATCATTGACTTCGTAGATTTTGTTGCTATGCATAATTTGAATTTTGGATATTCGAGCGATTGCATGACCCTGTTTAATGATTCCATTATTTTTTTTTATATCTAGTTTCATCAGTGTGCATTAAAAAAATTAAACATACATAATGATTTTACAACTTTATTTTTCATTTACATTTATTATATTAAACATATGAAGTGTTATTCGTACGTTTGTTAAATTTCTTTGCATGCAAGAAACACATCACAGTTTGTTTTGGTATTGGGAATATAAAACATGATTTCATATATTTTTTAAAACTACAGACCCTAAAATGTACTTCTTCACCACTCGCTCGCTAAACGGCGGTTCATCCGAAGCGCTTATAACAGTTTTCACGAAACGCCACACGTTTTGCCCGACTCTAAACGGTTTGCAAACCGCTTTTAAAATTTAATTATTCACAGAATTTATAGGGGTGTCATGTTGCAAATTTTGAATTTATTGGGTGGTGTAAATACGTTGTTAATTTTGGATTTACATTCACCGAGAATAAAATTCAAAATGTACAACATGACGGAGGATGCTATATGGAATCAAATGATTAATTTTTTTTTCTTTGATCATACTAACCGCGTAGAAGAATATTTTCCGAACATAAAACCAGAAAAAATCAAAACTACTAGAAGTTTCTGCAGTGTATCATTGTTTTATGATTTCCTTTTTAAAATTCAAAACATTGTATTGGAAAGAACAAAATAAATGATGAAGATTTCAGACCCACCATCTGTATAACGACGTATATTTCCTAGCTTAATTGCTTGGAAAAATTAACTGTAATCATTGTGATTAAACATCTTGTTATTTTCTTAATAGAATATGAACAGGATATTTTTAACTCTATTGTTTTTTGGGTTTTTTTGTTGCTGAATTTCCTATCATTCAAAATTGTACTATACAATTTAAAATAGATTAATGTCTATTGGCCGTTGACATAACAGAGACGCGTGACCACCCAATAAAATCAAATACCCAAAAGATAAACAGGTTCAGCCAGTTAGCCGATATCCGAGGTTATGTGTAATAACTGTACACAATCATGGTGTTAAAACCTGCATGCGTTTTACAAGATCACAGTGTCACTTATAGTTTATTTGGATTGCCTATGAAAGTCATAATTTGTTAGCCGTATAAAACATGTTGAGATTGCGTATTTGAATATTACGTACACCGATACGGAAAACGTTATAAAGACATTCTTAATCGGCAGCCTCCGTTTCAAAAATTTCTTATTCTTTTGTTTTGTTGAAAAAGAATACAAGTTTGTTTAAAAGATAAGGACAGTGTTTATTGTTTTCTATGAGTTAAATGTTCCTAATGAATTCTTATTTACCTGATGAAACATTTTACACGGTTCTCGCACGCTTTCCTCGTAAGGCTTTACGCGCCTGATGTGACCCGCAATTCACTACTTCGCTGTAATGGTAACACATACTACTTCGTGCAGACATTTTGCTGGAAAAAAAGCTTAAAATTTAAATTTTTACTCTCAAATTCCAAGTTCTCAATCGTAAAGTAATAGACAAAAATCAAATTACAGGGAAACGGTAATATGCGTTAAAGTATATGTGATTGCGAGGAAGGGGGTTAAAATCGCGCGACGTCGACATGGTCATTGTAGAACAAAATTTTGGTCATAACATTATTATTATTGAAATATGTTGGCAATTTTTATTTATTAAACATTAATCATGTATACATATGTCCTCGTCAGACGTCAAAAAGCAATACGTGTAATTAAATCGTATATTTTTCAGTGTTGTGGTGTTTTACGCAATGGGTTATCGATTTGCTAGAAGAGTGCGTTTCTAATCTACAAAATTAGCCCCTTAAGATAGACCCTGAAAAGTTTATAAGAAGACATTTATGCTCTCTATGAGAAATTTTTAAAGCGTTACCCTAATCACCTTTAAAGTTTTAAAAATCTTTACCCTAGTCATGAATTTGCTTTACCCTAATCATAGTCGAAAATTTTCTTTGCTTTTTTTCTGTAATAAGGGGAGATTCTGCAAAAGGTTTACAATTGTTACGTTTATACACTTCAAATCGTGTAAATGAGTTTATTTATTTCGTTAAACTACCCCAACAAATGTATAAAATTAGTGTAAAATAATCGAAGCGTGCTTCCCTATCGCCATCTTGGACTAGGGTAAAGTGCGTTACCCTAGTCCGTTTCTACCTAGTGAGAAAGATGGGGAGCACACCGAAAGATTACGCCTGTCAGTTGAGTCTCTCACCTTTTTCACCTGCTAGACCCTCATGAGAAGCTTGTATAAACACTCTGACTTCCCAAATCACTTTCAAATATTACCGACAGTACTGGTTAGACAGAATTAGTCACGCCTCACTGCACGTGGCTTGAATATCTTTACACTATGCACCTGTAAAGTGCAATCACTTTTTAAAATACCTCTCTATTTCAAAGGAAGAATGTGCTCAATAAATCAGGAAATTTTAACAAAGCTTTGTGTTATTTATATTCAAGAAAGTTATTTCAAATGAAGTGTCTCGCGAATTTCTTGTTAGATAAAGTCAAAACCGGAAGTATAGGAAGAAAACAAAAAGGAAAGCATGTCAACTGATCGGAAGTGGAAAATCGACATGTCTAGAAATACTGAAATAGTGTTAAAAAACATAATGTAAATAGGCACATTTCACATTTGGACACAATATATTTAGCTAGATTTGGCTATTATTATAGTTTGGTTAAAATTTTCTGACTAAATAACAATATAAAGCAGGGTTTCTTGTATTAAAAACATGTGAATTTCAATGGACAACTCTAATTTGTTGCTGTTTAGTATGAAAGGCAAAGTAAACAGCATCAACCCCCAATATCAACAAATAAATTATCATTTATGACTACAATAGACACATTTCAGATATCTGGACGCCTCACCTATCCGGACGACTGGACTTTGGCATGAAAGCGTCCGGATAACCGAGGCTCCACTGTATATTGCATCTGACAAATAATGGAATGCGAAATACAAATTATCTCTGAACTCTATCAGATAAATTATTTACTTGCCTGAGCATGCAATTTAAATATTCCTATTATAGTGTCTATCGTAGCAATGCAAAAACATATATACTCTAATAGATGATACTAGTAATTTATGAAACAGTGCAGCTTTATACTATCATTAAGGGGGTGATAGATTCTCCCGAAAAATAAAAATAAAAAATCTGAAAAAAAGGGAAAGGGGGACAAAAATATATTGTAACATACTATTACTTCCAAAATCGAAATTATTTTAAGTAAGTTGGGTGGGGGTGTTATAGGTAAGAATTAAAGCTAACAGAAAATTGCTCAGCGACATCAGTAAGAGTTGTGAAAAATTATTGCAACTCCTTTTTTGTGTTCCGATTTGTTTGTTTTGATTGATTAATACTAGACATTAACCCGTGCTTGCACAGGTTGAGTAAAATGGACATGATTTAAGAAAATGAGTTAAGAAACTATTACCAAATATTTACATTGTTCAGTGTCTTTGCCTGTGATAACACTACGTATCGATTTTGTACTATACAGTCAAAATAAATTCGAATGACGTATAATTGGAGCACAAGCGGGGTTTGCTTATTTATATTCAAATATTTAATCGTTTAATTGCTGAAAATTATATAAATATAAGTAATAAGGAATCATTCTTTGAATATTATGAGGTGATAATTTCGGTCGGGGCGTGATCAAATCTATCATAAAGCCCTTTGGGCTTTATTGGATTTGATCACGCCCCGACCAAAATTATCACCTCATAATACTCAAAGAATGATTCCTTATTCCTTAAAACCATGCGATCTTAAAAAAGAAGTAAATGTATATTTATGATATGCATCGTTAATAGGAAATATATATAAATGAAAAGTGTTATTCGTATACTACCATTTCTCCTCAATCTGGGAATCTGGTCTCGAAATAACTGATGGCCTGATGGTCTAGTACAATTTTTTATAAGCTTTTTAAAGAGAACTCATGCCCTTTCGGCCATGCAGTTTTTTAAAAGTTTACTCCTTATATAATGGTACTGTGATAAAACTACATGTATATTTGGTGGTTTCCCCTCCTGTCACTACATATTCTTTTGAATAATCTGATATATATATAATACATTTTCATTCATTTTTATTTCCAATATTACCGGTATTTCCTTTTCTATTGCTTTTAATCACAATCCAATTATCCCCCCTCACACACATACATACTTTTGGGGTATGCAAGTTCCATCTAATACAATGCAGAGTGCAGCGATGGTTGCTTTTCTAATGGTAATGGCCCTTGTGATCCCTAGCTGCATAGATTGATTATGAAACCTTAACTATAAAATCAACCTTAATTAAATTAAATTTTCATTATTTACCGAAGAAAAGAAGGGGGGGGGGGGTATCGTTCTGTGAGGGTTCAAGCTAGAGGTAAATTCATGTAAATGTTTCCTTATTTGTTAGTAAATAAGCATTTTATTAAAACAATGTGGGGTTTTAGCGATTTCAATAAATAATTTTAAAAATCGATTTACCTTCCCCTCCCCGAATCTACACATGATGACTTGGGTGCAATTTTAGCTATCCCCGGGGTCTTCGTAAGGATTGTTTTGTACACTTCACGAAATTCTTCCGATGAACAAAAAAATCAGTCAGGTACAATGTCTATAATAATCAAAACAAAATTCACTTTTCTCACAATTTACCTGTATTGGAGCACAAAACATTGAGTCCATTACATGTATTTCATATAGTTGTATAGATGGATATAAATTCTTTAACTTGGTTAATGATAAATTAAGTGTTGTCTATCCAAAGAGTTATCAGTTTATTTTTCAGCCATAATTGACAGATGGACAAAGTAAGTGCATTATGGGATACTAACCACTGGTTAAACAATAGTAACCAGTGGTTAGATAGCCATCGGCTAAATTCACTTCGAGCAACACAACTTTGACCACATGTTATTAAACCAGTGGATACTGACTTTGACCAATGGTTAAATTAACCAGTGGTTAAAGTTAACCAGAGTTTTGAGCAACCCAGTCCAGATGACTGAAACAAAAATAACTATAAACATATTTGAACATTATACGCTCCATTATGTTACCTACACAACTCACTAATGGTCTATAATTGGATAGTAAAGATGGATAACCTTTCTTAAATAAATGGAGTACATTAGTTATTTTCTATTGCTTAGGAAATAAAAATTCTTTAAAGAGCGATCAAACAATAAATTCAAAGGAGTTGAGACGGAAAAAAATAGTAGTATTTACATTGTAACATTTTATGGCTAATGTCGTCTGCTCCCAAAGCGTTATTAACAGGAAGACTATAAATAACATCAATAACATCTTGTTTTGTGATTTCAATTGTATCAAAAACATTATTACAAAATGGGAAAAATTCTGGCAATGTTGGTTCGTTGTCTACAGGAGATGATACAGATGCGAAATAATTGTTTAAAGCTTCCACCTTATCGAAATCGCTATAAGTAATATACGTGACACCCTTTTTGTTTGACCTCTTGAAGTGATCGTAATTCAGTCCTGGCTTTAAATTAAATTTTAAAAACATCTTTCAAAAGTTTCCAATAAATTTTAGAACTTATATTGCTCGCGTTAGCAAAATTAGTTTCTATATTGTTGTAATAATTTGCTATGGCTACTTTTCATATTGTTTAAATTACTGCGTAGTTTTATATATTTAATAAAAATGTAATACACTTTTGGTTTTGTGCGCCTATTGTCTCATACGATTACGTAAACGAATTGTTTTACGAAATGCCGAGTCGAACAAAGGCTTATCTTTTGGTCGTATTGTTATTGATTTTTTTTTCGGGAATGCATTTCTTTATATGATTTAATAAAGTTTTAGAAATTTTTTGTTTTGCATGATCTATATCCCTCGCTTTATTAATTAACAAGTTCCAATCCGTGGTTAGTATACGATTATTAAATGTATCAAAATCTGCGCTTTTGTATAACCATACTTTTCGTTCATATGATCTGTTTTGAATGACGTTTGACTTGAGTTGCGTGTATGTGCCTTTGTGGTCGCTGATCGAAAGTGTGTTCTACGTCTGTTGTCCCAGAATCTAAAACATCGCTGTGTAAATCGTCGCTTACTAGAATAGGGTCAACAAGAGTGTTCGTGTATTGCGTGATTCTTGTAGCCTTGCGGATGATGTTTTTTAAAGGAATATTTAACAAGGAGTTCATCAACTATGTGTGTGTTTGAAAGATTAAGAAAAGTTGCGTTTAGATAACCTAGAAATATAATTTTATCGGACAATTCAAGTGCTTTTTCAATAGACCATTCGAGTTTTTTTTCCAAAAGGAATTGTCAGCATTTGGAGGACGATATGCACAACAGAGAAGAATATTTGAGGTAGGATCACTTATTTCTATATTTCTATCTTGATACATTCGGTGCCTGTAGGTTCTAGATCAGAGCGTCTTATAGAACGTAACGAATCTGATGAATATATAATTACACCACCACTGTGTGAATTTTTATCTTTAAGAAAACTCGAATTAAATCTATCAATAAGAATGTCGTCATTCAAAACTTTTAAATCTAAATGTGTTTCATTAAAAAACATAAAATATCTTAGTCTGAAACAATGATCAAAAACTGTTCAAACTTATTTCTAATACTAATAAAGGTGTTCATTGATACCCCCTCTACAACCATTTGTTGAGAAAAAGGTTCAATCTTGCACATTATCGTAGTCACTTTGCCTCAAAATAGGGTACCTTAATTCTATCAGTAGGCATGGATACTTAAAGCCCTTTTGTCTATGGTCGCACATTGACGTAATATTTTAATCGAAAAAAAATATCAATTCAAAACAATCTGTGTTGAATGTGACAGACATCTCTATACCTGTCCCAAGGGTATTTTTTCCAGTTTTATTAGTATAAATTAAATTAAATTCTTTTTAGATGTAGCGTAGGGGTCCAAGAAATTATTTGTCTTAAAACAAAAATATACATATATTTTTCAATGAAAATATAACTTCAATGTATTCCCATAAACACAGACAAAAATATATCGTGCGGGTTGATGGTTTTTAAGACCTTTTTTAAGAATATGGTACCATCTTTTGAGACAAAGTTAAAAGTTAAAAGTTTAGACCTTTTTCCCAACAAATGATTGTAGAGTGGACACTAATGACATCCTTTCAAATTTTTCTTTTAGATTTTTAAATCTTGAATTATGTCTGTAGCTGCGCAGCTCTTGTATGCCTAATTTGCATACAAAACAACATATAGAACCTCATATTTATTGCTTTCTTTAATTTTGACAACACTTTTAGTTTTAAGCAGAGAGAAGCCAGTTTTATCCTTAAATGTACAAGATGGCCGCACATTCCCCCTAACCCTAAATTCGGCAACCTTAAACAGGTGAAACATTTATACGGTGGCTGCTATAGGACATATACATTAGATATCATTTATTAATTTGTGGCCAAATAAAAACGAAATAAAAATCGTGGCCACGAAGTAAAAATGTGTGGCCTCAAAATAAAATGAGTTCCTAGGAAATAAAATTCGTAGCCACGATATTAAATTCGTGGCCATAAAATAAAAATTCGTTTGAATATAATGAATTCGTGGGAACAACTTTTATTTTGTGGCCACTACTTTTATTTCGTAGCCACGACATTTTTTTCATTTCGTGGCCACAAATTGTATTTCGTGGCCACGAATTTTTAAAAGATTTCTCAAGCATATGTCCTGTAGCAGCCACAGTACATTTATGACTCGAATATGTAAAAGAAAAAAATCTACAATTAAAAGTTGTCAACAATAACATTATGTGGACAAATATCTTTGTTGATATATTAAGAGGAGTTGTCTTTACATGTGCGGAGAAAAACTATCATCACTTGAGAGGCCAATGTCCACTTGGATATGACGTTGGTACATGTATTAAGGTGACCACAATAGGAGTTGTGATATCAATTTTAACCTTTTTTAATGTTAAATAAAATTTTAAAAAATTATCATATTAATGACAAAACTCAATAGGCTTTTTTAACTAGTACATTGAAAATGCATAATATGGTAATATATTCTAAAAAATATAGCATAACATAAGAAATTACCCCTGTTTTTCACTAAAGATAGTGAACGTGTTTCATAATTGAAATCATTAAAGTCCGTTATTCTTTAAAATAACAAACATGCTATTTTCTAGCATTTGATTTAGACTATCTAATGTCAATTTGGCATACCATTTTTCTGATTAAGCATTGATTTATTGGGCTTGAACTACCAAATGTAATTTGTTTTATCATGATAGGATCTAAACTTTTTTTTTAATTTCTACCTTTTGTTGTAAAAGGAAAATTAAAGTTAACTCTGATCAATATATACATGTGTTTATATTTACATCATAGAAAAAATAACGTGCATACTTTTTCGAATAAGAGTGCATTCAACTTCTATAGAAAATAAAATTGAATTAAAAAGAAATCAGAGGCAAGGAAGCATTTTACGAAGTGTGTTCAGTATTATTGTTGTGAATGAAAGTGGGCGCTTAAGATGTAGATTCGGCAGGAATCTGGGCGCACAGGGAAAGATAAATTAAATGGATTCATATTGCACATTTTTTTAATTGAAAGCGTTATCTGGTTTCTTTTGGACGTTGAATGGGTATAACAATGTTTGAAATGGAAAGGGTTTTATCATAATATGGGTCTAAATATAGCAACGTGACGCAATTGATGCAAAATCATAGCTGTTTTGAAATGATCTTGTTGTCTCTGGGTCTTCTTTCCACAATATTGAAACTTGCAAAGACGACATATTTCAACATAAAAATATATCGCTTTTTTAAAAGGTTGGAGAGATGACCCAGATAAGACTAATTAATATGTACTTTTTCAAAATATATTTTGGAGGATAGTAAATAAAGTCCAAATATATGACAATGTTGTTGACAATGTTGTTTTAAATACTACTTTCTGCCAAATATATCATAAAGTCTCGCATGGCTCACTTGTTTTGTCCTGAATTAGTAAATATAGGCATGTAGTGTTTTGGGTTCAAATCCTGGTGGTGATTTATTATTAGGGTCTTCCGTTTCCAACGGAAGACCCTATTGTTTTTGTTAGGTTTCTTTTTCTCTATTTTTCACTATTATTAGGGTCTTCCGTTTCCAACGGAAGACCCTTTTGTTATTCTTCGGTTTCTTTTTATTATTATTATACTTTTTCTTTTTTTTCTGACTCCTTTTCGGCTTCATAACTCAAAAAGTCTTTAACCAATTTCAATGAAACTTTCAGCGATTGTTGCAAAGTAGCGTCCCTCAAAGATGTTAAAGTTTCATTGACAACGTCACTTACGTTTTGACGTTACGTCATTTTTAAAATTAAAAAAAAGTCATTTTGTCCGGGGCATTTCTCAAAAACGCTCAAAGAAAGAGGCTTGAAATTTTCCATGGTTATGAATTTGTCAATTTACATGTGCAATAAGGCTGGAAATGGAAATCCGTTACTTCCGGTCGAAACCGGAAGTGAATCAAATTTTTCGAAAAAATGAATTTTTTTATCAAATCCAGAAAGTATATGTGTTTTGTAGAGCACAATCAGTTGAATCTAACAGTGAAATCCGTTTTAAAATCGGACCACGCATTTCAGAGATATTTCGGTTCAAAAATTGATTTTTCCGGAAATTTTGATTCCTCAGTCAAGATTAAGAAAATAGTGCAAGATTCACACTGAAAGTAACTTCTACTGAAAACAATTCGTACTGGTCATAAAATTATATATGAAAACATAAATTTATATGCATATTGTAGAGTTTGCAAAGTTAAATTCAAAACTGAAATTGGTTTTAAAATCGGATGATGCATTGCAGAGATATCGGGGTTTAAATATTGATTTTTCCGGAAATTTTGATTTCGCAGTCAAGATTTAGAAAATGGTGCAAAATTGACACTGAAAGTAACTCCTGCTGAAAACAATTCGTACAGGTCATAAAACCGAACTCTGTTTTTTAAATAGTTAATATCTGAGTGTTTATTGAAACAATTTCGTTTGATAATGTTACGTTGAATGTGTAAACTTCGTTTGGAAAAAGAGAAAATTTTGTCAACACGAATCATAACAAAAACAAAGCAGCTGGAATTGAAGACACAGATCCCGATTCTAACAGCGAAAAGCGATCGAAAGTCTTTTCTAAAATTTGGTAAAAGTGTTATTTAAATCGCAATATTAAGCCTAGCTTAATCGTCGCAACACGTACAATTAATGTAGATTGGATCACAGAATATTGAGTTTGTAAAACTTTCAAATATGAATATATATTTATTGTAATTATTTACTTGAAAAATAAATGCATTAATGTAATGCATGCTAATTTGTGTTCTGCATATTAAACACAAACTTATTAGCTTTAATCGAAATAATAATCGTACGATTCACCATGTCAACTCGCCGTGTTTTGACTGCGAACAACAGCTGATAGCGGTGTGTCAACATTTTTAAAAGAAGCATGGCCCGCAAGACGTCGATAGTGGGAAATTCAGCTCAACAATCGTATAAGAGATTATAAAGGTATGTTTCAATACAGGATATGTCGTGTTGACTTTTTCTTTTCAGTATTTGTATTTTCAATCTAACCCGAGATTCCTCTGACCATAAACTTCGCTTTTGACGTGCGTCCCAATATTAAAGCGGATGTTAGAGTCAGAGGAATCTCGGAATATTTTCTGTCCCGTATATTTTCACGTGTATGTTTTGCACATCACTCTTTCCAATTTCTATTTATTATTTTCCTATGTATGTGTATGTCGTATTGTTTATTGACCAACACACCATATACACTGTAAAACAGTGCAATTAAAATGGGTGGGGGTCTCAAGGTACACAAGAGTAGAATGCTGTAATTAGAGTGCATGTTTGCATGATAACTTTACCTTAAATATTTCAATATAGCAGATCTTTACCATATCGCCTTTCACTTAATTTATAAATTAAAAAACTCAGACAGGCTTCATCTTTGCTAGCCAAGGGTTTTCGGTCCACTCCGTTCCCCATAAACGGGGAGCGATGTGGACCAAAAACCCTTGGCTAGCGAAGATGGACAGGCTTGTGCTTAATTAAATAAAGATATTTGACATGGTAAACATTCAAACTAACTAAAATTAGACCTTTCGTCTGGCTCTGTTATATATTGTTATAGCTGGGGAAAGAGCATGTAAAACAGAGTGCAATCACATTATATCAAGCTCAGATTTTAGGTTAATGTAATGATAATGT
>WFKH01011926.1:24066120-24076542 GCA_016163765.1 Magallana hongkongensis
CTCTCTCTCTCTCTCTCTCTCTCTCTCTCTCTCTCTCTCGTGCTTTTCGTCTTGGCAAAGCATCATAGAGCAACTAAATTTTCTAACAAAAATATCTCTGTCTAGTAAAAGAAATCAACAGTGCATTGAATTTTAAAATGAGCATGTTATCAATCCCTTATTTTTTGAATGTGCAACCAAAATGCAAAGCTTTGTAAAATTGTTCATGGATTTTTATTCGCATTATGCATAGTATTGTGTTTAAAACATGAAATTAATAAGAAAAAAAACCTCACTAAATTTATTCGCAAAAAACAAAACCCAGTAGAATTGATAAAACATGGTATAGCAGAAGCTTATAATTTTACGCTGTTCGGCTGGGTATAATATTCCTTTGTAGTTTACAAATAGAAATATTGACTGTCGCACGAGTAAAACTCTCTCTCTCTCTCCCTCTCTCTCTGTTGATTTGATATGTGTCTATACCTGAAAAAAAAGGATTAAAAATTTTAATGTTATATTATGACTTAATATGCAAATTTTTGTTTTTGTACTGCCTAAATGTTAATGTCATGTACATGTATTGGGATATCTCATACTTATTAAACTGCATGGTCAGTGTATTTTTTCCAGAAATACTATGCATATGTTAATGTAAACACAGCTATTATTAGTACATGTATGTTAACACAGCTAATTGATTTTTTTTTTTATTTCAGCTCAAAACGGACTCTTGTTACAACATGGCAGTCACAAGGCACCTGTTGATTCTTGTGGTTTCAGCTCTTAAGGTTAACCTGTCATCTCTACCCACATGCATATTCCCTGTGTTCTACAGACTATTTACTGGTAATTCAAATTAAATATGATAATGCATGAACAATAATGGAACTTTAAGAAAGCATCATGCCTTGTTGTGGTTTGTGTTTGATAAGAAATTATGACAAACAAAATTAAGGCTGTTTAAAGAAATCTACAATTTTTAGTTGTGAAAAAAAATTTTTTCAATAAAAGTATGCAATTATGTTTCATTTATTTTGTATTTTATGATAATATTTAGATGTGTTTACATAATTGAAAAATCACCCCCCCCTCCTTTTCAATTGTTACCATTAAGATTACATGTAGGATATGTAATTGTACATTTGACCTTAAAATAATATCTGCTAATGCCTATGATAATTACTTTTGAAATGAACAAGAAACAACATATATATTTTTACCTTTTTAATGTATATATGCATAAAAAAAAATGTAGGAAAACATGTCAAATTTGAACATTTTTCATGGAATTCTCCTCCGTCTCCAGCTACCTGGGTGTGTTTAAATTTAATTTTAATTTAAGGCAGATGTCTATAAACTTGTAGGTCTTACTGTTTTAGCATGGTTAGAAGGAGACTAGAAACCTGAATAGATTAGATATTAAATATGATTGTTAGCTTACTCTTTTTCATGGAAAAAATTAAGAAATCACATGCAGGACGGCATGTCTATTTATTAATTAAAATGCTACAAATCATTCAATAAACAAAAAAAAAAGATCAAATTTTATTAGCATTGATACAGTGATTGATGATTGCTTCCAAATATGTGTGAGAAATGACTCAAAGAAATAGCCACAAGTTTCATAAAATTAGGTAAAAGATTTCAAACCATGACTGTTTATGAAAATCAAAAGATAGTGGGAGGGTATACATGTAAGGGCATTTCTAAGTGATATGATGCTTTTATCATGATAATATCATGTAGATGTATGTTATATTAAATAAGGTTTCTTATTAAAGGAGGTTGACCAACAATTGACCTCTAAAAGGTCGGGTAAAGATGTTTTACTATGGAGAACCCTATGAATCTGTTTTAAATAGAGGAAAGTGGAAATGGTGGGTTCACTTAAATGGCCATATTTTTATTAAACCTCAATGGAATTGGCAATATGTGGTATACTTTTTCTAAGAATTGTATTAGCTTTCTAATTCTAAGACAAAACATCTTTTCATAAAATGTTAGTGTACTAAGGTAAAAGTAGCAAGGAACAGTTTCGGATAAAGTACCCGTTAATATTTTTGTAAAATTGAGAGTTGCTGTATTTGAAGGATTATGAGTGTTGCTAAGATTCATGAAATGAATTTTGATGATTATCATTAGTTAGAGGGATGTCTCTTGTTGGAATTGGTATGCGATATGAAGGCCCCTAATGTTAAGTACATGAGAAGCAGAAGTAAATTGTGAAACTTGTGACTATGACTGTTGTGTTGACTGTACATTTTGAAATTACAGGTTACAAACGGGACATTATATAACTCGAAATTTATGTGGATGGGACATTATATACCTATTTACTGGCTTTGAGTAAATAGGTATTTTATTATACCAAAGAAAACTTTATTTGTCGGCGATGCAGAATTTCTTGATGATAAACAAATAAGAGTTATTGGACTTTGAATTTAATGCAGCGATTGGATTACGTCAGAGGTGTTCCGAGTTTAAAAAGGAGGGAAATCAAATGTCGCTGGTGAATAGTTTTGATGACTATTCACCATGGGCAGATAGCACAGAAACAGTTTCACGGTTAGATAGAATAGCATGTTTATTCATTGTAATTTTACATAGAAAATATTCACAGAGGTGTAATGAAGTAATTTATACATCAGTAAGTTTCTGACATGTGATGGTGCAACAAGCACACAGTAGGAAGGTAAACCCTTTGAAAAGCAGTGTAGAGGAAAAGTTGCTCAGAATAATGTTTTAAACAAAATGCTAAATAATAGGTTTTAGGTCACCTGAGTCACTCAGGTGACCTATTGCAATTGGTCTTCATCCATCGTCATGCGTCGTGCATCGCTATTACTTGCGAACTTCCGGTTTGAGATCTTGAGGATTTAGTGAATTTTTAAGGACTATTTTGCCCACTTTATCTTTACTCCTCCAAAACTAATTAAGATAAAAACCGTGAAACTTTCAGGGATAGTAGATAAATGTCTGTAGATGATCCTTTTTATTTGATAATTTGAAAAATGCGCAAAGCGCCGAAGCTTGTTTTGCAGCAAATTTTTTTACGAAATTTTTGCCCATTTTCTGAAATAGTTTAGAATGTGTAAATTTTTTTTTAAACATGTAACGCAAAAGTTGTTAAGATTTACATGCTCTTTCATTTGATAGCAGCCAAAAGGGTGTGGCCCCTCAAATATGAGGCTAAGAGGGCTCTAAAGTCTTTTTATAACTCTTTACTGAGCAATAATTTGTTATTACCAGGTAATTATAAAAGCAAAAATGTTCATTGTACAGCTGTTTAGGCCTAAACAGTACCATACTGAAATCACATGTTATGTAATTAGGGGTTTTAAGGGGCCAGAAGTTCAAAACTTTGATCATTTATATCTGAAAAAGGAGAAATATTTTGAAAAGCAGTGTAGAAGAAAAGTTGCTCAGAATAATGTTGTCAACAACACGCTACCTTTAAACTATTGGTTTTTGGCCCCAGTAAGGAGTTTAAGGGTTTGCCCCTAAAACACAGTTGTTCAGATATCTCAAGAACAATCAACAATTCTTGAGCACTTGTTGAATATGTTAATATGTTTATATTTACAAGACCTTTCATTTGATATCAAGAAAAAGGGACTTTTTATTGAACAATAATTTGTTATTCATTATAGAAGCAAAAATGTTCATTGTACAGCTGTTTATCTATACAGTACCATTCTTAAATCATATGTTACGTAATTAGGAGTTTCAAGGGGCCATAAATCCGAAACTTTGATCAGTAATATCTAGAAAAGGAGAAATATTTTGAAAACCAGTGTAGAACAAAAGTTGCTCAGAAAAATTTCTAAAAGATATCCTACCAAAGAATTTTTAGTTGGTGGCCCCGGTTAGGGGTTTAAGGGTCGGCTCCTAAAACACAGTTGTTCAGATATCTCTAGAACGGTAAACAAATCTTGAACAATTGTTTAACAAAATATGTTTATATTTAAGAGTTCTTCTATTTGATATGATAAAAGGGGCCAGGAAAGCTTCAAAGTCTTTTTTATAATATCTCTTTACTGAGCGATAATTTTTTATTAATCATAGAAGCAAAAAATGAGCTTATTTAGCTGAACCTAACACTGAAATCCGTTTTAATATCGGACGATGCATTACATAGATTTTGGGGTTAAAAAATTGATTTTTCAGGAAATTTTGATTCCGCGTTCTTGGTTCAAAAAGTAGTGTTAAGTTAAAAGATAAAGTAACTCGTACCTCAACTGATTCGGTAATTGCTAAGTCGTATTTGAACACATTCGGATTTTCTGGGGCTAGGTCGTTCTAGAAATCCTTAAGGTTTTTGTTAATTCGAACTTAGAATTATTCGGAGTTTGTTAAGTCGTACCGATAAGTATTCAATTTTTTTTTATCTTTTTGATTTAGTTACTCCAGTTATTGGTTTAAGAACGCATCTTCTTACAGGAACTTCTAGCTTTACTCCCGACATTAACGGAAGACCCACTCGTTGCTTTGCAACGAGCTTTGCTCTAGTTATTATTATTCTTTTTTTTCTTAACATTTTTCTTAAAACTCAAATATCTCAAATATGCTACAATGGATTTTTATGAATTTTTCACGAATAATACAAAGTATCAAGGTCTTTTATCATGTACATTTTTGTTGATGACGTCACTTCCGGTCGGCCGTTATATTCGTTTTTCTTTTTGTAAAAAGTGATCTTGTCCTCCCTTTTTCTTAAAAACGATTAAAGATAGAAAATTGAAAGTTTCAGGAATGATAGATTTTTGAATTCCTAGGGCCGATCAGGTAAAACCACGATCGTCCGTCACTTCCGGTCCGCTCAAACAGCATTTTTGGAAAATTGTGTTTTAAAAATTTTTCAAATTAAATAATTTACAATTTTTTTCCATCAGAATATGTTTTAAACTTATCAAATTTTAATATGAACAGGTCGTCCATCACTTCCGGTCGTCACCGATAGTGATTCCAAAATTTCGATTTTTGGAATTTTAAAGCATATACGTTTTGTAGACATTTTTGCACTGAATACAAAACCAAAAACCGTTTTAAAATCAGACAACGCATTGCAGAGATATTGAAGTTTAAAAATGGCCTTTTCTGGAAATCTTAATTTTGCAGTGTAGGTCCAAAAATTAGTTCAAAAGGGAGTTAATATAGTAACTCGTACCAAATGTCAACATTTTAATTCAACCCTATCATTAATTCATAATCAAACGGAAGACCCACTCGTTGCTCGCAACGAGATCGTGTCTAGTTTTTTTAAAACTGTTTGTGTTTAAATGTATGTTGATATAACATCAAGTTAAACTATACTGGTACAGTACCAGTTACATGTATCGGCTAAGACCAGTTGTCGGCTAAACTTAGAGTTCGGGTTTATAGCACGCGACTATCCGAGATTTTTTAATTCGGTCGTCTGTTTCGAATAAATAAAAGTAAGTTTGCTTGAAAACTTTCTTGAATATGTTTTAAACATGAGCTTAAACGATCATTGTTTACCGCCGATTTACATCTTTGCACTTTTAGCAGTGGGGGGAGTGACGTAATAAGTTAAAAATGGAATATTACCTCTTTGTGATACCTTATCATATCCCCTCTTTGATTTGACATATAACTTCAATACATATACCATGCATAAACAAAAGGAATTCACTAAATTCCGAGAGATTTATAGCGCAGTTTAACGCCTGATTGCACAATTATGTATTGAATAGTCTACGATATTGTGTATTACCGTAACAAACGAATAATTTTATGAGTTTTGTTTATGTATCATAACCCCTACGACTTTAGACTTACCCAACAGGGGGCTTAATTCAAATTACATTTTGCAGAGTATAAAATCAACATGTACAGGATTTTTAAAATGTTATTATCACGAAGCCGATAACTGGTACAGTAAATCGTAAAAGCTCGGCAAGTTCGGGGCGTGCTCAAAAATACAAAAACAAGATGTTTTTGGTTCTAAATAATGAAATAATCAAACAGATTGATGAATAAGGAGTTCACCATTTAAATTATGTCAAGTTTTATCTAACATATCAAGAAATAAGAAAATACGAAAAGAAAACGTTAAATTTTAGCCGATAACTGGTACAGTGCCAGTAGAATATATCTTAATTTGTCGTTTTTGATTTCTTCAATATACACACTATTTGTTGTTCTTATTGCTAGTTTATTTTGATACACAATATATCTAATATAACTGTGCAACAATGCTACAATGTATCAAAGTATTGCCTAATAAAATATTTTAAAAGTTTAGAAAATAAAAATATAGAGGAGATTTTCTTTATATTAAAAATGTAACAAAAGAAGACTCAAAGCGAGTTCAAAAAATTATGTCCATGTAAAAAGATGCAACTAATCTTCTATTTTATCAAACCGTCATGGTACATAGAGGGTTCAAAATTGGTGCAATATTGACTGAGGAAAATAGGGTTGACACGAGTGAAATTATAATGGAATCATACTATAATATTTCCCAAGATTTCCTCGTTTCACAAGTTGTTTACTTATTCAATATTTATTCGGGGTTCAAAGGATGTTTATTTAAAGATACAAAAAAATCAACGACTTCTACTCTTAAACGTCAGGTTTCAATAGAACTAAAATTAAACAAGTCAATGTTGACTATTCATTGCAAGCGACTTGAAAGTGCAAAGATGATGGGGGAGGACAATTGTCACAGGTAATCCGAGTGATTTCTGAATGCTTAAAATGTCAGGTTTCCCATTATGCATGTAAAATTTCTTAAGATATTTTTTCATTAATGTGATTTTTTTTCTTTTTTTTTTTAAGGTGGGGGTTGGTTTAGTCAAAAAATGGCATGTTTCAATGAAGAAATCTTGGACTTTTCTCTTTAATTCATCTAAATTTACATTGCATTAAAAAGTCCAAATGTGACGAAAAAAATTACTTGGGTCAAACTAAAATGCTTGACTTTATATAACATACTGAATTTTTGCAATGACACCTGTGCATCCAAAACAAAGAACTCATTGTGTTTTGTTTCTATTGAATGAGACTCAATTTGTAAACTTGATTAATTAAAATGTAATGAAATATCTATACCGCCTATTAATTATTTTGTTAAGTCTAAAGCAACATATCAAAATAAATTAAGATTGTTTTATGTAACAAGTTTAATTACTCCATTACAAATTCATATTTCACATCATGAATTCGTATTCAAATATAATTTGAATCTCATTGTAAGGTTTCTATTTCTCTGTTTTATTTCTATGCATTGACTTCGTTATCTTTTTGTTATGTTTGATATAATTTCCGTGATTCTGTCAAACATTAAGATAAATGGGAATTATATCTGGCCAAATGTATAACTTTAATCATGCCGAGATCATATGTTTTCTATGGATAAAAGCAATAAAAATCGAACATTTCTGTTTACGTGTAATACACCCAGATTGTCAACAGATTATATTTACTCAGATAGTTTTCACAATTTCGAATACGTTATCAAGGAAAATATTATATAAACGTCTATCTCTTAAATAAAGTGACAGCGTTTACTTTTAAAAGAAAACTCGGATTACCTTATTTGAGGTCAATTGTGATCATTTTTTGGTATTTGACAACGAAAAAATTCATGTCTTCCTTGTATAAAATAATTTATAAAGAAAGCATATGCAAATGATTTCAAAGCTCTTTCATTATATTGTTAAACGCAATACAACCGTAAAATGGATTATTTGTTTTGAACATATTTCTATTGTACAAAAATACAATTGGTACTGGGCACAAGTTCCATAACTTAGACCCACCTCTCTCATTATACCATCATGGATTATTTATTGGTTTGTGTTATACTGACAACACTATACACGAACCTAGGAGATGCGTACGGTAAGCAACTGAACACTTTAACAAAATGTTTATGTATGAATATACATGTACATGTATGTCTTGTTAAATTTAATGCCGTCCATGTCAATGTAAATCATGATTTTTTTTTCTCGTCCTCACAAATGACACATACTTAACCGTGTTGTGTAATTTGTAGTACATATTTAATGTATTGAACTAGTTTGTACCAGGAATGTGATTATGTCAAAAGTTGAACTGTGTATTGCCCTTTAGTAATTGCAATATGTTTTGGTGTTTATCATTATATATTTGATAAACAAACAAAATATATAAAAATAAAAGCTCATTTTTATACTTCAATGCGCGACTATTGACAATGTAATTTATATATTAAATGATTGGATATGTGCTTTCAATTCCCTAATTCTTAAACACAAATCAGCGATGTCAATGTATCATTGGCCACCCGAGTGCTTTAATCTCATTGTTATATTTAAGATAGCAATACTCCATTCGCTTTGTATCTCCGAATTTATCTATGATCTTTATTGAATACCATTGAAAAACAGATTTTTTAAAAAATCTATCCAAACTTTGAAAACCCAAAATTGTTGCATTACTCATAAGAGGACCAAAAATAAGCTTTTATATGTTATTTTCTCACCGTTAAATTTTGTTACAAGTTACTGTTAATCTTTGTGAGATTCTTTTATAAGGACAAAGTTTGAGGAATATTGGTTGGATTAAATCATTGGCCCGACATTGGGCCAACTTTAAAACAATGAATCTACTGACCATGGGCCAACGTCACACCGACGTGTTGGTGCAATGTTGCACCGATAAGCAAAATTACATTGGGCCGATGTTATTTTCCGACATTGGGCCCACATAAATGATAACATCGGTCCAACGCTGGCCCAATATAAACTTGCTATCTAGGTATCTCCGAATTTATCTTTGATCTTTATTAATTACAATTGAAAACTGATTTTTTTTTCAAATCTATTCAAACCTTGAAAACCTAAAATTGTTGCATTACTCATAAGAGGACCAAAAATAAGCTTTTATATGTTATTTTCTCACCGTTAAATTTTGCTACCATGGTAACATGACCATATGTTTGACGTCTTTTAACTCATTTCCGTCTAGCAAACATTTCAGTGAAAAGGGAAATCGGTGACTATGCATAGCAACTAAATTGAATTTCATAAAATTGATCTTAAAACAATTGTTGATGTAACTAAACTTCTTAGCTATTGTTTCTTATTAATCAGTCAATTAGTTTTTTCTGTTGAACAACTGAGAGGGAAAAAAAAATGTCAATTAAAACACGACATTGTTTGTTTTAATATTCGTAAATTTGTTCATCTTTGCAGAAAATTTTGCTTTAAACAAACCTACTTGGCCTCATTATCCAAAGGTTTCGTTTTTATTACTATCATATGCGTTGGGATGGACATTTCGCTGTAGACGGACTGAAGTCAGATCTGTCTGCTTATGGAAATCAATGCAGATTATCATGGGATAAAAGTTCAAGAGCAGAATGGAGGGTAAATATGGGAGGTGTGCTTAGCATACACCACATTTTTGTACAGTATAGGACGGGTAATGTTGTATGGGGTAATTTTATTCCTATATATTCGTTTCCAATCTGTAAACACGTTGATACTTTCTTTTCTTGTTTGTAATGTGTTTAATAATTTTTCTATGAAAATGTGTCCATAAAGTGTTAATATGAATACATGTCTTTTAACTAATAACAGTGTCTCATACATTTTTTTTTTCAGAACGACAAGCCATAAAACATGATATTAAACATTCTCTTAATTTTAACTTTTATCTTTATTTAAACAACTAAAATACACTTTGATAGATAAGAACAGCGGCTTTACTACAAGATTCTTGGGATTTTCTGTTTACATTTCGAACACCACTATCAAGGAGGAAGGAATACTGTGTTTTAAGGATAATAAGTACAACACAACAACTATACCTAATCCCATAAATATAACCTGCCACGCACATGGAAGATACGTCATATTTTACAACAACAGAACTCATCCCCCGTTTCCTGCTGGATACTCCCCGTACGCATTCGCAGAGCTTTGTGAGGTGGAGGTATATGGTGCGTCAGTTTAGTTGAAATTAAGCTAAAACAAAATATTGACATTTGTGAGTTATTTGGACAGACTGCATTTGAAACTAGATGCTGTCATTAGACAGTAATACCCGCACCAAGTGTTTGCCCCTAAATAACACTGTTTTGTACCAGTTTTAGTAAAAACGAAGGTCATGTGCACATAATACACCATCAACGGAACCCACAGGTTTTCTATCAGTTACACTGCAGTGTAACGGATAGAAGACCTGTGGGTTCCGACGATGATAATACACATGAGCGGCCCTCTATGTACAATTTGTGGTTGAACTGTTTGCATGTGAATTTTTAGTTAATAAATAATCTTTTCATTTCATTTCATAGAATGTATGGTCTATATAATTATTACAAACAAAATTAATTTAGATTTGCTTTTAGGTGCCAACATCATCGCGTGCACAGATTTAGAGAAGGGATTGGAGTGGGGGGGGGGGTCCAGACCCTCCCACCCTTGA
>WFKH01011926.1:24083000-24126142 GCA_016163765.1 Magallana hongkongensis
GTGGAGCTCCAATAAAAAGTGAATTTCCCTGTGCTTTATATATATATATATATATATATATATATATATATATATATATATATATATATATATATATACACATATATATATAACCCTAAAGTCTTGAATTCATTTTCGAATTTAGAAGTAACTATTATTGAAATTATCGTTGATATAAAAACAGGCTACGAACATCATACCCCAATTAGATATCAACGTAATGAATGTATATTAATACATTCATCCATATCATACTTGTACAAAAGGAAGAAAACGTTGTCTGAAATGGAATAATAATCGAAAATATACAAATGCAGGTATTAGGTCTTCGGTTAGTATACAAAAACTGCATTGTCTTCAAATAAGAGGCAATTCCTAAAACCTAATACATGCATTTGTAAAGGGTGGTTTTTTGTCAAGCAATATCAATGAAAGTAGCCATATTTTGACATATTCCATTCGGTTTTATACTGAAGCAGATGTGTCATACTATCCTCGGCGTACATGTTTATGAAAAAAAAAATCATATAAATGAATAAAAAAAAATTATTCCACCTATATTGTACTTGGTAGTTTGGGTATCGGACAAATGATGCATCATATAACAAATGATTTTATGACACAGAATGCAACGCTAAAACCTATGGTTCAGAGTGTCAAAGAGTCTGTGAATACTGTAGAAATGGAGACCCATGTCACCACGTGAACGGAAGTTGTGTGAACGGGTGTGACAAAGGAACATTTGGAGTCAAATGTGACACAGGTCTGTAGTTTTATCTGCAACAAAAATGATAATTACGAAAAAAAATCTGCCATTGAAATATTAGAAAAAAGAAGTAGGAAAGGCAACAGTTACATAATTATTTAGATTACATTTTAAATATGAAAAGCTTGTCCTAATGGTAAATATGGGAACAACTGTCAGAGGCAATGCAACATCAAATGTGGAGTTACAGCAAGGTGTGACAGAATAACAGGACAGTGTAAAGGAGGATGTCAAACTGGTTGGAAAGGTGTCACGTGTGATAAACGTACGGTTTGTTTACTTTTTTCAATTCTTAATTATTGTTTCAGAACCTAATATCTTTATTTAACATGTTTACGATTAATAGTAAGCAAGAAAATCCCCCCACCCCCCCCCCCAAAAAAAAAAATCACAATGATTGAGATTTTCTTAATTGTGAAAATAATTTTAAATCTAATAAAATTAAATATAGTTTATGAAAGGCAATGACACTTATAAGTTACAAAACATTAACTTTTCAGTACCAATCTTTAAAAATATTCCAGTTCGTATATTCCGTTATCACTTTTCAAATCCCCACCCTTGTTTTATTCAATTTGACAAAAAAACTGAATGATGATAACATAAAAACATTATAGTATTAAACTACTTTTATTGACCTTATTCTGCTGGCATGATATGTATATGAGGGCAGTGATCAACATTTTCAGATATTGTGTCTTTCAGCCTTTTTTAGTATTATTCATTTTTTTGCATTACATGCCATACGATTATCACTATGAATAAGTGAGCTAACACCAACAGAAAGTATGCACAATTATATTCACTTACAAATGAAATCTTAATTTTTATTATTATATCACAACAAAACTGTTTCAGCGGAAGAAAAAAAATCTAAAATATTTTGTCCGAATATCATTTGTTATGCTATAAATCCGTTTTTGTTTGAGCCCCATTCAATAATATAGTAAAAATACCAAATACAATAATAATTTATATTGTGAATACGATTTATGTTGAGAACAAATTTTACTTATTTCAATGAACAATCCGAATCCGAATTTGACAACCCACACCCCGAGTAACTAACATCCTCAAATGTTTGTACTATTCTCGTACTTAAAAATCACTTTAAAATTTGTATTCACATAGTTGCAATGACACATCTTATTACATTCGCATAAGATGTCTTTTTCATACTGTAATTTTTATAGAGTGTGATCCTTTATTCACTGTGGTTTCCTTAAAATTATATCCCATTCTCTGAAACTGATGGCTTTGAACACATGTTGTTTTTTTAACAATTTTAGAAAAGTTCATTCAAATGATATTTGTTCAGTACGCTAGCGTACAACTTTCTATAAAAAAAATATAGTTTTGCTTTCACTGGATTATGAAAGGGTATATAACAAATTTAACATTACAACAGTGACGTAATCCAAATGGTTAGATCAAGTTTCGTTGCCAGATATGGATCATAAGGTTTATACCCAACACTTACTTTGAAAAAAAAATACTTAAAAAAAAGGACATATGGTTTGTTTAAGTCGTCAAGTGCAAAGAGATTTTAAAGGAGAATCGGCTAATTTTGGTATATTTTTATGGTGTGATGTTGGGGGTTGGGGGCTAAATAGAATCAAGAATCAATAGATAGGAACAATGCATATAAATACGTTTAATTTTTTTTTTTCATGAAAAGCTGCTAAATGTTTCCCGGCTTGTCAAATTTAGATTATATACTTACCAGTTTTGCAAATTATCGTTGTGTTTAATTGATGAAATTATGTTTATTCAAAGAGTCCAGCCAAAAAAAAATCAGTTAATGATTCTGTAATACTATAATTTACCCATTATTAATAATAAATAATGCTGTGAACTTTAGTCACTATATATTAACAATAAGTTTCTTACTTCAATAACTAAATTTCCAAACAACACCACGCTTCTATAATTATAAAAGCACATACTCTTTGATTACTGCGCTGCCAAATGTTCTTGCAGACTGTAATGGAGGTACATTTGGATTGAATTGTATCCATTCGTGTGGCCACTGTCTTGACAACAAACAATGCCATTATATTAATGGTTCTTGTTTCCACGGATGTGATAAGGATACAAAGGAATTGATTGCAAACAAGGTTGGATCAGTTATGCATATAAGTAAAAAAAAGAGCAGAAATTTGTTTTAAAATTTATACATATAAAAATACATGTAACAATGAAAATGATTATTATATTATTTAACAGTACTTGTCAGCATTATAAATGATTCATATGTTGAAACTATTAACATTAAATCATAAACCTCATTTAACCAACGCAACAAAACTCCGCCGTTTTAAAACTAGGTTGCAAAAGAAACATATCAATACTTTAGTTATCATAGTAAATCTATTTTATGCTGTTTTAAAAAGCCTGCAATAACAATACCTATGGACCAAAATGTTCGATGAAGTGTGGAAACTGTCTTTACTTGTACGGAGAACAGTGTCATCATGTGACCGGTCAGTGTCCACGTGGATGTGATGTTGGTTTTCAAGGTGAACGGTGTGAGCAAGGTACGGCCATCACAATATAACGTTATGTACATACATGTTTACAAGTGAAAATTATCTTTTTTTTTAAAATTAATTTTGTAATATAAGTACAATCAACATGTTTTTTTTTTTCAGTGCTTTAATCAGCGTTCTTTAATTACATGTCATTGAGCAACGTATCAGTCTTACTTTATGTTTGCTTTGCTGTGCTGGTCTTAAGTTGTTTTCTGAACTGCTTCTTTGTATTCAGGTAAGGTTTAAAAAAAATAGTTTCTTACTTTCTAAATGACAGTAATGACTATTATGATACTAGTTTGAATAAAATGTGTTTATGTTTATCAACTCTTTTTACAGACGAGTTAAAAGAAAAATGTGTCGACAAAAGACGAAATCAGAAAATGTCGACGAGCATGTTGACACATTTAACAAGGATGAAGTACATACAAAGCCTTCTGTAAAATACCTGTATGACAGATCGAAAAACAACGAGTATCAGGAGCTATATGAGCTGCCGCAAAAATCGTTTTCTGATAAATTTTAATGACCTGAAATGAAAATAAAAGTAGATAGACTGAAACTTAGACTGACAGGACAAGAAACTATGCTCTACACATTTTCAAGATGTACCATAGAATAAAAATAGATAGTAACCTCGTGGTTATTTACATCAAATTCAATGTTTGCATAAATCAACGAATTAAGTGCATTATGACCCTTCTCTCTTTTAAAACAAAAGGGAACAAAATGGTTTATTTTTAAATTATAACTTGATTTATATGTTCTTATAAACATTGCCATTTTTATGATTTTTCCCCATTACCTAAGTCCCGTGCTACCCAACAAGCTGTACTATTAATTATTGAATCATTATGATAAAATGCCTTGTTTAATTAAAACACGACAGTTTCATCCAAAGTAAAAATATCTATTTATCATGTCATTGAGATATATGTACATTATTTTGTAACATCTCAAATACTTACAATGGTCAAAGTAACAGTACGGCAAAAGACATAGTTACATGTATTTTCATTGAATGTGGTTTCTATAAAAAAAATAACTAAAGCTTCTGAAAGTTTTGAATTCTAAAATATTCGTTAAGGTTGCATGAAACAAATTGCTTTCATTCAACACCAATCAATATAGGCATCGATGCAAGGCGCTGAATATTTATTTAAGCACAAATAAAATTTGTTTTGAATTATCTCTATTGTATTTAGTAAAAAGCCTATCAATGACAAACATATCATTTAGTTGCTCTAATCAATTAAGATTTGTTTCATTTTTTATATTTAAAACAATAGTTGTATAAAACAAACAATTTAATTCATATGGTTGCGCCGTTATCTCTTCTAAACTTCAGGAACACGATAAAAATGTGACAATACTCGTATGATCATGTGTGTTGACGCATAACCACCATTGAGGAAATGATGACATTAAAGATGCACTGATCAAAGAACACTTTTTTTTTTTTTTTTTTACCTATTTGCATGAAAAGAATAATGTCACTAATGCATTAAAGATCAGTCAAATAGATAAATTGTTTACGTATAAGGCAAATACACATCAAAGGAAAAAAAAACCGTAAATATTTTGCTCCTGTCGTTAAAACGGTGATGATTAAGCACAAACAATAGTTTGTTTTAAAGAACATTTACCTTTTAGAATGAGCCTCAGCGTTATGGGTTTGTCCATGTGAAAAAGATAAGGAAAACCCCTTAATAGTCTTTCTTTTATATTCTAAATATATATACGTCATATGTCAGATCCGTCATTTAAAAAATGCGTTTGCGTATATATATATAACTACAAATTATGAAATTTTGGAGAGACAAATGTTTTCATGCGAAGTTATAAGTACATTTATTTAATTTTACTAAATATTAAAAATTATGGAGAAAGCTTGTTCCAGGATAAATGTAAAAAAATAAATCCTACAAAAAAATAAATCCTAAAAATTGGAATGACCAAAAAAATCTAAAGTGTAGTTTACACCTTTGATTGTAGTGCTATTTTTCACCATCAAAAAGCTATTTCAAGGACATTTTTAGATAGAAGCCTTGTATATTGTGGAATTATTTTTCAAATCCCTCAAATGTTCCACTTTGACATTTACTTTATTGTAAAAATATTACTATGAACATGAAAAAAACAAGAGGCCCATGGGCCACATCGCTCACCTGAAGAACAGTTCCTTGTAACATTCAATTTGGTATCATATGCTATTTCTATTTTAAACTTTGAAACCCTTTCTGGGGCCCCAGTATTGGTCCAGGGTTTATGGTTGGCTTTAACAATTTAGAATCTACACTATTTGAGGATGCTTGCATAGTAATCTCACAAACTGTAGGATTGTAATTTTTGAGAAGAAAATTTTTAAACATTTTCTATATATATTTCTATGTTAAACTTTGAACCCCTTCTGGTGCCCCATTATTAGATCGAGGGTCACGGCTTTTATAATTTAGAATCTACACTATTTAAGGATGCTTACGTAGTAATATGACAAATTAAAGCAGTGTAGTTCTCGAAAAGAAGATTTTTAAACATTTTCCATATATACTTCTACGTTAAAATTTGAATCCGTCTTGGGTCACCAGTATTAGTCCAGGGGTCACTATTTTAAAAATATTGAATCTACATTATCCAAGGTTGCATGCATACTACTCTCACAAATTGTAGCATTGCAGTTCTCGAGAAGAAGATTTTTAAACATTTTCCCTATTTACTTCTATGTTAAACTTTGAACCCCTCTTGGGTATTAGATTTTACCAATTTAGAATCTACAATAGCCACGGATGCTTGCATAGTAATCGCACAAACTGTTGCACTGTAGTTCTTGAGAAGAAGATTTTTAAACATGTTCCCTATATATTTTTATGTTAACATTAAACCCCTTCTGGGTCCCCAGTATTAGTCTCGGGGTCACGGCTTACACAAATAAGAATCTTGACAATATGAGGATGCTTGCATAGTAATCCCACGAACTGTTGCATTGTAGTTCTTGAGAAGAAGATTTTAAACACTTTCCCTATATACTTCTATGTTAAACTTTGAACCCCTTCTGGGCCCCCAGTGTTGGTCCGGGGGTCACAGCTTTTACAATTTAGAATTTTCAGTATTTGAGGATCCTTGCATAATAATCTCACAAACTGTAACATTGTAGTTCTCGAGAAGAAGATTTTTAAACATGTTTCCTATATATTTCTTTGTTAAACTTTGAACCCCTCTTGTTGTCCCAGTATTAGTCCGGGAGTCACGATTTTAACAATTTAGAATCTACAATAGCCAAGGATGTATGCATAGTAATATCTCAAACTGTTGCATTGTAGTTCTTGAAAAGAAGATTATAAACATTTTCCTATACATGTTAAACCCCACCTGGGGCCCAAGTTTTGTTCCTGGGGTCACGATTCATAAAACTTATAATCTTCACTATATGTACAAGCTTTTGTGTAAATATTGGCATTTCTGGTGCAGTGGTTCTTAAGAAGAAGATTTTTTTTAACATTTTTTCCTATGTATTTTGTTAAACTTTGAACTCCGCCTGGGGCCCCTGTTATGGTCCGGCGGTCACGGTTTTTGCAATTTATAATTTTCATTATATATACAAGCTTTTGTGTAAATATTAGCATTTCTGGGGAAGTGGTTCTTAAGAAGATTTTTATACATTTTTCCTATGTATTTTTATGTTAAACTTTGAACCCCGCCTGGGGCCCCAGTTTTGGTCCGGGGGTCACGATTTTTGCAATTTATAATTTTCACTATATATACAAGCTTTTGTGTAAATATTGGCATTTCTGGTGCAGTGGGTCTTGAGAAGAAGATTTTTAAACATTTTTCCTATGTATTTCTATGTTTAACTTTGAACCCCGCCTGGGGCCCCAGTTTTGGTCCGGGGGTCACGATTTTTGCAATTATTTTTGTATTATTTTCACAATATATGCAAGCCTTTTTGTAAATATTGGCATTTCTGGTGCAGTGGTTCTTGAGAAAAAGATTTTTAAACATTTTTCCTATGTATTTCTATGTTTAACTTTGAACCCCGCCTGGGGCCCCAGTTTTGGTCCGGCGGTCACGATTTTTACAATTTATAATCTTCACTATATATACAAGCTTTTTTGTAAATATTGGCATTTCTGGTGCAGTGGTTCTTGAGAAGAAGATTTTTAAACATTTTTCCTATGTATTTCAATGTTAAACTTTGAACCCCGCCTGGGGCCCCAGTTTTGGTCCGGGGATCACGGTTTTTGCAATTTATAATCTTCACAATATATACAAGCTTTTATGTAAATATTGACATTCCTGGTGCAGTGGGTCCTGAGAAGAAGAGTTTTAAACATTTTTCCTATGTATTTCTATGTTAAACTTTGAACCCCACCTGGTGCCCCAGTTTTGGTCCGGGGGTCACGATTTTTGCAATTTAGAATCTTCACTATATATACAAGCTTTTGTGTAAATATTGGCATTTCTGGTGCAGTGGTTCTTGAGAAGAAGACATGCACCCTATTTTCACTGTTTCACAATTATCTCCATTTTAAAAAGGGATTAGCCCTTTATTTTAGCAATTTATAATCCCCTTCCAATAAGGATGCCTTGTACTAAGTTTGGTTAAATTTGGCCCAGTAGTTTTAGAGAAGAAGTCAAAAATGTGAAAAGTTTACAGACAGACAGACAGACAGACAGACGGACAGACGGACGGACGGACGGACAGACGGACGACGGACAACGGGTGATCAGAAAAGCTCACTTGAACCTTCGTTTCAGGTGAGCTAAAAAATACTAGAAAAAAACCCAGTTTAAGTTAAAGGAAATTAAGAATTGGATTTTAAGCTATATTTTTTATTAATTCCTGTTCAAATTTAGAAACTCAACCCATTTTTAAATAATACAAACATTTTAATCATCATCTGTGAAAAGAAGTCGCATACATGTAAGTCATCAAATCGACAAAGCAGATGTTTACTCTCTAGAGTATCAACCTTATCAAAAACAAGTCAAATAAATGAAGCTATTTCATGAAACTATCAATGTTCTACATACCAGCACAATAAGCATGATGCAGCGATTTACAACTCAATTTCCCTCCCTTTAAAATGTAGAACATTTCTTCCTGGATTTGTATCACTTTGTCAAATTCATGTAGCACATTCAGTGAAATGAAGTCGATTTTATTCTGTTTTTTTCTCGACGACATTGTACAATTTAGGAAGAGCGTATGGTAAGCTAATTTAGAGATATATTCATTAATTTTACATGTGATTTATCAAATTAAAGCGACATGTATGTCTCTTTTTTAAAAATAAATCAAATGAAAACTAATTTTGTACGAACGCATGCTTAGAGAGAGAGAGAGAGAGAGAGAGAGAGAGAGAGAGAGAGAGAGAGAGCAGTATACTTGCTTTACAATATGCATTTATATTTTGAATTAGAATGAAGGAAAGAAAATTGTTTAGAGGTGAAAAAACCCTGCTTTTTATGCTAATAATAAGTATGAAAGTAAATCTTCAGAAATATACATTTCAATAGGAAAATTTGTTTACGTTTTAATTTAAATTTGTTATGTCAATGAAAGAAACATGATATAAATTGCAAAAAATTGTTTGTCCACATTAAACTACCTTGTGTTAAATGTACAATTCATATTTTACTGTACTTCACTGAAACAAATGACAGTTATTAAAATCCCCGACAGTTATTAAATTTATATATAACACTACCAAACTGATTTTTCTTTTTATTGAATTATTGAACTGATCGCTTTCTTAACGCTATTCCAACTGCCTATAACATAAACCTAACTGATATTTAATAGAATAATAGTACCCGTTTATGGATTATAGGTTTTGTTCGATTCGTTCTTTTTAATCAGGCCTTATTTTTAAAAGATAAAATATATCGATTTATCAATACATAAAAACGTAACTTAAGTGTATTCAAATCTCACACGAAGACAATATGACATTAATGTACATTTATATGTACATTATACAGTGTGGCTATATTCATCATGTAAACGTGACCGCGTACCTATTTTTTTTTTTTTTTTTAATTTCTATTTTGTTTGTAAATGTTCCTTCAAGCAGTAGCACACTGCTTCCAGTAAGCTTATATCAACGTTTTTGAAAGACGTCAAATATAATGTATTTGACGTGCTTGACAAAGGATTTTAAATTATTTCGATTCAATTCTAACATGAACCAAGTTGATAATCAATGTATTGGATCTGATTTGTATAAGTTCTATAAGATAAATCAGTAGTTCCAATGTCAAATAAAAACAAGTACAATTTTACGTATTTAGAATACATTTTTCCTAATCGAAAAACAATCAAGCAAACAAAAAACAGCCACCCCCCCCCCCCCAAAAAAAAAAAAAAAAAAAACCACTGGGATTTTCTTCAAGGGAAAAATGACAACAGCCTCATAGATGTTATCGAATAACCTCCATTTAGTAGATGATGACATCAAACACAAAAAGATCAAAGCACATCTTTTGTATAGATTTTCATCTTAAGTACACTGACACTAATATGCTTAAAAATTTAGAAGAAACATATAAATCGTTTAGGTAGAAAAAGGTAAACCCATATATAAGATGAAAACACAATTACTATTTTGTTCCTGATATTGAAAACGTGGTCGTCCCACGCAGTTTGTTTGAAATTACATCGTTCCTAGTAATGTAATCAAAAATGCAAATATTGATAATGATCAGGTATTGGTATGTTCATGTAGATTCTGACTTATATTATCAACTCTTTCATCAATGATGGACTGATTTTATTTGGCTGAACTTATATATAAGTCATAATAACATTAACTATTTCGCATACTTTTCTAGAAAACATTGCAATAAACAAAACGGCATGGCAGGAGTATAATTATAGCAACTATAGATGGGGAGCTGAATTTGCTGTGGACGGGAAAAAAATCGGATTTGTCTGCTAATGGAGGACAGTGTGCAGTATCAAGTGGAAGAGCAACAGCAGAGTGGCGAGTAGATCTTGGAGTAGTTCACAGTATACACCATATCTTTATTCAGTACAGAACGGATAATACACCCTGGGGGTAATGAAACGAGTTTCGTTCGTGAATGTGTAAAAAAAAAAGTTTGGATTTGATGCGCAATATTGGTTTGTACTTTATTGACCTTTATACGATGTGAAATGTATTTTTATAAAATTCAATATCTAAATTTAATATGTCTAATTATATGTATTTAGAATAAAGATACGAATCTGGGTTGAAACATCACAACAATTAGACAAAACCATCACATAATGTGATGTATACGTATACATGATTCAACACTTTCGATTTTCTTTTTTTTAAGACTTTGATGTTATGAGACTTCTTTAATTTCTAAATAGATGACAGGAACCTTTTCACCGAAAGATTTCTGGGATTTTCTGTTTACATATCGAGTACAACTATCAAAGAGAACGGAACTCTGTGTTTCAAGGATACCAACTTTACAAGATCTACCGTGCCAAATCCCATTAATATAACCTGTCTTGGACACGGTCGATATGTTATCTACTACAACAACAGAACCCACCCTCCATTTCCTGATGGGTATGGTAGTGGCGCCGCGCCTATAATGACCTCTGTGAAGTAAAAGTGTATGGTATGTTACTTAAGCATAAAACTTAACTTAGTAACTGATATATTAATTGAAATAAAACCCCAAAAAACCCTTTTTTACAATTTGAAAATTGTTCAGTAGTGAAAGGGCTACGTTTTACCTTTAGCCAAATTCACGTATTCTATATTTTTAAAGAAAATCAAAATGGTGTCATACAACGGTAAAAACAAAATAGTGCTTGTTATTGGATAGAAGGAGTTTGATCTTTCAAAAATAGTTCATATTAGGAATAATTCATAACAATAAATTCAATGCATATTAATCCTTATTAGTATAAAAAGGACTTTTGAACAATCAGATTTTTTTATGCTAAAACAAACAAGTCACTGTATGCATCTGTAAGCACTACTAGATATCATATATGGACGCAGTTTTTGAATAATGACGAATAGGTGTATCTGCACTCTTACAAATTGTTTAGGACATGTATGAATGACTGTTTCTTTACAAATCACAATCGAGTCGCAAAAGAAAAAAGCAATACCCAGGTGGATCAGTATAGTTGGTAACAAAAAACTTAGTATACTTTACACCTGCTCAAACCATATACATAAACAGTTAATCATTCCTACTAGTATAATCTAAAATACAGACAGTGATTGTTTTAACAGTGATGCATTCTTTCGATACGATGTGTTTTATTACACGCAATAATGAAGTTTCAAACAGATGGCCATTTGCTTTGAATGTCTAATGTGTACTCAAATTTATCTCATTTAAAAGTTGATATGTTTATAAATTATGTAGCAACATATTCCAAACGATTTTTAAAGTGACTATGAGATATTGTACAAATATGATTGTACGCTGTTTCATTTATAAGGTTGTAGAACAAAAGGATATTATGGAGAGGACTGTTCTTTACTGTGTCCCCAAAACTGTCAGGAAGGTCACTGTCACATCATAGATGGAACTTGCCTGGGCTGTTCTGCAGGGTATAAAGGTGCAACATGTGAGAACGGTATGCATTTTTTTTCCTAACAATTCATTGCAATTCATACAAGAATCAAATCGATGCAAACTTAATAACATCGCTTAAATAAAAGAAACACCGAAAAGTTAGGTGAATATTTAAAAGAAACCAAGATCGAGTAAATGAATTACATAAAAAGTTTATTCACGGATACACTGAGAGAGTGGTGTCAGCCTTAAGCACAAAGGTATAATAAATTGTTTAGCAAGGAACAATATTGCAGAATGTGTATTCTTGAAAAGTGAAAACTTGACAAATGAAGTTTTTAAAAAGTTATCAAATAAATTTGTTCCCGAGATTGCAAATACATGAACACCAGAAACGTTTATTTCTGTTTATTGGCGGTAATAGTCACGACTGCTATTCATTATAACAAATGCTTACATAAGATTAAAAAATGAGGACTGCCTTAAAAAAACAAACCCAACAAGGTATTGCCAGTCTCAAACTCATTACCATAAATGTTCGCCGCCTTTAATTAGGATGTCCGACAAAGTAACAACCTTTCCATTCAATATCATAAATGTTGACTGCCTTCAAATACCATGCATATAGTCTAAATATGGAAATGTATGATTTATACGAGATATATATAACTGACGTTAAGCTAATATATAGCCAATGGGAGAAATAAGCATTGGTAAGAAAACAATATTAAATTTGTAATCCTTCGACAACAACATCTTATTCCAATATATACGTATGACCTATATACAAAATGATATGTGTTATCACATCAGAAAAGCTTACAATACAGGTGCTTACCTTAGATTATCTAAATATGCACATGATTATCACTAACTTAACTCGTTACGCAAAAAATATCACTTTTACTTGATTTTAATTCGCTCTTTTGTTTTTGAAAATGTGTTTAATGTAAATCACATATAAGATAACATTTATTTAACTTCATGTTTCTTCTTTATTATTTGTTTTGAGATTATTTCTAGTTCAACCAAACGCTCTATTAAATAAACAACAACACTTCTGATTTACAAAAACTAAATAATTACGTGATATTCTAAACTCATTTTTCAGATAGGTATCTTCATTTAAAGTTTACAGATCATAAACATAACAAGAAACAAACTATGAGATAGTACGTTACTCTTAATGTAGCAATAAACAGCCGAAAATTGTTGTGTTACGTTACACTATGGAATATTCTGCATGCATTCATAAATACGTATAAAAACGAAGTTATAATTTAAAAAAAAAAGCCATGTATTGCTGATATGTAATAGGAAGATATTTATATTTAAAATCACTTTACATCGTTCTGTATCTGTATGGCTTCCTCAAAGTATGCAATCACATGTATTGATAACGTAAAGGTAACAATTACTTCCCTTTGTTTCTACGGTACCTCGTTTGTGCAATGCTAACAATTTTAAGTAAGCAAATGTTTGAATCTGAAATGTTTAAGTACATGTAAATCTTTGTGATATTGTTTTAGATTTTAAATATGAGCTACAACTAAGTTTCCTTTACAATGCTCTGATAGAAAATGTGTTGCAATTTTGTTAAGGTTAACAATAAATTGACTGGACTATATCTGAATAAAACAAAAAGGCATTGCGTAGACAAACGGTCTTGTTGAATGTAGAAAGTGAATTATAAATTTAGCTGCGCAGAAACACGCGGCTGCTATTACGTTCAAGTCAGCTAACATCATCAGTCTTCCACTGATAGAAAATGATTAATTTCATGTAATACCGGTTAAGAATTATTCCCTTATGAGTTTTGATTATATTTTAAGTGACATTGTTGTTGTATAGTACGTAAACCCGTGATTCTGGGTTCCGATAGATCCACACATCTTATAAGATTCCACACAAATACACTTGATCTTGATAAGAAATATTGAGCTAATTAGTTATTTTTGTTTTACCTAGAATGCAGCGTTAACACTTACGGACTGGAATGTCAGTGGCTATGTGGAAACTGTAAGGACAACGCACCTTGTGATATCAGGAATGGAAGTTGTCTGAATGGTTGTGAAAAAGGAACACAGGGCAACAAGTGTGACGAAGGTCTATACGAATTAATTACTAGTAATTATATAATGTCTCACAAAATCATAAATTTTAAAATCAAGACAACGATTATAAATAACAGCAGTGGACCTTTGTTTTGAACGTTCTATTTTTGTATTTCAATTAAATAAGTACATCATCTGAATTGTTTAATATAAGTACCCAAAGGCTTGCTTTTCTTTAACAAGTAAGTAGACGGTCTTTTAAATTTTACTTTAAAGAAATTATATTTCAATATTAAAAAAAAAAAAGTTACGCTTAAAATGTCTTTAAAAGTTGTTTCTACGAATGATTTAACATTTTAAAAAAAATCAATAAATATAAAACTGTTATATTAAATTATAGACTGTGCCATGTAATTAATTTAAAAAGTCAAAAAGTAAAATAAGAAAAAAAAGATATATTAGGAAAAATGTATTTGTGTAATGGTAGCTTGTCCTGATGGCCACTAGGTTACAACTGTCAGGAAAAATGCAACATAAACTGTGGCGTCCCATATAAATGTGACAGAATAGCTGGCCTTTGTAAAGGAGGTTGTCAAGTTGGGTGGAAAGGCAACACATGCAATGAAAGTAAGAGTGTACATTTCAACTGTCTCTCTATCATTAAACTATAGTTAACAAAAAATTGCTTAAAATCACAATGTAAAATGCTGAATGAATGCAGAATATTAATTAATATCAATGGTAATTTTAAAGAAAAAAAATGGAAAGTTTTGAAACAGTTTGATAGTAACCTTCATATTTAGAATGCGATGAAGGGAAATTTGGTCTCCACTGCAACCAATCATGTGGCCAATGTCTTAACAAAGAACAATGTCATTACATAAATGGTACTTGTTTCAACTGATGTGATAGTGGTTACTATGGCATCGAATGCAAGAACGGTAATGTAATCAAGAAAGTGATTCTAAGAAAAAAAATAATTTTCATTAAAAAAAAAATGTTTAAAATAAGCAAATAATGAAACTTGCAAACTAAACCATAATATGATAGCTAAAAAAATGTCAGTGTTTGTCAGTGTTTTAAAAGCTGCGAAATTATTACAAACAAATGGTGAGCAGGGTCAATAAACTTTTTTTTACGAAAAAATGTTTGAAGTTCTGTTGAAAACTAATGTCGGTTGTTCATTCATCAACATATTGAGACGTCACTGATTCTTTTTCTGTTTATGTAGCTTGCAATAACAACACTTATGGACCTTTATGCTCACTGACTTGTGGAAACTGTCTTTACACGTATGGAGAACAATGTCATTACGTGACTGGTCAATGTCCACGTGGAAGCGACGTTGGTTTCCAGGGAGATCTTTGTAATCAAGGTAGGAACAAGGAATTGGTATTTTTGATATTTTTATTACAGATAAAACTAAAATAAAAGTGTGGTACATGTGTAATTTCTTAATAGTATGCCCTCTCTCCTGGTCTTTTTACCAAGGTTAATTTAAGAAGTAAAATTGTGCATAACTGTTGTTATCATTTCATGTATAATCGAAATAATCTGAAGACTGATTTTATTTTATATTCGTCAATGCAGCTCATATAACTTCAACATCAGAGACACAGTCATACGTGGCTCTCTTCGCCTGTGCTACATTGTTAGTCCTGAGTGTTTTCGTAAATGCATTTTTTATAATGAGGTAAAGTTTTAAAATCTTTTTATTCTGTAGAGTATTGCTTTACATAATTATATGTTTTTCTGGTTGAATTATTGTTATTATGTATGTAACAAACACAAATCTTTCATCCACATTTATTCCAGGTACATAAGAAATCTAGTGAGTAACCGAAAATGCAAAAAAGAACATCCATCTTAAAAAGTTGTGTGTGACCAAAATAAATTCTGCAACACTGCGTACCAAGATCTTGACGAAATGTCGCAACAACATCAGTATGATGAACTTTCGTGTCGTGATATTAAAGTTGTTGATTTCGATCAAAATGAAGAAAAATAGGATTATTATCAAAGGTGTTCTTTTTATTCAAATACAATTTCTTAGTTATATCAGAACTGATTTGTTGCTACATGTACATTTTTACATTTATACATAGTGTTTGAGTGTAAAGTCTTTGTTTAACTGGTCTTAAATGAAGGTGAATACAATTCATTGATCACAAGTTGAAAGAATGTTAATTGGAAATTTGTAAAATTGTATATTGATTAAGATTTAATGATGAATTATAATCATATTATATGTTGACTTTTACACAATTATTCATCTCTGTTAAATTACTTTTCATTCGTCAAAATAGTTGAGGGTGAATTTATATTTTGTTTTTATTTTCCCCAAAGTTTTTTTATTCAACACAAACAATTTATATCTTTGATGCAATTAAGTTACTTTTCTCTAGTTAACCAAAATTAGATGTTTAATATTAGTTAGACAATATAATAATAATATTTTTAAATTCCTCACTGCCTCCCGTCCGTCCGTCCGTTCGTTCATCCTTCTATTGATACACATCGCTCTGTCTTTCTAGATGACCCTACTGCATATGTCACTACAGTATTAAATTGTACCAGATTTTCGTACAAACATTGCGCAACTTTAGATACAGATTAAAAATTGAAAACGAACTTCTGGAAAAAAAATCCTCTTGACATCTTTTTAAACAACGCTTCATTTACAATTTTCTAGCAAAATACACACGTGCATCCAACAAGGCGTGAGACTTTGTTAACCTCGATTTTACACATGTGCTTGAAAAAAAAAACCCCGGGCCTTTTCACCCTCTCCGGAAACAACAAGCATCAACAATTCAAATAAACTCGCATTATTACAAAACTGGGATGGTTGGACCTCCTACACATTGTTTTTCATCTCATTAAAAAATCAGCTCCTGTCGCGTGTGGAAACGCCCCGAATTCAAAGGGGAATTCCGGAATTATTTTGCCTCAGTCATGTTTTGACGTGAACCTTCAGTGAAATACTGTTAGGAGACCTTTAAGTTCCCTAAGTTATCGGTATGCTATGTCATCGCAACGATTGTCACCATTTGTGATATCGTTGGTTAATTTGTCAATATTTACTTTACCGTGTCCTTGCTGATTGAAAGCATGAATGAACTTCTTTCTTGGACTGCAAAATTATGGAAAAGACATAATATTCCAAAAGTGTATTTAGTTGAAAACAGTTCATAATTAATATGTACCAAGGACTTTTAAGAAAATCAGAAATATTCAAAACTAAACTTTTACAAAACTGTACAATGATTGGGTATAAAATCCCGACTGATGTTTCTCAGATAAACAGCACAAAGACAGAACAAAACTTCCGATTATATCCGACCATTCAAAGAAATGTGTATGTTGTGCGAATTGAATGTTTGAGTGAAAGTTGTTGCGTTTTGTAAAATATTAGTTTGAGTTCCGCCGTGGAGATTCCCCGAAGTGATTCAGATGAACTGGACGTTCCGTCATCAAAGAAATAATTCAGTCGTTTAACTCTGGACTGTTCCAAAAAAATAAGTGTGGATGATATGAATATATATTGTAAGATAGCGAGAATATTATCATTACTTCTGTTTTTGATAAGGCCATTCATCGAAATACAGCACTTTAACTTTATCGTAGTGTTCATTTTAATTTACGCTAAATTCTGTTTATGACACATATATCGAGTTCTGTAACATATATTACTGATTGCATGTTCACACATTTGGCATATATGTCAATTATCAACATTAATATAGATGAAATTATTGTACATATAGTATGTATCGATAGCTTACAAATACAATGTACCTGTATTTTTATTTCAAGTCCCTATTTTGTGCTTATACCACTATAAGATGATCCGAAGGGCTTTATGATATATTTGATCACGCCCCGTTCGAAATTATCATCTCATTTTATTCAAAGAATGATTCCTTATTACTTATATTTATATAATTTTCAGCAGTTGTATGATTAAATATTATAACACTAATTATGTAAACCCGTTTGCGTCCCCAAAAATAGGTCTTTTGAATATATTGGGCTGTATATTACAAAATCGATTGATTTCGTAGTATTATCATAGACAGAGACACTGGAAAATGTAAATATTACCATATACAACTCATCAATAGAAAAGTACATACTTTAAGTCATTTTGCTAAAAATGAAACTTAAACGAGTGGTAGTGATTAAAGGGTGATCCCTGATTTGTACAAAACCATTTTAGAAATATGCCAAGCAATTCTAATTTTTGTAGCACAAATCTTGGGTCGGTATATATTAATATACTAATTTTCCATTGTAGATTAATTTTTTTAATATGATTTTAAACCACATTATAAAATGCATTTATTTACATGCTGTAGCATGCTGTAGCATACAGTATCACTTATATGGTTGCCATTAGATATCCTTTGCAATGAGAAGTGAATCTTATTCTGAAGTATGATTCATAACAAAGAAAAAAAATAACAAAATTCACTGCGTTAAAAAAGACAAATAAAGAAAACAATTAATTAAATTTAAGGAATACCTATGCAAAATGGCAACAAAATAAGCTGTGTAATAATAACTTACCGTATGATTTTACACCAACAAAAATTTCGCTTAATAATAGCCACCAGATCATTGTTAGCTATTAATTAGGAAGTGAATAGACTTATCCTAGGGTATTATTCTTCTAAAATATTTTATGACCATCTTTTTCTAATGAAACAATTGAATGCTATACTAGTCCATGCCTTTAGACATTAAAACATAATGAGGTCAACTGAATTGCAAAATAATTTATACAAAGGTATATGTTAAATATTTTGTCGCAATTTTTAAAATGCTCAGAAGGCAGAACAGATTCCTTTTCAAGGTCATCGTCAATTTCGTTTTTCTGAAAATTTATCCTCATTAAAGGGGAATGAATTTGTTTTGTGGCAAATGATAAATAAAGAATTAGAATTAGGAAGAGTAGCAGGTCCGTTTGCTTCCATCCCATTTCGTAACTTACAAGTTTCCCCCCTTGGTCTTATCCCAAAACATAATCCAGGTGAATTTCGACTTATTCACCACTTGTCATACCCTGCAGGATTGTCAATAAATGCCCACATTCCTCGAGATCTTTGCACCGTCGAGTATCAAACTATTGACACTGCGATTGCAGCTATCAAGAAGATTGGGGTGGGGGCACTTTTAGCAAAAACTGATTTGGAAAGCGCTTATAAGCAAGTACCAGTCCATCCTTCAGATTTTGAACTCCTGGGCTTTAGTATTGATGGTCAGTTTTACTTTGATAAAACCCTCCCTTTTGGCCTGAGTTATTCCTGTAGCCATTTTGAGAAGTTTAGTTCTGCATTGCAATGGATTCTCCAAAATAAATTTTCAGTGGTACATTGTGTGCATATGCTAGATGATTTTTTGTTCATCGGAAATCCAGATTCACTAGAGTGTCATAATGCTCTTATGGCTTTTCACTCTTTGGCTGATAACATCCATTTACCGATAAAACACGAAAAAACAGTTTTCCCTTGCACAACTTTGACTTTCCTTGGCTTAGAAATAGATACAATCAAATTTGAAATAAGACTGCCACAAGACAAGTTACTTCGTCTGGCAGACACCATTCAGCTTTTCAAAAACAGACGTACAACAACCTTACGTGAGTTGCAATCTCTTATTGGAGTTTTAAATTTTGCTTGCTCAGTAGTACCACCCGGTAGGACATTTCTTCGCAGAATAATTGACCTAACTAAGGGCCTCAGCAAACCCTTTCATCACCGTAGGTTAAACGCTGAAGCTAGAGCTGACTTGGAAGCTTGGTCTATTTTAATAGAACATTTTAATGGCAAATCACTCTTTCATTCTGGGAAACTATGTTCCTCTCAGACGTTGCATCTCTTTACAGATGCAAGCAATTTGGGTTTTGGGTGTACATTTGGCAGGCAATGGTTCTATGGCCCATTTGAAACAGAGTGGTTGAAATATCACATTTCAGTTAGAGAATTCTTCCCTATTGTACTTGCAATGGAAATATGGGGTGAGGGCTTATCTAATACATCAGTTGTATTACATTCAGACAATAGTGCAGTGGTTCATATCATAAACAAAAATTCCTCTAAAGACCCACATTTGATGAAACTTATGAGACGTCTTATGCTAGCTTCACTAAAATACAACATTTATTTCTTTGCTGAACATATCCCTGGCCTTTATAATGTCGCACCTGATCTTCTCTCTCGCTTGCAGATTCAAAGATTCAGAGAACACTTTCCAGACATGGAAGCGAGAAGAACATCAGTTCCACAGACATTGCAACACCTTTGACTAGTACAGCAGACTTCCTTATTAGGAGCTCATTATCAGAGGATTCGCTATCATCCTATAGAAATATATTTGCAACTTACAAAAGCTTTATTCATGATCTGGTAGATAAGAATTCATCACCTTTGCCCCCATCACTTTCTCATCTCTTGTTGTATATTGCACACTGCTACCAACTAGGTTTGGCTGCTTCAACAACTCGTACACACATCTCGGCGCTTAGTTTTACTTTCCAACTAGGGGGTTACCAGAATCTGACTCAAAATTTTCTTATCAAGAAACAATTACAAGGTTTTAGTAAAGTGAGGCCTACTATGGACAACAGACTACCAATTACTCCTGACATTTTGGCAAGAATTGTGTCTGCTTTGCCATCCACTACAACTTCGGCCTTCATTAGCACCCTGCTCCATGCAATGTATGTTTTAGCCTTTTGTGCATTTCTTCGGGTAGGCGAGATTACTAAAACATCTGGTTCAAAACAACACTTTTTACTGGCTAAGCATGTAACGTTAAAAAATGATTCCCTAGGTAGATCTATAGAACTTAAAATTCCACACTTTAAACATTCTAGTCAGTCTACTACTCTGCACATTCAGCAAAACACTAGCAACCCCCAGTTATGCCCATTTGCAGCACTTCATAATTTGTTAAAGGTTAGAAATCATAAGTCACCTGTAGAACCCTTGTTCTCATTTATGGATGGTTCACCAGTCTACCGTCAATTTTTCTCTGAACAACTTAGGTTGGCCTTGTCATTCTGTGGATTGGATACAATTAAATACCAATCGCATAGCTTTCGTATTGGGACAGCTACCTTGGCTGCTGCATCTGGATCATCAGACATTCAAATTCAAAATATGGGTCGTTGGAAATCCTCTGCATTTAAGAAATACATCAGAATTCCAACTTTGAAAATGTAAACAAGGATAGCCCCTACAGATACTCATTTCAGATAGGGATCTGAACCTTGGAGTCAGGGGCTTCAGGTTCAACTCTGTTTTTTACAGCCATATGTTTTTTACCATGTGAACTTAGTTGTGATCGAACCATGAAGTCAGGGGTTTCTGGTTCTATTTTCTGTTATGCACCGTCCTGTTAATTTTTATTACACATGTTCAGAACCATGTAGTCCAATGTGATGGTTCTATTATTTGTGATGCACAGGCAGAAATTTTGTTTTGTTAGACATTTTGAACCATAAGGTCAGGGGCTGCTGGTTCTATTGCTTGTGTTGAACTGACAATGACTCTGTTTTATTAGACATAATTTCATTTTTTGAAACCATGAAGACAAGGGCTTCTGGTTCTATCATTTGTCATATACTGGTAAATGTCTCTTGTTTACACTTTTTTTACACTATGAAGCCAGGAGCTTCTGGTTCACTTTGTATGTAAATATTATGTTCTTTAACCTGGTGATATGAGCTATTATGGCTTTATATTGTCATGTACTTGCCCATGTCAGGGTATGTTTAGACTATGTTTATGAAATGAATAGCTTCAAATTAACTTGTGACATGAAGTTGAACTGACTTTTGATGTGTTTGTATTGTTTTTGGCTCTACCGGTGGCTGCACTGTGATGATGCTAGCATTAGAGCTGTAAACTTATGTACATGTATGTCTTGATGGTAGCTTAACTCTAGCTTTGTTATTGGTGCTTCTCTATGGTGGTGGATGGGGGTTATCAAAACTGCAGAAATTTGCAGCTTTGATATGTGGCGGAAGATACCCCATCTTTGACACTTTTTTGTAAATAGAAATTGCCATGTTTTATTGTCTTATTTTCTCTGTTTATTCTAGTCACAATACTGTGTTATTTATCTATGTTTTATATATGCAGGATTGTTCCTTTGATTAACAGTATTGTGTTTTTTCTAGTTTACATTGTGGCATCTTTATGTTGTATTTTGTACTTTGTCATTTATTATATTATTTAATAAATGACCATTCTTATTCCTTAATCAATGTCTTGAGTTGTAATATGTCAAACGGAGCACCACCATATCGGTTATCCATAAACCTATGCAAAATGGCAACAAAATAAGCTGTGTAATATTAACTTACCGTATGATTTTACACCAACAAAAATTTCGCTTAATAATAGCCACCAGATCATTGTTAGCTATTAATTAGGAAGTGAATAGACTTATCCTAGGGTATTATTCTTCTAAAATATTTTATAACCATCTTTTTCTAATGAAACAATTGAATGCTATACTATTCCATGCCTTTAGACATTAAAACATAATGAGGTCAACTGAATTGCAAAATAATTTATACAAAGGTATATGTTAAATATTTTGTCGCAATTTTTAAAATGCTCAGAAGGCAGAACAATCATCTTACTTTATAAATGCATGTTTCCCAAGCATGGTTCACTTTGTGACCGTATTCTCTATCAATTTTACCTAAACTATTCGAAAACTATTGACCTTTCACCTGCCCCAAGCTGTTTTTACATGCATTAAAATTCTTTTATTCAGCTGTTTACACGTACATGTAACAGGGAGAGTCTCCAAATCACTTATTTATAAATAGCCTTTTACTCTGAATGAAGCTTTAAATCTACAAATTATTTGATACAGATTTTTAATACGAATGAATTCTGTACATCTAGCATAAACGGCAACATATATGTAAAAGAATAAGCGGTTTTAGTACAGTTTCAATAGAATTTACTTTTAACGTTACGATACATTAACCGAGACCTATCGAAAGGAATGCAGATCGTGACGTCAACGTTAATTATGACGTCATATTGTATGAAATTCAGACAAGTGACTTCGGGAAGCCTTAACATACCCGCGTTATGATTTAAAAAAGAAATAGGCCTCATTGCATATTAAGATAAATCTGACATCAAATATATTTTTATAAAACATATCTTAAATGAAATGTAACATCAATTGTATCCCCTATTAATCTCTGATATTATATTTCGAATTCATGAAAATTTAATGTAAATTTCGATTGTAACCCTGGTCCTAAAGACTTTGTTGTTTATTTTCAAACCAACAAATCCATTTTCATATTCTTCTTATTCTTTCCATTTCCATCCTGTATCTAAGAAAACTTGAAACTCATTTACAACATTCAAATTTCAATTTAATTTTATTTCAGAGTAAATGGAGACAAGGATAACATTAATTAAAAAAAAAAGAAAGCAAAATCCATGACACAGATAGACAAACTTGTTTTGTCAAAATATATTGGGCTTAAATTAGCTGAAAGTTGGTTTATGATATAATAATGCAAATGAGATAGCAGTTGTATGCTTTTACTGTCTGTCAATATCATGCTAAAAACTTTTCAACACATCTGAGATTTTTTTTTCATACAAATAAGCATTTTACATTTAGTATCCTTAAAAAAATACACAACATCGGTTACGTATAGATGTACTGTTGTAAATATATATGTACATAACAAGGCAAATAATGCAACAAAAAAACAAACATGTATTATTATAATATATTTAGCTAAAATTGACTAGAACTAGCTTATCATATGAAAAATAATGCCATTAACATTATACTTTATGTGTGCTTTCATTTGTTGTCTCTATTACGCCTAAGAAACAACTGTTTTACGTTCAAATGTGCACACTATACATGCCTTTCGTCTATAAATAAACATAACATAATATTGTTTTCTTTTAAAAGTAACACAACGTTCGTAAAAATACAAAATCCGAAAAAAGGTACTAAAATGACCGTTGGTTATTTTTTTAAAAAAAAAATCAATCTAGTCAAAAATATCCGTTGCTGTTACCCTCTGTCATGCTAGATATTTGTACACATCTATTATATTATTAATTCCACATCCTACATACAGGTTGTGTTTGTCATCTACACACACATCTTGGGGAAGATCTTCATCTGACCGGTGTTTTGTCAAAAGAGTCGTCAGATAGTGTCCGTTCTCATCTAGAAGATGTACAGAAGGATCATGATAAGAATGATTACAAACTAGGATGTGACCAAATACGTCTGTGCATACGCCGCGAGGATTAAATTCGGGTAAAGAATGGTAACCTTTATAGTTAAAACGATGTCGACCTAATTTATCGACCACAACTATTGCTTTCCTTTGTTCATCGGATACAATGATATCCCCGTTCGAGTTCTCCGTGATATAGGTTGGTCTTCCATAGAGATCCTGTCCTTTGTCGTCAACTTCAATTTTTTGTAGTTTCTTGCCTCTCTCGCTGTATCTGGTCACTCCATTTGACGTTGCTACAAAAATGTCACTGTTTATTTTAGAAGCGTGGATACAGGAATGTTCAAATGCGTTGATATAGAGGTTACGAATATTACCATCTGACGTCAAAATATAAACACTTCGAGCCTTTAAGAATATCAAGTTTCCGTCACGTGTTACTGTGTGTCTTCCATAGACCCCAAATTTTACGTCAAGTTTCAGCATAATGTGTCCATCTTCATCAATTTCCTCAATCGTATCAAAATCACTGACCCATATTTTGTTTGAAGAAAAGCATGAAATGTGCTTGACTCCATGTGTAAGCACAGTGATGCGTTTTGTGTGGATTGCAGTGTTTATATAAACTTGAGCAGTTGCACCATCTACAAAATATAAATAAATAAGAATTATTGATATTCGATAAATCATTTTGGCTGGTTTATAATGATTTTTTAAATTCATTACGTGTTTCAATCATATCGTTCATTCTAGTGTGTGTTTATCCTAGCTTGTCGTGTGTTACTCGTATCAGGTTTATCCTCTAGTATAAATTGCACCCTGACTTTTAATGAGCAAGTAATTTTATTTAAAAGTACGACTCCTTCATTGCCCCGTAAACAAGATTTCTTCGACCAACTAATATATAACTATATCCATCAGTCTATTAAATGAAAAATGACAATAACAAACTCCTGCCGACCGGTCACACCCGCAGTGTGCTCATTGTCAATATCATGAAAAACGAAAGAAACCGTACTCAGTCCCGTGTATAGATAATGGTCTAAGAAGTATGAAAAACGTTAGTAAGCATGTGTCCTAATGAAACAACTTGCTGACAAGGTCATTGTATCGACCAAAGGACTTGCTTACAGATGATTTTAATCGAGGGCCTTGGTATTCTTGTCCAACAACTTGTTTGTAAGTAGCTTGCCTCGTTTAATAAATAGTTTGTATGTAGAGCATGCCCTTGCATAATGAATAAGCTGACAGACATAAACCCCATAATCAGGGACCCGTTTCACAAAGCATACTTAGGACTAAGTTATATCCTAAGAAAGAACTTTTTCCTAAGTTCATTACTTATCCGTTTTACTATTCCAGTCTTATCTTATGAAATTCCTAAGTTATGTCTTAACTTTAAGACAAGTAAATCGATGTCTTAGGAACAAACTTAACATGGCGACTGTTTATTTTATATTGAAATGAATTATATGAACATTTATGTTGAACAAAAATACTAGAATACTCGCATCATTAAGTCTTTTTCACTTTACTTCTTAACTGAAAACTTCAGAACTATCAAAGTATACATATATTTCTTCAATTAATTCTTTGGTGTTGACTTTTAATTTTTACATTTTTTAGATTATCTGGTCGCATGCGCAGATGGGTAGCGGGTATTGTTATAGCTAGTACACTGATGATAATTAAATTATTCATGCCCAAGAATCACTGATATCTTAAGTAAATTGATAAAAACAGGAAAAAAAATACTAAATTAAAACTCAATTACAGAATGACTGGATGATTTTCCCTATCCCTCCACGACATACGCTTTTCTGTTACGAAAGAAATTTTAGGTGTTTTCTTTGCGGTGGGAAGAAAGGTTTTTTTTGGTTTTTTTTTTTGTTTTTTTGTTGGGAGTGGTAGGAGAGACCGGGAGGTATGTCGATGCTAAATCATTCGTGGGAATGCTTTTTCATTCTGAAACTTTTGCCTTTTACCTCGCTTCTCCTATCAGCCGAGATGCTTTTATTTGCGATGTTTCCTTTTGTAAACAAATAGTCCCGTTCTTATATCAACCAGTACAAGAAAACACGTGTTGCAATAAACTTAGTTTAAGTTTAAAAGTTCCACATCTTTCTATTCTAAATCCTACTTGTCACTGCGAGTGATTATTGTACTGAGTTTGGAACATACCGTAGTTTGTAGTAACATCAGAAAATTTTGATATAGATTCAACGAGTATTTTTAGTTTAGGATTAAGCATATCTGTATATGTTAACACGGACTATTTATAATGGACCAACTAGACCAAACAAATGCACTCGATCATTTATAAAGAATAACAGAAATTCTAGCAGTGACCAATGTTTTCAATTGATTCATGCTGTCATATCTATAATATTTAAAATAAAGAATTATATGCACATGTAACAAAAAAAACAAGAAAGATACTGTGATCTCTCCAATTTAAAAAAACCGTGTTTAAAGAATATACGGGTTTATTACATAATTCTTATGTACTCGTGTTTGCATGTCAAGGTAAAATAGCATACACAATTCTACTTCATGTACATATACACTACACTGTTTACACTCTATTTACCATTTTAACTTTTTAAAATATGTTTCTAGGTGAATAAGGGAATAAGTTTGTACATTTACTTAGAAAGTTTACATTCGTGCCATATTCAAAAGAATTTACATGATCGATATAAGGTAAGAATTAACGAAATGATTTAAAAGTTGCTTACAATGTTTATTAAGATAAGACTTAGTCAACTGCGTTACGCTAAGAACGTTTTGTGAAACGACTATGATAAATCTTAGGAACTTCCTAAGTTATAACTAAGGCATATCTTACGTTCTATCTTAGGAAACATCATATGAAATCTTTGTGAAACGGGCCCCTGGTGATGATGATATATTGCTACATAAGTAAGGAAAGTAGCAATGAAAAATTAGAAACCATCACGTTTATTATATAGTTTTGTTGTTATGTTACCATTAACGTCTTTTTATAGTAAAATATCCAAATATGAAACAGATGTTTCAAATTAAACAAAAATCAACCTTTATATATCCGATTCTTAGATAGAATTTAATTGCAAAATTAAACAAGAAAATATAACGATTTTCGTGTTCGGCGTAAGCATTATCCTTATCGAAGATTTGCAAAGGGGATTTTAATTTAATTTTGAAGACATTGATTGTGTAAAAATGGACGAAATCTAAAACCCGTTTATATTGATACGCGTAGATCATCGCTTTTGTGAACAATGTCTCAATTAAAATTCCTCGGGAAATCAACACACTTATCAGCTTCGCCTTGCCGTCTATGAGATTGATCAACTCAATATTTTTCTGTAGTCAATCATTAACAATCCTTATAAGTAATAATGTTCAAACTTAATCTGTCGATTGTTATATAGCCTGACAACATAAACTCATGCCAACCATTTTGCCAAAGATCATTTCAAAAACTGCCAGTCACTCAATGTTTATTTCCCATGTGCTTCAATCACTCTACTTAGGTAATTGTGAGTACTTTATATTATTTGTGTTACATGTATGATTTGTAGAATCAGTTAGTATATTGTATAAGATCCAACAACATGTTTTCTTTCTCATGTCAGAGTCAAGGAAAATTACAAAATAATTGTACCATAAATAACAATGTTTATGTACAATTCTTAAAATATAATTATTAAGAAAAAAAAATTAAAATTGTAAAAAAATTATTAAAAAAAAGATTAAAAAAACAAATGTAAACTCCGAAAGCACCGATGAGCACAACCATTTCTCTATCTTTATTCTAAGATAATGATGAAACCTATTTTGTTCATAAAAGTAAATAAAAGGTGTTAACATGGCATAGTTCTAATAGTCAATGAAATCCTAATACCTTTCAATCAACACTTGGTTGACTGGTCATTCATAGTTAATTTATATTTTATAGGAGAAAGAAGACATAGTTTTGGAACCTCGATTATTTTTATACATCTTACAGCAGGTTCAAATATGAACATGTCGAATTCGTAATATTCTTTTTACAAGATCAAAACATAATTGTCCTCGTTTAGGCATTGAAAGCGTAAGATTTACATATAGAATATATGTCATGTCTATACAGAAATTCATGATAAAAGAGGGTACATACTTACATTTGTTTTTCGTTATTATTTTACAAATAGATTTTCGATCTTTCTTAACAGAAAGGTAGCATAACAGGTATTTCAGTTCATTTGATGTTCTCATAGTATTGCAATTTTATAGCAATGTAATATAACAGCCTTTCAAATATTATTATACAATGACAGTTAGATATTTAATATTTGCTTTGAATAAGTATAAGCGTTTCTATTAAATGTACTTAAATAAGCAATATAAAATAAATATATTCAGCTATCAGTGTCCATTTATTGAAATATAAAGTCGAGTAATGTTAACCACACTGGGGGTTTGTAGCATTCATTTAAAACATTTAGCAGGTTGGTCATTAAAACAAATCGTACGGAATGACACTCATAAAATAGTACACCGGTCAACAATCTTTTAGGAAAAAATGCAAAACGCTTTTTTCATAGCTTTTTGTTTAAAACTTTGTATTATATTATGTATAATTTTTGTCTTTGAGCATCATTATCATTTAAAAAGTTCACGTTTATAAACGCAAAAAACCTACGTTTAGGTTGTTCAAATATATGTTTTATTGTTATATTCAGTAGTGTTTTCTTATTATATAACTCTATATAGAAAAGTAGTCAATAATTGTAATATTAGCTCGTCCGAAAAATATTGACCAGTCAATATTTATTTAATATTGACTGGTTAGGAATAATATAAAGATACTTTCCCTCTATTTTAATTAATCGCTTTTGATTTGTTGATTCGTAAACGTGAAGTAAATAACTCTTCGTGACTCCAAAAGAAGGTGACGTCATAATAGGCAATCAATTACGACAAGTAAACAACGGACGCGCAATGCGAAGTATTGTTAACATAACGGATTTTAGGACTTGCGAATTACTGTGAAGTAAAATCAGGTAGAACATGTGTAACTTAATTCCTACGGGGGACGGGAATATCACCAGTAGACTTTTGATGCCGAAGATATTTTGGAAATGAACTTTGCGCAAAATTGAATTCGTGAATTCTATGTTGAGTTGAGAAAATTACGGCGATCTGTTTTCAAATTCTTTTTTAAGAAGGCCGATTTGGGGGGTTTTTGCAGAAAAACTACAATAGCAAAACTCATTATTTTTTAAACCAGATGTCATTTAAACCAACTCTAGTTTATTTGCGTTTCAAGAAAATCGACCATCTGGTTTTTTTTAAGGACCATCTCAAAATAGAGGTGCATTTACTTAAGGAATATATTTGAAACTATCATTTTCCGCAAATCAAAGCAGTTTAAAAAATACTACAATAACTTTTTTTTCTCAAATTGTTATATATGATTTGTAATATCATTTCCTACTTTATATGTAAAAAATACTAAATTCTACCGTCTGCTTTTTAGTGGACGCCATCTCAAAATATTAAAACTGCACCAAATTTCGCTATATATTTGGATCATTACGAATGAAGATTGGTAACTGGATTCATTCACAAGATAATGAAAATGTCCTCAAGGATAGCATCATTCTGTATATAAAATTTCAACAGCGTACAATTTTTCTTTTTCTTTTTTGTTAGTTCTTATAACGTACTCCTACAAAGCTTCATTTTATCATAACGTCATAAAGCGCAATGGCAACACTTTCCTACCGCACAACGAAAAAATTGTTTCAAAAAAATTTTAAAATCCTAAAAAAATCTAAATATTTTTATCTGTATCTAGTTTATTGTGCTCAATTTTATAAATGATATCGAACAAATTTCATAAAAAGTATAAATCAACTGTATTATACTAGAATGCGCAAAATCATGAGCAATGAAAACTAAAGTCGGCCTTCTTAAACTTTGGTTTGTTTCTTCATATAACAAAGCAAATATTGACTGGGATTGAGGGCAACATTGATTATATTAGTTCCGAGGGACGAATATATTGTCCTCAGCTTCGCGTTGGGCAATATTTCGTACCTCAAGGGCTAATATAATCAATGTTGCCCTCAACCCTAGTCAATATTTGTATAATGCTATGTAACAAAACCAATATGCCCAATTTGATATTAACTATTTTTCATGGTACATGTTTTTGACAGAGAATACAAATCATTGAGCCAAATTAAAGAACGAACCAGCAATGTAAGTTATCTTTCAACATATGTTTATTTCTTTCTTCATGGTAGCAGCATTTAAAACAAGAGGCCCATTGGGCCACATCGCTCACCTGAGCAACAGTGACTTTATATGGACGTTTGAAGGATATTGTCCCATATGGCCCCTCGGTAGAAATACAAACAATCAATCCCGTAAAGGCCACATAAATTTAATATTTAGATTATCATCCTGATTTGCAAAAAATATGGGGCGGGTTTGTGGATTTTCTTTTTTTTAAACATCTTTTACGCCATTCATGTTCTTGTAATAACAATTGCTCTATCTTTTTAAAATTGTTAAAGCTAATATGGGTACAAATTCCATTATGTAATCTAATAATTCCATTTTGTTTCAACTTCACTGTAAATGCATGAAGACATACGTATCCTTATAACAAGCATGACTGGAATCAAACGATGATCCACATGTTAAGCAGCTGTTAAAATGTTCTTATTTTTTGGTTTACCAACCCAATTGTTTTCCCAGAACTTTTTTTTGACAATTTAAAAAAAAATAAAATAGTATACATCGGGCGGGCCACTTCCAGAGGGGCGGGCGTGGATGAGAATCTAGGGATTTATCTTATATAGCTTAAGTAATAAGAATTTTACAAAGGATATTGTGCCATATGGCCCCTCGGTAGAATAACAAAAGAGAATGCCGTAAAGTATCTAAATTTTACACTTATTTTCTCATACACTTAATCTTTGACATTGTACCTTTTATGTAATACAATTTTTACCAAAAATAAGATGGTCCTATGCAAGATATAAAACTAAGCTTTTGATAGGGGAACACTGTTAACTTCCAATTCTCTTTTTATCGTTCCCCCAACACTTTATAAAGAAATTAAAATATATGAGAGCATATAGGTACCTTTTCTTCCTCAACTAATTCCCAGGCTATTTATTGTTTTTGTTTTTTTAAATATATTATAATCGTAACCGGTATTTTATTTAAAAAAAAAATCCTATATGTGAAAGAAGAAAAGTGTACATAAATGCGCTCAATTCCTCAAATTAAAAACATTCAAAAATCGAATTGGTCTTCTCCATTATAAATGTGAACTCATGTGACGTTTTATAAACCTTACTCACTTGATCGATGAATACACTCGAATGAAAAATGTTGTAATGTGATATGTTAAAGAATTATACTCAATGTAATGACAGACATACCACTCATTTTACTACGGCCCACCCATTATTTTCATCTTTACTAAAAAACAAATGCCTACAAACTAGGATGATTTTCCGCTGTAGTTTTTTCATAGGAATTGTGATAATGCCGTTATCCCCGTAACATAAATGTTTAAGAACTATGGAAACTGTTTTGATGGTGTCGTTTTTATTAACTAGTGTCTGAAAAAATTATCAAAATTTATGTAGATCTCATATAGTTCATCGTATAAGGGAGGGGCCCCAGAAAGTAGTTACAACTTATCATCCTTTTAATTTTTTTTTGTACAAGTATTAACGTTTAGCGAGACTTTTCTAATGATCAACCAAAATTTCAGCGTCAATCGAAGAAGTATAAGCAAGATACAGAGCTCACATTTCTGCTACGTTTGAGTCATTTTTGTTTTTGTCACATGAGTTTATTACATTCAACTTAAGATTTTTTAATTTGGTATTTCCTTTTCAGCATTATTCTGTGTACAAACATAGAGTTCTGAAAAAAACTCTGTAACTTGTTATAATTTGAAGCTTGATACTCAAATATGGTTATAGTAAATAGAAAATTCTAAACAATTAAAACAGAAGAAACAAATTTATTTTTTAAAATGAATCATATATACCTAAAATCTCCGTCAGCGAAATTAAACTCTAATTAAACTGAATAGACTCGAGAAAATGCTGGGGCCTAAAAAAAGTTCTGTGTTTAGGGTAACCCGACCTAACCTACAAAAATGCTCCGATCCTACTATTTTAGATGCCTGTTTTTATATGATTGTGATGTTTATATTATTTCTATGAAAGCCAGTTTTTAAATATAACACAAACAAACATCCTTAGGATTTATGCAGAAAAAAATATGATTAAAAAAATATCTACCTATCTAATCTAATTTTTTAATCAGTGTTACCATAAACACTTTTTTTTAGGGCTGAGCATCAAAACACATTGCATTTATTAACAAATACGCAAAAGAATACGCATACCGAATTACGAATAGAATAGATTGTATTTTACTCTGTTGTTAATGCATCAGATTTTGCTTCTTTTGTGCAGGTAAACAGTCAACTGTCTAATTTACCGAAGTCTATGTTTGATTTGATACGTAAAAATTACAAAATACAGGCGATAATTCCCAAGGTTACAAAGCATAAATAATGAAAATGAAACGAAAATCAAAACCACCTGACACCACCGTCAAAAGTGAAAACTGTCAACGCATTGAAATATTTAACCTTAATTTACTTCACAAAATTTGCACCAATGAATATTGCATGTTTCAAAGATTCCTTTCGCACGCGAACTGTTACACAACAAACAAATTCATCTTTTTCAGACCGACCCGTTTATCATACGTCCAACATGACTGCTTTAAACAAAGAACCTCGTTTTCGACATATGGAATACCGAACCCGAAGTTATAAAGTGATTGAACAACCCAATATTCCTTTATAATTATTTTCGTAGTAACTCAATTTTGAAACAAAATTAGCCCTTAATTTTTGCAATTTATATTTTCCTTTCCATAAGGATGATCTATCTTTAATTACGTTGAATTTGACTCAATAGTTCTTGAGAAGAAGAATTTTAAATATGCACCCCCTTTACAGTTTCGAAGTTTTCTCCGCTTTGAATGCAAACTGGTCTTTAATTTCTGCAATTTATATTCACCTTTCCTATAAGGATGCTTTGTGCCAAATTTGGTTGAAATTGGCCAAGCGGTTTTACAGAAGAAGTTCAAAATGTAAAAAGTTTACAGACGGACGGACGGACGAAGGACAAAATACATGAGCTAAAAAAACCAGTTGATTCAAAATATCGTTCACTTATAAACAAACATTTGATGATTTATAATCAACATTTGGGGGTCCTGATCAAAAGAAAATATCAGCATGGAAATATAAACATCCGTGTGCGACATATTAATCTTACCTGAAGTTTTTTGTTCCACATTGTCTGAAAATGGGACGCCTTTAAGTGAAAGAATAGGCTTTAATATCATAGAAATTGCGGAGGGTTTTGGTGCTTGGGGAATAGAGCTGCTGCTGTTTTTATCTTTATCCAAATTAACATATCCATGTTTGGGTTGCTGTGCTGGTATCTCATCCGTTATATGAGTGACTTTATGATACAATTCGTCTTCAATATCTGTTTTAAAGATGGTTATTTTAATATTTTTGAACAAAATTCAAACCATTAGTGTTTCAAAAAAGTAAAGTTTAAACAAAGTGCAGATTAATATAATAATTTTCAAATGCGGAAAAATACTGGAAGTAAAGTAACACACTTACAACTATTTTTTTTTGAAAACGTTTGTTGTTAATTGCGTTTAAAGGGTCATGGTCACGATTTTGGTTGAAAATATATTATTTTTTTTATTTTAATGTACACAATACTAGTGTTTACAATGCAGTTAGGCATTTTGATAGGTAGCCAAAACTTGACTCCCATTCGTTGAGTTATAAGCGAGTTATAGAGCTTACAATTGTTTGCTATGTAAACAAAACTGGTGTGTTCATTTTAAATGAAGAAGTAAAATTTCCATTATTATCATCTTTCACAGTCGTTTGGTTACATAATGAGATTTACCTTTTGGATGTTCCAGAAACACTGTAATGAAGTCAGCATTGAAATAGTCTATTTCTAGTTTTCTTAATGTGTCCTTGTTTTCATTTGTTAGTGATAGAAGATATTTCAAGAATAATTCATCAATAACTAGATTAACAGAATTGTTAGAATCGTCATAGTAATTTGTTAAAATGTCCGATGAATGACAGCCCACTATAGCACGAACGGCATCTACAGTCATTGCTGTGATCATTACTTCCGAGACTTTTAAAAAGTCTTGCTTGATGTGAAATTCAACTTCAGTATAATTTCCGCCTGAAAAAGAAAACTTGGGTAAAATCATATTATAATTTATCTACTCAATAACAGCTTTGTTAGATGATGCCAACTTAATGCCCTCTACAATGAAATCGTTATTCAATGATTATTAAAACAGTTTGTTCTAAATAGTTAAAATTATGTTGATATAAATTCATTTTCAAGAGATGTATAAATCAATATAATGACATTATATTCAGCATGGGCGATCTCATACTGAATGTCATATTATACTTTAATAAAAACTGTAATGATGTGTGCTAACGCGCATTACTCTTTTTTAACATCGGTGCATTGTGATGCTATATATTTCTAATAGGGGCTATCTTTGTTAAATGCAACAAATGTGGACATTTCCAATGTATAGGGTTTTGTTGTCAGGCCCTCTTCCATATACAAATATATGTGTTTCGACACATTCCCAAATATACAATTACAGCTTTTTGATGAGGTCAATACATGGTTTTATAGACCCGATGAAATTACATTGACCGAGGACAAAGTCAGTTGTTGATATACTCTCATCATGTCTATACAACTATGAATTGGCTAATACCAAAAGGATAAATTGTTTTATGATAATAAATCAAAAACAAAACTAATTCTTTTCAAGAAATAACTAAAGCATTTGCTTAATTATTTCTAGGCGTTGATTTCGCTATTGTGACGTCACAATGTTATGTTGTTTATACCAAAACCAATATTTTGTCATAAAAGTTTATTTATATAAAAGTGAGCAACAATTGACCAATCAAATGCCTTGGAAAAATACGGTATTACATGTAAAATGATGTAACCTTTTAATGTAAATTTTCATTGTAATAGATGTAACAAGCTGAAATTATTCGTTATATTATCTATTAATATCCTTGGTTCACCATTACGGTTATTTGTATATAAATATTGTAGAAACCTCCTGTTTAATAACAATGGCTTTATAACAGTTATGCAAATAATTTATATATGGGAAGTCCCTCGATTTTACCTAAATTAGTAAACAAAAAGCATGCACAAGGTAGTACCTTGGAAAACAGCTTAGTGGATAAACGTGGCCATGAGTCCGTCTAGTGCTGCTACGAAGTTTAACAAATCTATTATCATCAATACAGGTATATTATTTATTCTTTTGGCATTTATTGATATTAATAGTAACCGTGTGTAATGAACGGCGGAAATTAAATGACATGTTTTATACTATTGCAGCCAATGATTCTTTTATAAAGGATATATATTTACTTATAGGGTTGTATTATCAGTATCTGTATGTTTCTTTATTATCTTGTTTTTGTAATTTCTTTTTTGTTTCACTTGTATGCGTTTTTGTTTTACTGTTCTAAAGACCACTACTTCCAGGTAAAGCTTTTTAAAGGGATTTTCTAATCCCCTATAAATATACTCGGTGAATTTCATCGCCATAAACATTGTAATGAAACAAAATTGTATTTCTAAATCGATATTAAATATGTTTAATAACAAGAGGCAAATAGGCCTTAACGGTCACCTGAGTAGCATATAACACATACACAAACTTGTCAAAGAGTCTCATATATCATTTAATTAAGTTTTATTCTGGAGTAGAACAATTATAAATTAGAATACATGTTTTATCTAAAACAACACCCATCCCCAATCCCAAGGGGCAACCAAAAACTTTCCCTGAAGTCATTTAAACAAACAAACAAAAACAACTTTTAGTTAGCCAATTATTATTTTACTATTAACAAGTCTATTTCTTTATTTAGAAAGTTCAAAAACTGTTTTTGTTTCAAAATGATAAAAATACTTGCATAACTCTTTTGATAAAACTTCCTTATAATTACATTATACTCAATTATTAATATGAACAAGACAAGGAAGATAAATGTAGTATGAAGAAGCAAGGGAAGATAACTCCATTAACTGTTGCCCCTTTAGAAAATTTTTAAACATTATATGTATTTAACACTATACATCCATTTTGGCCCTGCCCTAGAGTCAAAACCAACATTCCAGGGGACATTAAATTTAAAATTTCAATAGATGATTTTTTTGGTTAAAATAATTATAAGGTCAGTTTTTCTTACAGATGTAGAGAAAGAAATTTTTAAACATTATATGCATTAACACTATATGGTCGTATTGTGCCCATCCCCCAGGTCCTGAACCCCTGACCCAGTGGCCATGAATTTCACAACTTAGAAAGAGGAGTTAGTGAGTATCATAACCATGCATTCAGTTTTCTGCCTACATGTGCGGGAGTAAATAAGATTTTCTATGATTTAATACATTTTCACTATATGGCCATATTGGCCCCACCCTAGAGCCTGAACCCCTGACCTAGGGGCCATGAATTTTACAATTTAGTTAGAAGACTTTATGGAAATCATAATCATGCATTTATTTTTTCACAAATATATATGGAAGTAAAAAGGAAGATTTTCTAAGATTGGACACATTTTTTACTATATGGCCATATTAGTCCCTTTCTAGAGCATGAACCCCTGACCAAGGGGCCATGAAATTCACAATTTTGGTAAAGGGTTTCATGGACATCATAACCATGCATTTAGTTTTTCACAAATATATATTGGAGAATAGAAAAACATTTCTAAAATTTAATACATTTTAACCATATTGCCATAATGGCACCACCCTAGAGCCTGAATCCCTGACCCAGGGGTCATGAATTTCACAAATTTGGTAGAGGGTTTTATGGACGTCATAACCATGCATTTAGTTTTTCACAAATATATATGGAAGTAGAGAAGAAGATTTTCTAAGATTGAATATATTTTTATTATATGGCCATATTGGCCCCACCCTAGAGCTTAAACCCCTGACCCAGGGGCCTTGAGTTGCACAATTTTGGTAGTGGGTTTCATGGACATTATAACTATGCATTCAGTTTTTTCCTTACATGTGTGGGAGTAGAGAAAAAATATTTTAAAATTTGACTATTTTTAGCATATTTGGCTCCTCCTGTGGCGCCCCGGGGTTTGTAGAGCTACGAATTTCACAATTTAGATTTCAATTACCATAGAAATGCTTCACACCAAAAATGGTAACAATTGGTCTTGTAGTTTTCAAGAAGTTAAAAATGTAAAATTTGTAACGCACGACACACGACGACAGACGAAAACAGATAGCAATAGGTCACCTGAGTTTACTGAGGTGACATAAAAAGTAATGTTTGTTAAGTTTAACATTCATTGTTTATGATTTTTATAAATATAACTACTTGTATGTTATGTTGGAAGCATCCCGATTACTTTCAATAGATTTACTCTTTAATGCACGAAGTGATATGTTTAACGAATATGGTTTATTTAACACAAACTCGTTAATATTCGTCTGTTTTGTAGATATGTTATTTATTAGTTTTATTTGGAATTTAACTGGGTTTAAGAGATAAAGCTTTGGTCACACAATTTCATTCATTTGGAATTTGATCAATTAATTTAAAGTTTAGATAATATATTAATAAATAATGTCACATATTACAGGTTTTATATGTGAATTCAACTATAAAAAACTTCTTTTGGGGATTTTATCAGTTTATATTATAAATTAGACTAGGTAAATTATGTAAAGGCACATATTCAGAATTGTATCCGAATCAGACAATTTATGTATTTATTAAAAGTTGCTGATGTGAATTTTCCGAAGTTCTGAAGGGGAAAAACACATGATGGAGGTTATTTATTTGTTTATTTATTCATTTGCTTTCCTGAAAAAAATGTGTTAAATAATAATTGTGGAACAGAAGACTCTTCATTTTATTCACTTATTTGTATTGCTAGTTGCCAGTAAAGATACATGGTGTAAGAAAACCTTTTTAATCTAAAGTGCAAAGTAAGCACGTTGAAATAGAAGGACTGAATTATCTATTCGTACTATTTTGTTCTCTTTTTTCAGAATTTTAATCTAGTTTCATATTTTATTTGCGATATAAGACCATTTTTCACATTGTTGATTTTTTATACTGAAATATAATCTCGTGTTTTACTAGACGTGTACCAAATTTATCGACAGGTGCTACTAAAAGGGTTCTGCTTAAGCTGTTTGTTGTTTTTTTTTTTCCTTTTTACCCACCTGATCTGTTGATTGTCTCAAAATGCCAGAGTGGTTGTTTGAATGCTGGTGATTTCTGATGCAGAGAAGACATTGTCTCCTTTTCTGTTTGAACTAATTTGAGGTAGCTTACCGAAGCTGCATCTTTTTGTAATGCTGCAAACAAATCAGATAAGATTAGAAAAAAATAAGAACTTAAACTAGAGCAAAGCTCGTTGCAAAGCAACGAGTGGGTCTTCCGTTAATGTCGAAAGAAAAGCTAGATGTTCCTATAAGAAGCAGAGCTCTAAAACCAATACCGAATGTGTTTAAGAACGACTTAACAAATATCGAATCATTCTAGGTACGAGTTAATTTAACTTTGAACATAACACTATTTTCTTAACCAAGAATGTGAAATCAAAATTTCCGGAAAAATCAATTTTTAAACCCCTATATCTCTGTAATGCATCGTCCGATTTTAAAACGGATTTCAGATTTAAATTAAGCTTAATAAGTTGAACATTTTTGATTCAATAATATATAACAAATTATTTTTCAGTAAAAAGTTATTATTAATAGACTTAAGAGCCCTCTTGGCCCCTAATTTAAGAGGCCAGCCCTTTTTTCTTGATATCAAATGAAAGATCTCGCAAATATAAACATATTTTGTTCAACAAGTGTTCAGGAATTGTGGACCTTTCTAGAGATATCTGAACTAATGTGTTTTAGGGGCCGACCCTTAAACTCCTTACTGGGGCCACCAACAATTTTTTTTAGGTAGCATAATGTTGAGAACATTATTTTAAGCATTTTTTGTTCTACAATGCTTTTCAAAATATTTCTCCTTTTCTAGATATTAATGATCAAAGTTTTGGACTTCTGGCCCTTTGAAACCCCTAATTACATAACATATGATTGAGATGTGGTACTGTATAGATAAACAGCTGTACAATAACCATTTTTGCTTCTATAATTGATAACAAATTATTGTTCAGTAAAGAGTTATTGCAAAAAGAATTTAGAGCCTTCTTGGCCCCTAATTTGAGGGGCCAGCCCTTTTTTCTTGATATCAAATGAAAGCCCGTGGAAATTGAAACAACTTTTGCATTACATGTTTTAACAAAATATTTATACATCAAAAGATATTAGAGAAAATGTTCGAAAATTTCGTGAAAAAATTTGGTGCTAATTTTCAGGTTCAGGCGAGCTTCGAGGCCTTGCACAATTTAAATAATTGGAAACAAGGGGGTACAACTTCAGACTTTAATCTACAATCCTGGAAATATTTCAAGCTTCTATCTTGATTAGTTTCGGAGGAGATGCGTGGACAAAATGACCCTTAAAAATTTACAAAATCATCAATATCTGAAACCGGAAGTGACGTCATCATTTAAAAATTTGCCATTATGTAGCGCCGATGATGCTCTATCAGTCCTGAAAATTTCGTGCAAATCGGTTGAATAGTTTTTGAGAAACAACGCTTCAAAAAAGTCAGAAAAAGAAAAAAAAGAATAACTAGATCGTTCTCGTTGCGAGCAACGAGTGGGTCTTCCGTCCGATTTTTGAAGAAATGAGATAAAACTCATCGTTTTAAAGATAAAATTGTGAGTCTACGCAAAAAATACGAAAAAAAATTTTCGGCACTCGGGGCTTTAACCCGGGTCGCCTGGGCACTGTCCACGACCATAACGACTGAGCTACTCGGGCTCTCGCTTCAGGACTTTGACGCTTAATATCTCGAGAATGCGTTAACCGATTTTGAAACAAATTACATATTCGGAATCAGTAAAAGGGTCTCTATCAAACCTATAGAAAATTATTTAAAAATAAAAAAGTTGAAAAATTCGATTTTTGAAATTTACTTCCGGTGCCGACCGGAAGTAACGGCGGACATTCTCCGGACAGAGGTGCACCAGAAAATATCTAGATCTATCATCTCTGAAAATTTCAGGTCTAAATCTTTACTAGTTTTTGAGAAACGTCGCAGACAAAATTGACTTTTTAAAATCGTTTAACGACGATAACTTCCGACCGGAAGTGAATTTTCAAAAACTGTCGTAGCGGTATAAACTTCAGATGACGAGGCATTATCCCTGAAAATTTGAAGAAAATCGATCGAGCCATCTCCGAAAAATCGCCTGCACAAAATTTGTAAGACAAAAAAGAATAATAATAATAACTAGATCGTTCTCGTTGCGAGCAACGAGTGGGTCTTCCGTCCGATTTTTGAATAATTGAGATAAAACCCATCATTTTAAACATAAAATCGTAAGTCTCCGCAAAAAATACAAAAAAAAAAATTTGCGGCACTCGGGGCTTGAACCCGGGTCGCCTGGGCACTGTCCACGACCATAACGACTGAGCTACTCGGACTCTCGCTTCAGGACTTTGACGCTTAATATCTCGAGAATGCGTAGATCGCTTTTAAAACAAATTACATATTCTGAATCAGTAATAGGGTCACTATCAACATTACAGAAAATTATTTTAAAACAATAAACTTGAAAAATTCGATTTTTCAAATTTTCTTCCGGTGGCGACAGGAAGTGACGGCGGACATTTTCTTGACCGAGGTACACTAGAAAAAAGATAGATATATCATCTGTGAAAAGTTCAGCTCTAAATCTTTACTCGTTTTTGGGAAACGTCGCAGACAAAATTGACTTTTAAAAATCGTTTGACGACGATAACTTCCGACCGGAAGTGAATTTTGAAAAATTGTCGCGGAAGTATAAACGTCACATGACGGGGCATAATCCCTGAAAATTTGAAAGAAATCGAAAGAGCCATCTCCGAGAAATCGCCTGCACAAAATTTGTAAGACAAAAAAAGAATAATAATAACAACTAGATCGTTCTCGTTGCGAGCAACGAGTGGGTCTTCCGTCCGATTTTGGAATAAATGAGAGAAATCTCATCATTTTAAAGATAAAATCGTAAGTCTAAGTAAAAAATACGAAAAAAAATTTTGCGGCACTCGGGGCTTGAACCCGGGTCGCCTGGGCATTGTCCACGACCATAACGACTGAGCTACTCGGACTCTCGCTTCAGGACTTTGACGCTTAATATCTCGAGAATGCGTCAATCGATTTTAAAACAAATTACATATTCTGAATCAGTAAAGGGGTCACTATCAACATTAAAAAATTCAAAGAAAAATATCAAAAAATAAAAAAGTCGAAAAATTAATTTTTTTTAATTTCCTTCCGGTGACGACCGGAAGTGATGGCTGACATTCTCTTGACCGAGGTGCACCAGAAAAAAGGTAGATCTATCATCTCTGAGAGTTTCAGCGCTATATCTTTACTCGTTTTTGAGAAACATGACAGACAAAATTGACTATAAAAAATTGTTTAACGACGATAACTTCCGACCGGAAGTGACTTTTAAAAAATTGCCACGGCGGTATAAACTTCAGATAGCTAGGCATCATCCCTGAAAATTTGATGAAAATCGCAAGAGCCATCTCCGAGAAATCGCCTGCACAAAATGTGTAAGGAAAAAAAGAATAATAATAATAATAACTAGACACGATCTCGTTGCGAGCAACGAGGAGGTCTTCCGTCCAATTTTTAGAAGGTAAAATGACCTTGCTTTGTATCTTCGTTAACGAAACATATCTGGAAATTGGGGTAGGATCTAAAAGAGCTATGGCTAGATGACATTACTTGATCCCTAATTTGTAGGATCACGGAACGTATCACAAAATATTTCAAAATTAAAAGTTATTAATAAAAGACTTGAGCCCTCTCGGCCCCTAATTTGAAGGGCCAGTCCCTTTTTCTGGTTGTAAAATTACAGATCTTGTCATTTTAAACACATATGGTTCAATAAGTGTTTACAAATGATGTACTGTTCTCGAGATATCTGGAACAGATCGATTTAGGGGCCAACACTATAACTCCTTTTAGGGGCCGGATAACAAAGAAATTACAGTTGCTTATCGATAAACATATTATTTTGAGCATCTTTTGCTCAATATTGCTTTTCAAAATTTGTCTTCATTTTGAGATATTGATGATCACAATTTTGGACTCCTGGCCCCTTAAAATCCCTTATTATATAACAGAGGAGTAAACACTTATCATGTATAGATAACCAACGCTACGATGAACATAATTGCTTCTATAACATATCACAAAATATTTCACAGTTAAAAGTTATTAATAAAAGACTTGAGCCCTCTCGGCCCCTAATTTAAAGGGCCAGCCCCTTTTTCTTGATGTCAAATAAAAGCTCTTGTCATTTTAAACACATTTGGTTCAATAATTATTTACAAATTATGTACTGTTCTCGAGATATCTGGAAAAGATCGATTTAAGGGCCAACACTATAACTCCTTTTAGGGGCCGGATAACAAAGAAATTATGGTTGCATATCGTTAAATACATTATTTTGAGCATCTTTTCTTCAATATTGCTTTTCAAAATTTTCCTCCATTTTGAGATATTGAGGATCAAAACTTCTGACTTCTGGCCCCTAAAAATCCCTATTTACGTAACAAAGGAGTAAATAATTGACATGTTTAGGTCAATGACGTTATAATGAACATAATTGCTTCTACAATGTATTACAAAATATTTCACAGTTAAAAGTTATATCTTAAAGACTTTGGAGCCCTCTCAGCCCCTAATTTGAAGGGCCAGCCCTTTTTTCTTGATGTCATATG
>WFKH01011926.1:24139084-24153712 GCA_016163765.1 Magallana hongkongensis
CTATTAGGACAGAAATGCTCCAATTTGAGCGGAATCATCCTCAGATAGTGTAGATTCAAGTTTGTTTAAATCATGGTCCCCAGGGGTAGGGTGGGGCCACAATGGGGGATGAATTTTGACATAGGAATATATAAAGAAAATCTTTAAAAATGTTCTTCTCAAAAACTATTGGGCCAGAAAAGCTCCAATTTGAGCACAGGCATCCTCAGATAGTTTGTTTAAATCATGGTCCCCGGGGGTAGGGTGGGGTCACAATTGGGGGATGAATTTTTTCATAGGAATATATAGAGAAAATCTTTAAAAATCTTCTTCTCAAAAACTATTAGACCAGAAAAGCTCCAATTGGAGTGGAAGCATCCTCAGATGGTGTAGATTTAAGTTTGATTAATTCATGGTCCCCGGGGGTAGGGTAGGGCCACAATGGAGGATGAATTTTTACATAGGAATATATAGAGAAAATCTTTAAAAATCTTCTTCTCAAAAACTATTAGACCAGAAAAGCTCAAATTGGAGTGGAAGCATCCTCAGATAGTGTAGATTCAAGTTTGATTAATTGATGGTTCCCGGGGGTAGGGTGGGCCCACAATGGAGGATGAATTTTTACATAGGAATATATAGAGAAAATCTTTAAAAATCTTCTTCTCAAAAACTATTAGGCCGGAAAAGCTCCAATTTGAGCGGAAGCATCCTCAGATAGTGTAGATTCAAGTTTGTTTAAATAATGGTCCCCGGGGGTTAGGATGGGGCCACCATGGGGGGATGAATTTTTACATAGGAATATATAGAGAAAATCTTTAAAAATCTTCTCCTTAAAAACTATTGGGCCAGAAAAGCTCAAACTTTTGTGGAGGCATCCTCAGATAGTGTAGATTCAAGTTTGTTTACATCATGGTCCCCGGATGTAGGGCGGGGCCACAATGGGGGGATGAATTTTGACATAGGAATATATAGAGAAAATCTTTAAAAATATTCTGGGAACGTTTTCAGTCCAAAAAGTAGTAACAGGTGTGAAAGCACGGGTTGTGCAGATTAAAGTTTGATCAAACCATGATTCCCTAGAGAAAAGTGGGGCCACAAAGTGGGTCGGGGGGGGGGGGGATATAGGAATAGAGAAAAATCTTCTTACAGCTACAACAACAAAATGGGCTATGTATTTACCATAAAAATATGTGGATAAAAATCGGCAGATGTTTTAAATTTTTTGAGCAAGATCTACTGTACTTAGTTGTCAAGATATTTTGATTTTGATACTGTAATGCTAATTTGATCAGATATAAGGCTATTGTTGCTCAGGTGAGCGATGTGGCCCCTGGGCCTCTTGTTTAGAGTTAAGAACACAAACTAAAGGAAGAAAATATCTATACCACAGAGTTAAAATTAGAAGACTACTAGACCTGTATTGTTTCTTAATAAATTCAAACTAACATTTGGTTTACATTGAATTATTTTGTATTTTGTTTTGTTGTTTCATATTTCTTTTGTTACTATTATTTTGTAATTTTGTTACTTGTTGATTGTTTCAAATTTCTTTTCTTCCAGAGATAGAATTTAGAACTGTTGCAGTTGTTATTTCAGATATAAAATCATCCAGCATTGATGCCATTTAATTCCATGTGATTGATCAAAGCAATTTAAAGTAATCTTTTGCATTTTGAACATTTTTCATTATGAAAAAATAAAATAAATATAAGAAGTAAATATAAAAAGGATTTACATTTTCCAGGATAACTTAAAATGTTGTACAATGCAAGTAAAATTATGGCTGATAAGTAAATATCACTCATTAATTAATTGATATTGCTAAAGGATTATAAATGCTTGTATTATGTAATAGTGTTTACTGCATCAATAATGCATTAATGACTGAGTATGCATGTATGTTTTATATGACTATGATCATGATGTTTTAAAATTCTTGTTCAATGTTCAGATTACCATTGCATACCCAAGTGGAAGACGGACTGAACTTGTAAGAAATGAGACAGAAAAAAAGATATGCCGGGCAATTTTGAATGAGAGATCATCAGGAAATGCCAACAATTCAATCGTTGCCATAGTTACCACTGCCTACAGTGATGAGGTTATAACAGCAGTGTCACACATCATTGGAAGTGAGGCCAAAGAACTTTGTAGAAGAAACTCAGGAAGCATTCTCCAACAAAAAGACAACAAAAGTATGTTCGAATTTTCTTGGGAAAGTTTTACAGTGAGCTTCACATCAGAGCACCGAACACCCTAAGAGTTATTCAATCAGCGGTTAGTGATGTTCCAGTTTCCATTGGTGAGAAGAAATTCGTACATCTAATGCTCATAGTAGCTACAGCATTTCATGGACGTAGCCAAGAAATGTCATCTTTGCATTATCAGCTAGCATTCATATTGGCTCATGGAGGATGTACACAGAGGGTAATTTGTCTATCAATACACATAGGAAACATTTAACAAAAAATCACTGTACTTTGTTTATATTTTGTTTATTAAATGTTTTATACAAATAGAAGAATAAGAATTTATGCATATAATGATGTGATTGATATGTTTTTATGTACATACTCAGTACAGTGAATAATATTGTATTAACCCATCAGATCTTTTTCATTAGGATATTGACAGATTGGCAAAGTGTGGAATGTGTGTAACAAGCAAGTCTATGCATAACAAGCTGGAAACCTGGATAGACAATTTAGATGAGCAGGTTATAAAACTGAAGAAGTCTTGGGAGGAAGGAATTGAAAGAACTACAAAGTACCAACTAGTTGGTGATAATTGGGATAAAAATATACTGCCATCCTACAGGTACATCTCATGTTCCATTTCCTGGTTAAGAATTACAAAACAGCATAGAAATATTTTGATTTCTTCTTGCAAATAAAAAGCACTGTACAGATGCATGCATCATATGCATGAGATGTTAAGCTTATTAGTTACCATGGTAATACAATATCCCTTTTTTTATTTGTAGGACCTCCCAGAACCAAACACAATCAATACACATGTTCAATGTATTGATTGCTGTTGATAGAGTTTAAATACCCGTACCTACTGGAATTTCAGAAAGAGACCTTGAATATGTGGACATATTATTTGAGAAATTTGTGCCATCAGTTGAGGAACAAGCAAAGTTGAAGGAGGAGTTGGTTTTTATTACTGCTACATCTGTGATCAAGAACATTCTCCAGCTTTCCAAACTTTTGGACAAAATTTATCCCAAACATCTTCCACATAAGTACAGCGATCAAGCAGGAATTAAAACAGTGCAGGTGAGTACACAACTTTAATAAAATGCAAACATTGATAATTAAGTCTAAAGAATTATGGTTTAAGTGAAATAAAACTAAAATTAAACCAAAATTAAAACAGAAACTATCTATGATATTATCATGCTCCAAGTAAGATTGTTTATGATGGATAGAATTAAAAAAAAAAGAAAGGGTTAAGTGCTAAGAGGTATCATTTGATTACAAGTTTAATTAACATGATCTTTTTTTTCAAATTTCAGTATCCATTAGGACTCTATGACTGCAATGAAACCAAGACAGCAGATGTGATCGAACTCTTAAAAGAACTGCAGCAAAAGTATGTTCCTCACAGCGATGGAGAAATGTGTGAGCCTGTACTGTTTGGTGGTAAGTTTAACTGGTCATAATTACTTCCTCGTCAGAGGATTTCATACATCTAACACTCCTTACTATGTGTATCAGCTTACATAATCCTATGGGTAAGATTGACAGAAAATCCTTGCACCTGGTATCATTAAACAGTGCATATAAAGCAGTGCCAGTTAAATGCAAATGAATTTTTCTTTACCGGTAATATTCAGTATGCACATTTCTGAAGTATAGGGTCCTGGGATGTTTAACTTGGCAGTGATCTCTGAAATTTGAAGGGTATTTAATAAAGTTTCTAGAGATGTCCCTTATTTGTTGAAACAGGTGATCGGCTTACTGATGAACGGATTCAGTGTGCACAGGCAGCTATGCTTAATGGTATCACATCCGACGATCGACTTGAAGGCTTAATATCCAAGATCGAGGATTTTCATAGATTAATGAATTTTCTAGAAGTAAGTACATGGACCTGAAATGTTTGATTAAGAAAATGGTATGCTTTTATTGGATTACATAACCAGTTCATGAAAACCTTATCCAATATTGTTTAAATCTAATTTAAAAAGACCGTTAATTTCTTAACTTCAAAACAAACTTTATGGCAGTGATTTTTTCTATATTTAACAGGCAATAACTAAGCTCACGTACAACACTGGATCCGCTGGAGACAGGGGGACCGTTTATTACTTCAGAAATTTGTTAAACCATCGTGGTGTCAAAGGAGAAGTCAAAAATGCGTACCGTGCATACAAGTATTTGTACTACACCATCTTAGATGCTATTTGTTGTCATTTACTGCTCAAAGAATTCGATCTGGAGAGTTTGGAGGATTCTATTCCCCTGCCTGACCACTTTGACCAATTCTCTGATGCAGACAAAATCACATGGATAAATGACATATGCGAGAGGATTATTGATAAGTATTTTTTTGAGAGTTCTCCAGATATTATGTCAAAGTTAAGAGATTGTGTCACTGACAAAAATCACCCAGATAATTATTGGGTGTCAAATTTTATTGACGGTAGAGTGAAATGTCATCATTGTGAAAAAACTTATGCATATGTTGGCAGTCTGAAAGCGCATGAAGAAAAATTACATGGTGTTACTGTGTCAAAGAAACAAAGGAGAGACAAAGGGAAAAGCAAAGATGAACTATATGGATATATGTTGCTACTCTTCAAACTTTCACTTTTACATAAAAACTTGGATGATGCTGTCGACATGGCTGATGGAACGAGGAGCATTACATCCGCAAAGTATGAACTTCCCATTTACAATTATACAAACAAAACAAAGTATGCTATTGGCTCTATCCATTTGATTGCAATGACTGAGGGTCTGCTAAACAAGGAATTGAAAGAACGCCTGACAGCAAACAGATTTATTAATTTACAGGGAGGTAAAAACAACAACATGGCCCTAGACGAATACGTTGAACTTTTAAATAGAGACAGTAAAACTGCCTGTTCTGGATTTCAAACCAAGGAGAGTATTATAGCACACTCTAAAGAATTTCCCCATATCATAAACTTAACAAAGCATTTTGATGTGATTTGTGAGGTAACTGGTAGGAAAGGTTTCCATACTGTAGCTTCTTATCTTGAAGATGTGCAAAAGGTTTTTAAGGAACTTGTAGAAATAAATGCATTCTCTGTAGTTAAGGGTAGGAAGGTGAAATGTGATGTTTTACACAATGATCAAAAAATTTATGATGAATGTTTTAATGGATTGTCAACTTTGATTGTAAACATAAACCAGCAGTGGCTTATCACAGGCTCCGAAATAAACATATCTAAACCATCTTTTAGTTTTATTACTTGTGCATGACGTGTTTTCATCCATAAATGTGCATTATTAAAGGCCACCTTTAAAAATAACTAGTTAAATATGCAAGAAATTTTAATAAGCAATCTGTGCATAATTTAAAAAGTTTTCTGAATATCTCTATAATTTTTGTGCAACTTAAGAAGGCTTGGTGGTCAACAAATTAAACTTTAAATCTACATAAAATTTTAAGATATATTTAAAGTTTGTTTATCATTAACAGATCATTTTGTAACGAAAATGTCCATTGATTTTTTTCTTTTAAATTTGGGTATTTTTCTATAGCTTTATATAGAACTCTTTTTCTCAAGGAGATCAATACAGTCTAGAAATGGCCAAGACCATCGAGCCCCCTTAAAACAAAGTAATCCAGACTTACTGATTATGAAATCAAATCAGGGCTGACAAACTTTTTCTAAAAGAGGCAATGAACATTTTTAAGGAAAAACAAACACTATAATTTATCACATTGGCTGTTTACATACATGCTAGACAAAAAACAAATTACTTGATTCAGTAAAAGATTGCTTTTGCTGAATCAAGTACATTGAATATGTTGATTTGTCAAGTCACAAAGAAAGGTAAAACTGGAGATATAGAAATATTTCATTTATTATGAAAGTATTCAAGGAAAATTATCAAAAAATTCATCTTCAAAATAATCATATAAAACAGTATCATCAGAACTATCACTTGTAAGGTTAACATTTTCATCATCTACATCACAGTCAGTACTCAATAGTTTCTCGATACCAGATAAAGCTAAATGATCTGGATTGAGTTTAGCAGATATATCACAACACGGAGGTGACCCTGTGTTTTTGCTCAGATCATCAAGTTCTTGTTGATTTAGAAATGGATGAAGCAATGCAAGGCGTCTACAATTAACACGTTTATATACATTTTTCACATCACTATCCACTTTGCACAAATGAAAGGAATTGTATAACAATAATGCAGTCGAAGACTTGCCATCTCTTCCAACTCTTCCAATTTCCTGAATTGATTCAACAACAGTTTTTGGTGGTCCATACAAAATCACATCATAAAATTTGGCACAGTCAACACCCATTCCAAGAGAACTTGTTGCAATAACTAAACATATACTACTGTCAGGATTTTGAATGGCCTTTAAAATGCTATCTTTTTTCTCTGAAGGAGTTCCACGCATTTACAATCCGGAATTTCGGTTAAAATGTAACTGTACAAACTTGAAGCAGTTTTGATAGAATTGCAGTAAAGAATTGTTCTTGGTAATGTATTTTCACTAAGAGCGTCAATTATCCATGACATTGCAATCTCCAGCGTATTGGATATTTTAACAACAACAAGCTTAATATTTTGTTTATCTGGTGAAGTGGAAATTTGAACTGCATCATCAGAAATATTTAATAGCTTTGATACCCTTCTAGACGCTTTCTTCGTGCATGTAGCACTCAATGCCAAAATCGATGCAAACGGAAAAAAGACCGTAGCTCTCCGCATTAATGGAACCATCTTCTGAAAGCTTCTTTTCCATTGTCATCATCTCCCCTGTAAAATACATTGTTCATTAAACAACAGATTTAAAAATGTAATCATGTGATTCAATTCAACATTACCATGATAATTTCTATTCCTAAATGTTGAAGTTTTACATGTATTATTTTACCAAGCTGATAGTGTGTGGAATTCATCAATCACAATTGTTGATACCCTGAAATTCTGCAGAACTTGTCTGAAGAGTTTATCACCAACTAAACATTCAGGGGAAGCAAACAAGTAATCAAATTCTCCATTCGATATTGAAGTCTCTGTCTCTTCATCGCCTGTTAATAGAAGGTTTTAATGTAAATCAATTCAATTCAACATAACAAAGATGATGATTAACATTGTTGTAATGCTTATATAAACAGGATTTTTTAGTTCCAATTAATTCTTTATCCTAGTTATTGACTAATGCAGGTAGACATGTCGACCCGAATTTCCTCCCGTAAACCTAGAATTTTGCGTGTGTTTCGCCAATTTATCGATCAATAGAATAATAACTTACCTTTCAATTTTGCTATTATTCCGGGCAAACTGTTAAGTCTTATCACCTGGTCCTTCATTAATGCGACAAGGGGACAGCACACGATGATTTTTTTCTCCTGCATCATCACATTGCAATAATCTTTTAACGGAAATAGCGATTTGAAACGGCAGAGACTTCCCGTAGCCTGTAGGGAGTACAGCAACACAGTCTTTTCTTTGTAACAATGCCTCTAATATTTGTAATTGCTGTGTTTTCAGCTCATTTATGTGAAAGAACGGCAATACTTCTTCCCGAGCAACTTTCACTTCTTTATCCGCCATTTTTTTGCATATCAGAATGTCGATAAGATACAAGCTCTCTGATTGGTTAGATTTTTAATGAATATTTATACCGTAAAGGTCACCAGGAGAAGACCCTTTATTGGGCTTCTTCAGATCCTCGTAGCGACATATCATTAAACGGGAGCATCGAGGATCTGATTTTAATCAGATTGTTGATTCCCGACACTTTCCATTTCACAATTTACGACATACACATGTACATATGTTAACATTTTATGGCGCTATGTAAAGAAAAGATTAAGGTCTAAAAAAGGAAATTAGATTAAAACATTTTTATAACGGTTTTAATAAAAATAACAGCGTTAAATAAGTATATGTTACTTAATCCCGTATAACTAAAATATAGCAAAATATTGAACTTATCTGGTCAACGATAATCTCCGTCCGCATTCATCGAAAGACATTACTCAATAAGCCGTATATGGAAGTTGCACGCTTATTGCACGGTACGGTATGCTTTTTTGGCAGTTTTAGGGCGGGTCTTGCATAAATTATATTGCACGCTTTTTTGCACGGTACGGTTCGTTTTGTGAACGGTACGGTTCGCTTTGTGAACGGTACGGTTCGCTTTGTGAACGATACGTTTCCTTTTGTGAACGGTACGGTTCGTTTCTTGCACGGAACGGTACGGTTCGTTTTTGAGGTGTAGTAGCACGTTTCAGGGTCCGTAAGAAGAAATATTTTTACCTGACTCGTTTGCTTTACTTACGTGTAACAATTTTCTTAAATAATTTTTTCCTAGGTGGTATAGGAGGAGCTGAAGACAGATAAACTCATTATAAATTTAAAAAAGAAATGTGTTTATATCATACAAACAATAATTTACCGCTATATTCGAGAAAAACAAAATAAGAAGTTTAAAATCAGATAACTGGAGTAAAATACTTAAGGAATAAAGAATCATTTCTCGAGTATTAGGCGGTGATATTTTTTTAAGACGTGATAAATTCAATAAAGCCCATAGGGCTATAAAATAGATTTGATCACGTCCCGACCGAAATTATCACCTCATAATGTTAAAAGTAAGTAAATTTATAACATTTTTTACGCTTAAATTGGTTTAAAAAGGGGAGGAGATCTTTCAACTAATAAAAAGAACAATTTATGTACGTATAACGATGATTTATATATTTTTCACTTCTAATGTAGAAGACTGTCACGATTTTAGAGTTTTGCGCCTACTGTTCAAGGTATTACACACACAGGTGATTTTAAAAAAATGTTTCAGTGTCGTAAAACGCAAATGCAGAGTGATAACTTAAAAAAACATAGCTTATTATATAAGTTTCTTTTATTCCTAAATCAAATTCATATTATTAAAATTATTTTAATTGAAATAAACCGTTGAAATTATGTTAGTTTGATCATTTAGCCCAGGTATGGACATAATGACTGCAAAATGTAATTGACAATGACTAACACATCATTACTCTTATATACTATGTACTATATATAATCAAAAACATTCACCCCAGCTCACCACTATCCCTAACATTCGTCCCATTTTTTAAACATAGTTGTGAAAGTATCCCCAAAAATAAATTGATTCAATATTTATTTTTATAATATATCAATTTTGGATGTCAACCGGGATTCCAGTGTTCGATTATTGCTCGGCTTAGACAATCATTGACTAAAATTTGAAAGATACTGGAGAGTTTAACTCATATCTTTCAAATTTAGATATTTTGCTAGAAAAAATATTTATAGTAGCCTAGAAACAAAAACTAATGATAAACGCGATTGCTGCAATTTTTTTTTATCATGAACGTTCCTTACTTATGTAGCAATATTACTTCATCGCCTGCATATTGAGATTTTGTCTCTCAGTTTATTTGTAACGCAAGGGCAAGTTCTACGTATGAACAATTTCTAAAACGAGGCAATATATTATCAACAGTCTCTATGGAAGTCGTCATTAGTTAGTTCTATGACCAATACAACTGCCCGTCAGCAAAAAAAAATCCCAAGGTCGATTGCTGACTGGTGTATATCATACTTATTGTTAGGCCATTATTAATCAGCAAATTTTCTACGGATGTTTCGGGGGTTTTTCGATTACGAGAAAGCTGCTGTGACCGGTCAGAAGATCCTCAGTCCTCCATGGCACCGGATCCTACCTTTAATTTTGTAGAGGTCCGCGTTAGCTCTGCTCCTATTTTGTATTTATCACCACATTTCGGTCATTCGTTATAATGTGAACAAAAAGAGTATTTTATTTCATTTTTCTGAACGCCACATTCTTTAGGTTATTAATGAAAATTACCGGTTTATGTTCTCAGTATGTTCGATCTTAGGGTACACTTTGTATCATCGGTATTCCTGGTGTATTTTTAAGCAGCCTATAATGGATCTCGTTTGATTTTGTTGATCAAATGATTGTTTCAAAAAAAAGTGCTAAGACAGAAAGACACTTGAGGAGAACAATGTGCGCCTTTATTTTAATCAGTTATTTATTGGATTAGATGTTTGTAAAGACAATATATTTTTTTGTTCATATCAAAAATCATATCTATGGGTTTACTTTTACAATCATTAATCTTTTATTGTTGATTAGGCACGGTGTCACTTTAAAATAATTCTTATGTATATATATATTTTTAAGCCCTTGGTGAGCCATTTAGTTTTAACTGTTATTACCATATAAAATGCTATCAATGAATCTCTATCATTGGACCTTAAACTTGCCAGTCCGTATCCATTTCGACATTGCAGAGAAGGACGGACACATTACGCTTCTATTTATTTACATGCAAATATATATCCAGCTTGTATTTAGCCCAGTCTTTTACACATTTCTGAATATGCAGTTACGTGATTCTGATTTTCTGAGGTAATGTTTATATTTCTTAATGTAATCGTGATTTTCATTTCCTTGCCCATAAACACCAACCGTGGTATTATCAATATTTTCATTCATATGTGCTACGTTACATGCAATATCTTTATTTAGGTATTTCCGAAATTCGTGGAAGTGTCCTCACGTCTTCGCCCGAAAAGTGCTGACATTCACTTTTTGTAATGATAAATTTAAACAATTACTGACGCTGAACTTAAGAAAATGACTGAGAAACTTCGACAGTACTAATAAACTAAGACATATATATAGACACAATTTAAATATCTAAATTTATCAGGACAAAATGGTACTGTCAACAGGATGTGTACTATTTTGGTTATTGCCGTTTGTCTTGTAAGTAGTAAGATGCAAAATTGTATTCACGCTTGATTTGCGTATGTTATTTGAATGTTTGTTTTATCAGAGTCTGTGTTGAATAGTAAGTAAAGTAGGGCGTGTATTGTATAAAGTTTTTAAGCTTGGAAGTATATCTTATTTAAGACAGTAAATGACGTAAATTTGTGGAAAGCCACATTTGCATATTAATGTTTGTTTCAATATATTGTCTAAGGTCCCATAGGGACATTCAATCCATACGGGTTTTAAATATATACTGCCATGCGTGCGTATCCGCCAAACGACCATACGATTATTTTAACTTTATACGTGTATTCCGTCATCCAGATATTGTAGTAACCGCACATCAATAATATGGACACGGATTGAGTAAATTGGAGCCGCCACCTGATAACCAATACCAATGCGGTCAACAGAACAAGGACCAATGAAAAAATGACAATAACAATCCGTCGACAATCTCAAAAATCAATAAAACGAAATACAAATTCAAAGCAGAGCAACACGGACCTCCAAAAAGATGGAGGTATGATCAGTAGCCCCTTTCACAAAAATCTTATGATATTCTTACGTGTAAAATTTGTCGTAACTTTACGATAGCACATACCCTCTCGTAAGTATTTCAAAACTGTAATTAATAATCGCATTATGTAAAATATACAATAAAAATCAGCTATATATAATGTTTTTAGCCATATTATACCGTTATTTCGCAATATAAAACAGTTATTGTTGAAAAATACACAAATAAATTCTCCAAAAAATTTTACGGCAAATTTTTCTCGTAAGATGTTCCTACGTCACACTTAACACATATTGTGATTGTGACGTCATATATTGAATTCTTCAACATCACATTGATTTCAGTCGGTGTAAGGGGTATATAATTTCAGTTTTGCATCCTTTTTATGAGAATGTTGGTTTATTTATATGTTTTTCCTGTTTTATAAGAATTATTTAGTAAATTCAAATCGTTGCTATGGAAAGGATAACTCGTAAGTAAATTCTTAAGTGAAACCCGTTACGAATGCGTTCGTGAAAAGCACTTAAGATTTCTCGTAAGATATTCTTAAGTTAAACTCTTACGTAAAACCTAAAGATTTTTTTGTGAAAAGGGCTACAGGTGCCTAGGAGGAGTGAGCATCCTCTGCTGACCGGTCGCACCCGCCGTGTGCTCCTTGTCACAATTGGGCATGTCATAATCGAGGTAAATGTCAAAGTCGGGAAAATGTCATAATACATGTAGGGAAAAAATGAAACGTTGATGATTTGGTTTGTTTGTGATGGTCAAAATACAAACCTTGAGCAAACACGGACCTCCATTACATTGGAGGTAGGATCAGGTGCCTAGGAGGAGTGAGCATCCTCTGCTGACCGGTCACACCCGCCGTGTGCTCTTTGTCGTAATCGGGAAAAGACGGAAAAGTCCGTAGACAATTAGATGATTAATTATGGTATAGCAATCAGTATGAAAAACGTCAGTCAGCATGCGACCCAGTGGAAGATTGTATTTGCTGACAAGGTCGTTGTATCGACCATAGAACTTACGAAAAGATGACTTCAAACGAGACTGTTGATAGTCCTGTTTTATCAACTTGTTTGTCAGTAGTTTGCCGCGTCTTAGAAACTGTTCATACGAAGAGCATGCCCTTGCGTATCGAATCAACTGAGGGACAAAAACACCATATGCAGGTGATGAAGGTATATTGCTACATAGGTAAGGAAAGTTGACTATAGAAAAATTTAAGTCATCGCGTTTATCATAAAGTTTTGTTGTGAGGTTACCATCAATGTCCATTTCCAGTAAAATATCCAAATATGAAACAGATGACCAGTATCTGTGGTGTCTTTTATTTCAAGTTCACTAGGATATATCGAGTCGACGTAAGTATGGAAATCACAATTGTTTATTTGATAATACGTCGTCGATATACCTGAATGTTTAGTTGAAGGCCACAGCGAATGATTTATTTTTTTTTCACGTACAAGTTTTTGAATAAATTCTGCTTCATAAGAATACAAACATAGGCCTGCTAACAATGGGGCACAATTGGTACCCATGGGAACTCCAACAGACTGTTGGAAGAATTGATTTCCAAAAACTACACAGATGTTGTCTATCAGAAACTCAAGAATCTTTTTATGTCAATTTCAGAGTACCTGTATGTGCAATCTGTATGTGCAATCAGAATTGTTTTTAACAAAATAATTTTTTAAATTTCCAATGACAAGGTAAGCATTTTTACGATCTCCATTTTTATTGAAGAAACAACTGTTGATGATATCAAAAAGCCTAGATTTTAATTTGTCATGGGGAATGGTTGTGTAAAGCTTTGAAAAATCGTACGTTTTAATGCTATTGATTTTGGTTAGATTTTGTGGCTTTAAAGTTTCTAATAATTCTTTAGAGTTTTTTAGTATCCACATCTGATTCACACCACTTCTGGAGTATATTGTTGTACAGTACTCTTAAAGTTTCTCCTTCACTACTGTAAAAATTTTAGTAAGGAGTAAAAAGAGAGGTTTGGTAGAACATTTACTGGAACATGCTATATATCTCTGTTTGTAAGGACTTTTGTGAAGCTTGGGAATCCAGTACAAATAAGGTCAATCAAATTCAGTTTGTTTATTTGGGATATTAAAGATATCCATAACTAATTTATGATTTTGAAGTATTTCCTGCTTGGAAAGGCTGCTATGGGTGTAAGTAGGATTACCATGTGTAGAATCGTAACCTAGTTCTTTGAAAATGCAATTAATATAATGTGCCTTACAAACGAAGACAATGATGTAACTTGCCTTATCAGCAGGGACCAGTATATATTTATTGTGCAATCTATCTAGGTATTTTCTCACTTCTGTTTTATTGAAAACAGAAGGATAGATGGTTTTCATTTGACCTCTAAGTCGTTTAAGACGAGATTTTAATATACATCTTTTAACCCACTCTGACAAGGTATCAATGTCTTCTTTTTCAGATTTTGCCCATCGCTTGGCGTAATCTTCAACAGAATCCATGATATGTATAAAATTACGACGCCATGTAAAAGATCTAGGTTCCCTAAATTTTGGTCCTTTCATAATAAGTGATCTTAGGTCTTCGTTCTTAACTAAATTAACATCACCAGTAATGACGTGTCCAGCAGGACTATAGTTGTAGGATGAAGACGAACATGAACACGTTGGAGGATTATTTTTTAGATGTTCAATATCAAGGTTTTGTAGAGTTTGTTTGTAATTGAAGAGTTTGGAAGCAATTGTTGAAGTATAATTGTAGGAAATACAACGGGTTGACTTTATCTTGAAATATGGCGGAATACAGGACTGAACTTTTTTGTGATTAAGAATATTGCTTATATAAACGGTATTAATTCCCTTTTTGGCATACTGCAGTTTGAAAAAAATAACGTGGTACATGAGCAGTATTTTCTGTTTGTGTAGGTTTAAAAAGGCGATGATAAGCAATATCCATAATCATGGATCCGAGTCTGTATTCCGGTGTAGAAAAATCAAAAAGTGGCTTTTCCTTGACTTTTTCAAGAAGATTGTTTAACTGTTTCAAAGGAACAGAGTAAAGTTTGGTGCGAATGTAATGGAGGCACAATTGTTTATTTACATAAGGTAATAATGAATCAAAGGAATCAT
>WFKH01011926.1:24159189-24181656 GCA_016163765.1 Magallana hongkongensis
TAATATGGCCGTACGGTAGGTTTCACGCATCATTAGTCATCACCTTTCAGTTAACAATTTGTTACAACTCACCCGAATTTACCACCCGGAATTTAACATACATAAAAACCGACTTGTTTAGGACATTGATTTAAGTGTCATTTTATTGAAAAATATTGATATATAGAGGATATCTATATTGTGTGATTTTATATTTGCTTTATCCAACGAGTTAAAATGGTGTATTTATTCGCGAGGCTTGCCGAGCGAATATAACCATTTCAACGAGTGGGATAAAGCAAATATAAAATCACACAAATTAAAGATGTTCTATTTATCTCATACAATTTGATTTATATTATAAAGCTTTTGAGACAGTCCTTTCATGACCCGAATTGATATTTTTTCAAAGTTAAAAAACAATGATGCAACGTTGTGTTATGCGGTTATTGTGACCTTGCGCAATACAATTTAGTCCGTCATTTCGAAGATAAATCTAGCTGTTTTAGTGTAAAGTTTCACTGAAATAAACCTTGAAATAATTTTTTAGCTCCAAATAATTTTTCTTAGAGCTTAATATTTTGGTTAAATGGAAATACTGATCAGAAGACTTGAATAATCAATTTTGTTGACATACACAAAGTTGCGAATACTCGTTAGTTTGAATTGACTCGAACGAGGAACAGTTGTTGATGTTTTATAAAACAACACCAGCCTAATGATTCGAAATTGAAAATAGTGAATAAGGATGCTTACTGGTGGTGGAATAAAAGTCTTAAGAAACATTATTTCGGTAAGTTCTTGTATATAACACAACCAAAGCGTTCTGTTTTCATCGCGTCGTCAGGATGAACTTGATAACTAACGTGATTTGCAGTTTTATTAACTACACAGTGGCGTCGGAAACAAATTGAAAGTGGGAGGGAGGGGGTGGACTAAACCTATCAAAAATCTTCACAAGCAATAAAAAGGTCCTTGGTTACGGTTATGTATAACTTTGCTCAGCCTCCCCCCCCCCTCCCGGTCTCGACGCCTATGCTACACATTTATTTGTTTTCCTTTATATTTGTATTTTAAATCTTTGACAAAATCCATTTGATATCAACCTTTGGTAGTAGAAATAGTTATGTTGAAAAACTAGCAAATCTTCAAAAATAGGTCACTGAAGCGTTGAAGCGAGGGGCTATGTCAAAAATAGTTCGGACCGGAAGTGTTTGATAAAGCATCACCCGTTTGATAAAGCAAAGGTTTATCACACGGGTGGTATTAACCACATGTATGAGATAAAAACAGTGATATTGAAACATTGAAAAAAGAATTGGAATTTAAAGTTATTTGATTTGTATTAGAAAAGTCACGATGCATTCATAGATTGTGAATCATAACAAGTAAACAAATAATATTAGTTCATTAAGACATCAGATTTCACCGAGAGGCCGCTTGCTAATGATGTATGCAACGCTAAGTTATATACAATGATATACAATGCCCTGCGAATGTGTGGCTATAAAGCGGAAGCAAAACTCAATTTTTATGTAGTAGTGCAATGATTAATTCTATTTTTTTTATATGATACATAAAATATGTGGAAATCGTGTACAAATTCAATATTAGGTAAGTCATGCGTTTGTGTGTCACCATGTCTCTTCAAGTTATTCATTTTTAAAACATTTCACTTATCACTATCATCGACAATCTGTGACACTCGGAAAAATGACTAAACATGGAACAAGTCAAATTTGGTTTGCCTAAGATGATAAGGAGCTGGCATATGTGTAAGTGTCACAGAAAAAAGTAAAAGACATTTACTGACAAAATACTTTTTAAATGTATCTTTAATCAAAAACATTTTACCACATTATTATAAATTTATGTAACATTCATGTAGTTTGTAAAATGTTTTGTCTAAACGGAAATTTAGATATTTTGAATTTTGGTAAATTTCAACCATACATTTGGGTGTTAAGCTGTACCGTTTATTTATATCATTAGCCAATCAGAGCATGCTTATATGGCACTTGATGCTAATATAGTGTCACTTTTAAAAAAACCCTGTTTTTTAACATAGAATCGTTACTTAAAATCAATTGAATGGATGAGTTTTGATCACCCCTTTTGATATATCCATAAGTCAAAAACCCCTATATTTATTAGTCAGTGGACTGATGCATTCCTGATGTTTATCAATATAAGGATACAAAAGCACCCAACAGAAGCTTCCCATTTATTAAACAGGATTCGACACTAACGGTAGACAGGCGGCTCGAGTCCATCAAAAATTGGGAAGGTCCACCAACTATTCAGGACCAGGTGGACTGTCGGTCCACTTAAATTATCATTTTTTGTTATAAAAAATCAGCATGACTTGTTAGATCATACCGAAAAACAAAAAGAGATTTTGACATTTGGATGTCATTGTTGTCCTCTTATAATGAAAACTCTGTATTTCTATCTCAAAATGGTTTTCATCAGATCACCTCACCCTCTATAAAGATGCTTCAGGGGCATTGGGTTTTCCTGCTGATTATGGTTCCAATTTGTTTGTGTGGCAGGAAGGATGAAAAATTAATTACCAAATTGATATTAAGGAACTATATCCAATTGTTTTGGTCATTGATATTTCGGGGTGGGGGTATATAAAAAATAAAAAGAAATATTTTTCATTTCATGTCTGACAGCTGTTGTACAAATTATCAATAAACTATGTTTCAAAGAAACAACCCTTATTAAATTTGGTATTAGCATTTCTTACATGTAACTGGAACATACATTTTCGAACAAAACACAAACCTGGAAAACATTATATTACGGTTGACCGATTATCTCGTTTTCAGTTTCAGGCAGCGTTCAAGCACATGCCTCAGCTAAAGCTCAACAAGTTCAATCATTCCCCATCTGTATGTTTAAAGATCTTGAATCCGTCATTTGGCTTCATATTCTTTACATTGGTGATGTGACCAACCTTAAGTATTTGGTAATTTATATGTCTTTCAACTTATGTCCTGTCACTGAAGAGAAATTATTAATATTTTTTTTCTTAAAGGCCTACCTTATTTCTTGAAGGAAAAGATGTGGATTAATTTTTCACTTTTTGGAGAAGAAGATTGGTGTTTTTTGTGATCGGCTTCGGCCGATCACAGTTGTGTCCATATGAGGCATCCGGCAAATTTTACTATTTGCGCACGCATTGCGCATTGCACTACTTTATTTACTTTGCAATGACAACCTCATTTAAATCTTGAGTAACAGGTAGAATACTAAATAAATGTTACTCTTATCCGTTTGCCTTGAAATTAAAACGTTTATACAGTTATATACAAACTGATTCTAATCAAGTTTGTCTTCACATATGCGTAAGAATATTTATCGGAAGTATAATTCGCCTACTAAAAGTATAGCATATTCATGCCTTGCTATTTCGGAACGGAGTAAAGTATAGTCGTACCCAAAATGAGTCGTACCCAAACAGAATCATAATCCATTTGTCCGGAGATAAACATGATATTTGGATTGTAAATAAAAAGATATGATGTTAAGGTTAGGTTTTAAATTAATTACAATTTAGAAATTACAAGATAATTGAATGTAGAATTTTGGTTATCTTCAAACAAAGTTTAATGTCATCTCCTTTAAGTTTGACAAAGAGTTTCCTATATCAACATTTGATAGAAAACTATTGCAGGCACGTAGCATCGTTTTTGAAAGTAGGGGGCTAGAGTCATCCAAAAATCTTGACAAGCAAAAAAAAAAAAAAAAATCTTTGAAAAAATGTTACTTACATCGGAAATTAAATCAACAAGACGGATCTATATACAGCTTATTACATGTACATTAACATAGCTGATCAATGATATTAACCTACATGCCGATCATTCCTTTAAAAGGAATACTTGTTTCTAATTCCAGAAACCCTGTTGTACATGTAACTCCCGCCATTCAGGCACAGCGTATTTTAACCACAGCTTTATCAGACAACACAAACGCTGATTTTAAAATAACACGGGGTCTCTTTATACAATACTTTTCACGGATAACTATTATTCTTCTATCACATACTAGTACAGTACTGTGTAATTTTATTACGAAACTTTTTCACCTGGTTACTCCCTAAGTAGAATTTCTTTCCAGGTTTCAGCCATAAGGTATGTACACAAGATCCTTAAGGAAAAATTGCTGATCAATGTAAAGTAATACAAAAAATTGAAACTGAGCTTAATTCATTTTAAAATGTTGATAAGCAGGTTCTACAATTTATATCGATAACTCTCGTTGAGGCAACTGCATTATCCATTACGCAACTTGGACACCCTTGGATACGTGGATAAAAAGAAATGATGTTACCTTTGAAATTCTGCATGCAGTACCAATGACTGTGGTAATTGTCTTACGGAATTTCAAAATATGTGTAACTCATTACCGTTTTCAAATCACTCTTAACGATTCAGGTAAGAAAACGTGCCCAGTTCAAACACTCTGCAAATACTTTCAAACCTTTGGTCATAAATCTGATCCCGTTTAAATTCATTGGGGGGGGGGGGGGGGGGGGGGGTAACCTATGAATTTGTAGGAAAACATTTCCAGAACATAATCCGTTTCATAATCCGTTTCATTGATTTACTCAGCTATGTTAAGGGCGTCCATAAAATAATAGCGGTATGTATCACATAAAATATTAGCCTTTGAATAATCTTGATATTATATTCCAAAAACATGTTACACAAAGTGATTTTTTATCAATATACATAAATCAATACAATATATATTATGATTCGCTATCGCATGAGGAATTTTTGAGTCTCTTGAGGATACCCTGTCACGAGATACTGTTAAAAATAGATGACCCAGGAATAATACGAAAAAATGCAAAGTGCAAGGGCTTAACATTAGCAAATATTATTATTTCTGTTTCTAACTTGTAGAATGAATATCTAAAATTTCGAAAAGTGCTGGGAGCTTGAAATATTCAAAAAAGAACAATAATTAAATTCAATATAAACAGTTAATGAACAGTAATTTACAGGGAGTTCCCACAATTAATGCTTATTTATGTGAAATGCGTAGCGATTTCATACAACTCCCAGCACTTTTTGATATAATTGGGATATAATTGTAGCACATGTAAAATTTCAATATATTTGATAAAGTGTATGCCCTTGCACTACTGCATTTTATCTGACCCATTTCACTTTCGGCGTCATTTGCGTGAAATTCAACCGCACCACCGACTAAGATCATGATTTTAATTTTCGTTCATAAAATAATTGAACGCTGTGAATTTCATTAAAATAATGTTAGAATGTTGTCTCTGTTAACACCAGTCATCATTACCAAATTGTTAAAATTGGAAAAATTAATTCATCTGTTGCCCTTACCAATAACTATCAAAGGGGGGGGGGGGTTAAGTATAAGATTGTAATTTACACATTTATGTTTTATAATGGTTTATGTTACTCTGCTGGTAAATAAATAAGAAATACCTTAAATATTTGATCAGGGTTACTTGCAATTATAATTAATATTTTTTCTAATAATGAAAAAAAGTAACAAAAATCATTCTTCATCTAGAATTTATTATAATAATCAACTTAACAAATTTATACAATGTTCTATAGAGATTGCTTTTCTGTGACAAACTGTTCAACAAGACTAGTGTTTTCTGATTTTCAGCATTATTGATTTATTCAGTCATGATGTGGAATCTATGGCAATTGACCATATTCTTGCACACTACTGTACATGTACTTCTCCTCTTGTCTTTTTGATGTACATGTACATTGTAAGGAGGCAGTGCAGTTGATAAGAAAACCAATGCCTGAAATGATGGATATTTATCAATTTCAAATTTAATTTCAATAGATATCAATGAAAGATATTATGATAGGTTACATTATAGTAATATGATTTTTAAAAAAACCCAGATCAAATATACATGAAGTTAGTGAGTAAAAGAAATATTTGTAGAGATCCTACTTTTTTATCAACACCCAAACAAAGTGTCTCCAGTGGACCATTCACTGCTTTAATAACTCTGAAAATGAATAATGTGTTATAATTAGCAAACTATTGTGCTGAAGATAACATAAAAATGGAAAATTACTTAATCATTGTGCATACTAAAGGCAGTTTTAATTTCATTAATACTACAACAGTATAATCAAATGTTTATTCTTTAAAATGTGTCGAAATTCAGTTCAACACTGTAATTTTGTTTATTTAAACATGTAATCTTCCTAAAAAAAAAAGTGTAAGTGAAATAACACATTTCGATTTACATAAACAACAATACAATCTTGTCTATATTCAATCCAGATTCTCACAGCAATCTTTGTAGTGCTAGTACTTAGTACAGTGTTTGGACTTTCCATTGTATAATTTTTCTTTGAACACGGAGGAAATGCGAGCTAATATTATTGCGTGGACCCTGAGGTCCACGCAGAAAATATATAAGCGAGGTTAAACCGGATGCACTGGGGATAATTTAGCTTGCGCATGAGCTAATCTGGTTCCTACGCGACATTATGGGTAGCTAAGGGAACCATGCCAGCACACTTGTATCTGAATCGGGATCGATATTTCATGCCATATATGCACATGTTCATTGTATTTGTAAAGTTGTCGGTGAACAGTACAGAAACAAACTGAAGTATTTCTTTTAAAGAAATGATCGACATGTGATATGAATTATCAGCATCATGGAATACGTTAATATTATGCCGAAACTACAACATGCATTTAATGGCATAACTTAACTATACGACGAGGCTAGTGTACTTCCCGATTAAAAAACAATTGCGCATTTAAGCATGATTTAATAATTATGTGACTGTATATAATACATCATTGAATAATTATGTCACTAATTTCAAGAAAAAGCATTAAAATACGAAATCAATTTACATAGTGAACAAAGTAGTACGCAAATAGTGAAATTCGCTGAACGCCTAATACTATGTATAGTATCTTCATTAATGTCTTCATTAATATAATTCATAATTATGTTTAAATTCTGAGGTAAAAGGTCAGGGCTCTACGTGATACAACGTACACATTCAGTGGTTAAAGGCACTATATCCAGGCTTGCTACTATAATATTAATTCATCATAACACTTTTGCAATCACAGGTTTCCCCGTAGATGTCTTTATATAAAGCAGGGGGCTAGAGTCGGTGGAATCTCTGATAATCTTAAAGCTTTCACGTTTCCGTTAGAAAGACATGCATATGGTCCACGTATTGCAGTCCTTTTTTAAAGGACAGCAACTTATAAGAGACCAGTAAAAAGCTACAATGAGCCTCAATACTCTTAATGATCAAAATTAGCGAATCGCAGAACATTTGGTTTGCCTGATCGAGTCACCAAACTGGTTTTTAAACACAATATTACATGAAAAACAAATGTAAACAAGTAAACAAAATCGAAGCCGAGGAATTTCCCTTCGTTTCTGTTTCATCCTACAGTATTAGACAATATAAAACAATATCTAGGGAAAGTACAGATAAATCCTACCTTGTTCAGTTGAATCCTCTACCGATTTCCATCTAGGCTGGTTGTAAATGGGTTAAATTCCCTGATACATCACTGAAGTCCACATGTTTATTCTGATCACTGCTGCAAGCGCCGATGTGACGTAGTCAACCTCGACACGTCATCTGACGACTTAGGAATTTCATAATTTCGCAAGATATAAAGAATGGTTGAAGTTTTTATTTCAGTACACCTTTCTTGATACAATCAAATCCAATAATAGCGCATATTAAAGCGCTGTCTCAGAATATGCGCATTTATCTCAGTATACTTTCCATGCTCATTCCGGATTTATCCGGGTTGCGCATGCTGAGTTCCAAAATAGTTTTTTACTAAGTGCTTTTCTATATTACGTCATATCCTTCTTTTCAATCTTCACGTCATACAAACTGGTAGGTTAAAAATTTCTCTGTTGAATTATCATTATTTGCCTAACAATTTCTTAAAAATAACATTCAAAAGTTTTACATCTCTTTGTATACGCTAACTTTAAACTATTATTCGTTGTTGGGATTTGCAGATGGCAGTTAATTTTTTCGGATTGTTGTCTCTCACCAAACTTATTGTACTGTGACCTGTACACACGCCATATTCATTGGTACAACGTGGGCCATCGGGCCACGTTTCTTTTTGATTACGTGTCATTAGTTTATTTACTAATTGTTTCTATATTTTTATGGTAATACCCAACGCAAACTATGCCGAAGACTAAGTCAAGGCCAGCAAGGCCAGCCCCCACGGAGCGGACGTCCAGGCGACATCGACTCCACGCCGCGGCTAGGGATGAGCCCCAGACAGTAGTGCAGGCGGCAACCCCACAGGCACTTTCGAGCCCAGTTGAACAGTCAGCGCCACAGGCGCCCACAACCAGCGTTTGCACAAAACCGGTCACTGAGCCACCTGTGCCCACAGGCAATTTAACTCTTGTTCCTCTGGACCCCAACCACACAATCCTGCCCTTACCTGTAGGGTCTACTCAATTTTCGTTGGGATACTATGTTGACCCTAGCACTAGGGATAAGATCATATCTGGTAAATACATTAACTTGGGGACATTGCTCGTTAGAGACCCAAACAAATCTCATGTTTCCTCCACTCTTGCAATAGATGCAAGCGGCCAATTAATTGCCCAACCTAAATCTCAGCACAAAATTCAAAACATTGATCGTTGGACAGATGCATTCATTATCTTCATGAGCATTTACACAGCAGCACATCCTGAAAAAATACAACAATTCTTAAAGTACATGCATGACATTAGGCTAGGAAGCCAGAGATCACAGGGCTGGCTCACATATGACGAACAGTACCGCCTTAGGGCTTCCATTAACCAAAACACAGATTGGGGTGTAGTTGATCCTGAGTTATGGATGATTTACATGACACCCACTGCACCCCAGACCCACACATACAACCAGACTCACACCTCAAACAAAAGGGAAAACAGCGACAAATGCTTTGACTACAACTTCAAAGGTGCATGCACCAGACCAAACTGCCAGTATGTACACAGATGCCTTAGGTGCAATAATGCACACTTCTCTAACACCTGCTCTTTGGGTACGCCCACACAAGCAACCAAAGTTAACAGGCCATTTCGCTTCAACACACCAAACCAAGGTCACCCCCTACCAATACAACAACAACCCCCCAGCCAAATTCCCCCGACACCCCAAACAATAATACCCTTTGGTCTCTGGGAAGCACCCCAATCGTCATTAAGTCCATTTCACAGTATTTACAACATTACCCAGATAGGCATGCCGCACAAACTTTAGATACTGGTTTTAAGGAAGGATTTAAATTGTTGTATGCAGGACCTAGACTTCCTATTTTTTCTCACAACTTAGTATCAGCCAATCAATACCCAGATATTTTGCAAACAAAACTCTCTAAGGAGGTGGATGAGGGACGCATGGCTGGCCCCTTCCTACAACCACCAATGCCCAACATTCATGTCTCACCAATCGGTTTAGTTCCCAAAAGCGACGGCGGTTGGAGAATGATAACACATTTATCTTACCCACCGTCGTCCAGCATAAATACACACATAGACCCTAAAGATACAACAGTAACCTACACTTCCTTCGACACAGTCGTAAATACCATTAGCAAATTGGGAAGGGGGGCCTTGTTGGCAAAAGAGGATATAAAAAGTGTTTTTAGGCTAATACCCGTATACCCTGGTGACTTTGAACTGCTAGGACTTTTCTTTAGGGGTGCTTACTATTTCGATAAAATGTTGCCCTTTGGCTGCTCAATTTCGTGCAAAATTTTTGAAACATTTTCTACATTCATCGAATGGTTGGTCAGAAGGCAATCTGGTTTAGAAACCACCCACCATTACCTAGATGATTTTATTTTTGCCGGTCGCTCCGATACTAACCATTGTCGTATGCTAGTCGACACCTTTTATAGCCTATGTACAGATATGGGGATTCCACTTAATAAGGACAAAGCACAGGGGCCTACAACATCACTTGTGTTCTTGGGTCTGGTCATAGATACAATTCAAATGCAAATTCGCATACTACCACCAAAGATTCAAGAAATGTTGTCAATTCTCACACATCATATTCAGAAAAGAACAATTACCATCAATTCACTGCAAAGCATTGTAGGTAAACTTAATTTCTTTGCCAGGGCTATACCAGGTAGTCGAGCATTCAACAGACGTTTTTATAATGCTATGATTGGTAAGGTTCAACCCTATCACCATGTTAACATTACCTCTGCAATGAAATTAGACATGCAACTGTGGCTCGACCTCCTGACCAATTTCAATGGGGTTGTATATTTCCCGGATTCCGAATGGAGTTCTCAAGAAACACTTAACCTTTTTACAGATAGCTCTGGGACAGCTTCATTAGGATGCGGTTCATATTTTCAAGGGCAGTGGGCCTATCTCCAGTGGCCATCGTCATGGGCAAACAAACCAATCATTCATGACATTACATTTTTAGAATTAGTCCCCAATGTTTTGGCATTCACCATTTGGGCTAAAGCACTCCGAAACAAAAAAAATAATCCTACATATAGACAACCTAGCTCTTGTACACATCATTAACAAACAATCATCCTCATCTGATAGAGTCATGTTTCTCATTAGGCCACTCATGCTTGTCACTATAAAAAACAACATTCAGTTCAAAGCCCAGCATATTCCTGGCAATCAAAATGGTATAGCAGATACAATATCTCGTCAACAGTAGGGCAGATTCAGGGAACTTGCTCCAGCAGCAGACCAGCTACCCCAGCCCATACCAACATCCTTCCACAACGTGCTCTTGAAGATGAAATGAACCTCCTTCTCATGTCATCACTAGCCAGTAACACTACCAAAGCTTACGCTGTGGGTCTGCAAGCTTTCGACCAGTTTAGATTTAATCAACAGTTGTCAATCCTTTGGCCACCACCTTCAAATCACATTTTAATGTCAGTAGCTCACTTGTCTATACAAGGCTGCAAACAAACCACTGCTAGGGCCTATACATCTGCAATTGCATTTAAATGTAAAGTATTAGGGAACGGTGACCCTACAAAACATTTCCTTGTTGGTAAAGTGTTAGAAGGCATGAAAAGGCAAACTAACAACAGGGATGTGCGCATGCCCATAACACTAGTGATTTTGAATCAAATCCTTCATAAGTTGCCTGTGGTATGTCAGGATACATATGCAACTTCACAGTTTTCTGCTGCGTTTACCTTATCATATTATGCATTATTAAGGGTGGGGGAATTAGCATTATCTAAGGGTAACTCACCCGATAGAATCATCCAGGTTCAGCATATTTCAATTCAACACTCTATTATCAATCTCCTCATTAAATACTCCAAGACGGATCAACTAGGCAAAGGAACCCCATTGCGCATCAATGCCACTGACACCCAATTTTGTCCGGTCAAAATTATGAACAAATATTTACAAGTCCGGCCAAATGTTACAGGCCCCCTGTTTTGCCACTACTCCGGCCAACCACTAACCCGCTATCAGTTCTCATCAGTACTGGCAAAAGCCCTACAAGTTTTGGGAATCAACAGCAAGTATTACAAATCTCATTCATTCAGGATAAGGGGCAGCTACCATGCTGGCACAGCAGGGCCTATCAGAACAAGCCATACAAGCCTCTGGGCGATGGCATTCACAAGCCTATAGGTCTTACATTAGGTAATGCATATTCAGCATTCCCCTTCACTCAACTAACCACCGGCAGTTGGCGATTAATTATCATGTTCCCTCCCTTAAGATCTTCATTTCAATTCCCTATTTGTATCTGTCATTGTTTTAACAAATATTTGCATTCCTAAACCAATTTAATCCAAGTGGTTGCAGATCCAGTTAATGTGTGGATTTTGGGATCTTCCATTATCAAACATGCTACAGTAGCAGCCTAACAAAGAATCGGAGGAACCAACCTATCCATTCCAAATGCCAACATATGGTGGCAGGGGTACAGTCGCATGAAACTTTTGGACCTTGTCCCTAAACTCAAGTACCTCAAAGGCCTCAAATTGCAAAGTCCTCCTCACATTATTGTCGTTCATTGTGGAGCCAATAATGTTGGCAAAACTCGTCTTGACCGGCTGTTGACCATGGTACATGACATTCTGTCTCAATGTAAAACATTTTCCCAAAAACCAAATTTGTGTGGTCCTCTACCCTCCCCAGGATAACATGGCGCTATGGCGTTGACCGCCAAGCAATTCAAACCATGGTGAGCCTGGGAAGGGCCTACATCAAGCATCCTCAAATTAAAATCAGTCATACCCAACTTTTTCATAGTGACGGTACCCACCTATCCAAGTTGGGGAACGACCTGTTTCTCAACAATTTACAAGGGGCTATTGAACACATAATTGGGGTCAAAACCAAGTAAAACCAATCCCATCCTCATCGGCATTGGTCGGCGGTATCTATTTGAGGTGGGGATGTGACGCCGTCACCAATATGTAGGACCATTGGTGGCGGATGCATGTTCATGCATGTGGCGCTTTCGTCAAACCCCACCTCAAATGGAACAGTGTTTTCTAAACCGTGTATCATTTTTGTGGCGCAAATAGCGCTTTTCATCATTGCAACTTTGATACATGCAAATTATTATGTTTAATTATACAATTGTGTATTAAATGGGATATTGACCCATTTAACCTTATTGCACTTTAATGCAGCTTTGATTGAACTTTGAACTCTGATTGAACTTTGAACTCTGATTGAACTTTGAACTTTGACCATATTGCATTTTGAGTGGCGTTGTGCATTTGTGACCTACCCAGTGCACAATTTAGCCCATTTTGGGGTCGCCACACTTGATTGTTTGTTGTTGGAGAGACGACCCTGCGGCCGCTCCCAAATTTTGTTCCTTATGTCACCGCGACCAAATAAGCCAATTACATGAAAATAAATCCCACCCAAATTTTTACTTTGTGTCTTATAGCTGTGATAATAGCGCATATTAAAGAGCAGTCTCAGAATATGCGCATTTATCTCAGTATACTTTCCATGCTCATTCCGGATTTATCCGGGTTGCGCATGCTGAGTTCCAAAATAGTTTTTTACTAAGTGCTTTTCTATATTACGTCATATCCTTCTTTTCAATCTTCATGTCATACAAACTGGTAGGTTAAAATTTCCTCTGTTGAATTATCATTATTTGCCTAACAATTTCTTACAAACCCACCCACCCTCCCCTTTTGTTTTTTAAAATTTGTATAATGTTATCATTGTTTTGTTGAAATCAGATACTGCTGTCTCTTTGTGTTAAATCTTCAGGTGAAATCCCAAATCTGGACTTGCAGCCATTCAAAGTCGCGGTGAACACGTTGAAGACCTGGGGGTGAATTTGAACCGGCGCTTTCGTCAAACCCCACCTCAAATGGAACAGTGTTTTCTAAACCATGTATCATTTTTGTGGCGCAAATAGCGCTTTTCATCATTGCAACTTTGATACATGCAAATTATTATGTTTAATTATACAATTGTGTATTAAATGGGATATTGACCCATTTAACCTTATTGCACTTTAATGCAGCTTTGATTGAACTTTGAACTCTGATTTAACTTTGAACTCTGATTGAACTTTGACCATATTGCATTTTGAGTGGCGTTGTGCATTTGTGACCTACCCAGTGCACAATTTAGCCCATTTTATGGTCGCCACACTTGATTTTTTGTTGTTGGAAAGACGACCCTGCGGCCGCTCCAAAATTTTGTTCCTTGTGTCACCGCGACCAAATAAGCCAATTACATTAAAATTAATCCCACCCAAATTTTTACTTTGTGTCTTATATCTGTGATAATTAATCATATTCATTTTGGAAGATGTTTGTTAATTACTGAAATACAATATCTCGTAAAATCTCATGAATAAGGGGCGGGGAATATCCAAATTTTCCTAAACCACAAGTGCTAGAATTCTGATACCTTCCTTAACATAGCTGAGTACACATTGCCCAATTGCAAGGACCACAGTTTCAGAATAAGGCAACGTGTCATGCAGCACAATTAGGTTATTCTGAAAACTGCATTAAAAAAAATGGACAGATGGAAATCTAATGCATACGGTTGCCGAGCTTTACATAACAATTATTTTATAGTAAAAAGTCAACTCTGGTGCTAGCTAGTCCTTTATTTCCCCGTATTGTATTAATAGTGCCAAATCAAGTTAAGAGTTGTGCTACCCACATCCTGCATTTGACACATAGGTCAGATGTCAACTGCTATGCTCTCATGTACGATGTTACTTGGGGGTTAAATCAGAAGCCACAGGTATGTTCTCTCTCTTGTATCATTCCAATTTACAATTAGGGGTCAAACAGGTCAGAAGTCATAGGCAGGGTGGTTTATTTGTAGCTTTATTGTTATGTTCCGTGTGCTACCAATCGCATTAATACAAATACGAAGTTAACTGGTGTGTTTATGTCAAATTAGTTGCAAATGAATTATTTTTCTTTTTGATCACTGTTTTTTGTTATTATATTCCTACTGATTCCTAACCATAGTAATTTATTTGTTCATGATAGTTGTAAAATGTATATATTTTATATATGTCAGGTATTGGATTTTGTTGCTGTATGTTTTATGTGTTTGGTAAGATGTGTTAATCATTAAACAATATGTAATATAACTTATAGTCTCAGTGTTATGTTTTTGTGTCAACAAGCACTTGATTTGCAAGTAGTTCGGGTATAGTGTGATGTACATACTGCTAATATTAACTTTATGTGCAAATCTTGTTTTTCTCCCTTTCTGTCAATATCTATATTTTGTTGACTGCCATTATTTGGCTAGTGTTCCTTGTGTGGACCTTTTGCAGACATGCTCTTTGCTGTTGATAGCTCCCCTTTTGTCGGTTTTCTTTATTGTTAAAATAAATAAAGAAACAATGAGCACACGACGTGTGTGACCGGTCGGCAGGGGATGCTTACTCCTCCTAGGCACCTGATTCCACCTCTATCTCTTTGCTCTGCTTTCAGTTCGTATTTCCCTTTATGGATCTTTGAGATGGTTGGCGGTTTGTTATTGTCATTTTTATGTTAAAATAAATAAATTCTAAGAGGATCCGGCCCTATATTTGTACAAACATGAAACCCTTACTACTTTACTTACATGTAAGATAACGTAATATAAGTTTAGTAATAGTTTAGTCTAAATAAGAGGATACAAATGTAAAGAAAAAAATATTCAACGATATCAACACCAACGACGACGACAACAACAGAAAACGAAAAGATAATGATCGGATTAGCTCACCTTACCGTTTTTCAACAAATGGAAAAGTTGTTCTTACTAAGAATTCCTTAATGAATTTAAAATAAAACAAATGATCACCTGAACAACAAGCGAATAACTATTAGATATATGCAAAAGTCAGCGTAAGGTACAACCACTGATTTTATATAATTTGTAATAACCACTTAGTATTTATATTATGTAAATAAATTGCAAACCTGTTTTCATCATGTTGTAAGAAACATATCTTTGATCTTTTAAGGATGATTGAGGCTTCTGTTGCAGAAGACATACATTTTCATCATCTGTAAATTTAAAATCTATGTTGATACCTTAACAACATGTGACAAGGAAAAGTATATACAAATTTGGCCATATTTTCTCTAACTTAAATGCTTATTTTTTGTTGACAAACAAATTTGTAAGTTATATTACGTAAGTTATAATAATCAGAGAATCAAAACGTATTATGTGAGAAGATAAAAATCCATTACCTGAATCATAAATATTCATATTGATAACTGAATCGCCCAGACGACCTCTAGATGAAATATATCTAGGCAGTATAGTCGGATCTGAAAAAAAAAGAAAAGCTTTTGAATCAATTCTTAAAGAACATTTTTTCCTCGTCCACAACAATAACCGCCATGACATATTCATTATAATGATAGACAATTTACTGACGAACGTGTGGGTAACGATAATAACGACAAACAAGAGACCTTATAGGTCTTATAGGTCACCGTAAAACATGTTGTTCAATAAATCAATTAATCATCATCTAATATAATTGCAAATCGTATTTATTTTCATCAAAACCCCTGAACAAAGAAAAACGAAGAAAATCGATCGCTTAATTTAAATTTCCCGCCGCCATGGGAGCTGCCATTGAACTTTAAATTATTCACTCTATTTATTCCGGTTTATTTTATCAACATAGCACCAGTATTAGCAAATCATTGTATCATTGTATTCGCTCTATATGAAAAGTTCTGGTTAATTTGAATTCATATCAGTTTCGACCGTTATTTTACCTAAGACTTTCCACTAAATTACAAACCAACGGTAAATGGAGCATGGTCTTTTGAGACCTAAATTGTGAGATAAACATGTTTGCTTCTGTAACCTATTACAAAATATTACTCAGTAAATAACTACAGATAAAAGACTGTATTCACCTCTTCATCCCTAATTTGGGGGGCCAGCCACCTTTTGCTGATATCAAATGAAAGTTCATTAAATTTTAAAGACATTTTTGTTCAACAAGTGATTAAAGATCCGTTTCAATTCTTTTTATATCTGAGAAAGTACGTTAAGGGGCTGATTTCTTATCTCCTCGGGGACGTTTAACGAAATTTTAATGGTGGCATATTGTTAAGTACATCTTTTCTTCAATACTGCTTTTTAAATTTACTTTCCTATTTAAGGTACATGTGATCAAAGCTTTGGACTTTTGATCCCTAAAACCCTAATTACGAAACACATGAGAAAATCATTAAATTGTAAAGGTTCATAACTGGGAGAAAATGAGATTATCATATCATATAAATAATTCTCTTACGACATAACGTAATGATATTACCACTTCATATAAAGATTTTGCCCCTTAATATTCATATATAATAATGTAATTAATGTAATCACAGTAAAGATTTTGATAGCAGTGTATATAATAATGTATCATTGCTTTATATATATATATATATATATATATATATATATATATATATATATATATATATATATATATATATTAGGACGGTTCTTTACCAAAACATACAAATTACTAAACTGGGCAATACGCTAATAACAGTTAAAGTGTCAAAGGACCAGACTAACCCTAGCTGGAATAATGTATCCCTCTCCCGATTTCTTTTAAGGGGGAGGGGAGAGGGCTACAACTCCGAAGGATTTCCGTAATGGTGCAAGTGCCCGAGTGATTTCCTCCAGCAACGATATCGGCTCCAATCGAATATAAATGAAAATAACATTTGCATTTCTTATCTGAACTCAAACATTGTAGTTTTGTATGGCATACATTAATCCAAAATTATCAAGTATAGTCAATATAATGGTTATTTTTCGTTTATGTCAACAACGCAAGTTGAATTTGACCGCCATGTTTACTAACCTTGATCGGTTTGGTTTAATTTTGGGACAGCCAATGAGAATTCAGGAGGGGATCTTGAACTGATATAGGAATTCCCCTATTTTAAACATAATCCACGCGGTAAATATAAATTTTCCATTTTATACCATTTCCCTAAGGGGGCATGGTCACGATTTTGATCATATTTTATTTTTCTATTTTTATTGTTTACAATGTTTTAGAAATGCAATTCTAATATTCAACCACAATTTGAGTGTCAGTCGTAGAGTTATAAACAAAATATAGAGCATACCATTCTTTGTCATGTAAACAAGGCTCGCGCCCTGTTTTTTGTTTTTTTTTTACATTGGTTCAGTATACCGATAAAAGTTGGTTTCAAGCTCATTTCTCTCTCTTCTAATTCGTTTTAGCAAAAATCAATAGTTCCTAGCGTTTATCTCATTCATTTTAAGTCTTAAACTGTAATTTTCACTTTAACATTCAAAACGTAAGCAAAAACACGACGTAAGCTTTGTTTACATGACAAAGAATTGTGAGATCTATATCTCGCTTATAACACGAGGCTAAAATTTTGGTTGACTATTAGAAAGGTATTACTATGCTTACTGAATCATTGAACACATTAAAAACGGAAAAATAAGGTTTGACCAAAATCGAGACCATGCCCCTTTAAATGATGTTTTAGTGATAGAACGAGGTAAGATCGCTTATTTACACTGACATTCACGCTATCAAGCCCATTAAAACTCCTAGCTTAAATCCCATAAATTCACACGAGAACCGTCATGGCGGCTGAAAAAAAAGACGACTGGTAAACATGCTGATGTGTTTTGTTTCGTTTTGATTTATTTACGATTAGTTTGTTAAACCTGAATTAAACCAATGGCCAGAACGGCCACAAAGGCGTCGTGCTGACATTTTTTTTTCATAGATATCATTAATTTGAATTTCTGTACTAATAATCGTATATCAAATAATATTAGAAAAAAAAGCTTTTAACAGTCTTTGAACAATTTTCATAGGTTCATAATTTGAATACGAAGATACAACACTTTAACAGTGTGTCCGTAATTACAAAAATAAAATATACTTTTATTTATTTCAATTTACGTTTGAAACAAGAGTATGTATGGTTGTTTACAAACAAATCCACACCACGTGCTATAATGCTCGACCAAACCAGCTGCATTATCATATTTACTTATTGCAACAAAATCACTAGATACGTTTATCGCTTACATTCATTTTTGAGACCGTGCCCGATAACAAATAAATTTACGTATAAAATTTTATTTTCATCGGGCACAATTAAAATGTAAGCGATAAACTAAAATAATATTAAGTGAATTTTATTGTATTCATCCGCCATTTCTTAATTATGCAAATTCATACTTATTCAATGAGTTGTCAATAACCAGTGAGGCAAAGTTGGCTCTTATGGTACACAATTAAGTTGAAAAAAATTGAATAAAAATCTTTGTTATACTTTTAATACTTTTAGGAACTCATTTCTAATGCGCATTTAGAAGGTGGTGCAGAAGAAAAATGTGGACGATTGCCAATTCAGACGATCACTAGAAGACTGCCGAGCATTAGCTCGACGCCTTAAAAATTATTTTTTCTGAAGAAAGTCAAATATAAAAACGATCTTTTCAGACCGAAGTCAGCCGCATGAAAAAAATATTGTTGCACCATTACGGAGATCATTTGGAATTGTAGCCCTCTCCAGTAAACATCAGATATAACAAATCGGAGAGGGTTACATTATTTCAGCTAGACTAACCTCCATCCGAAAAAAAATAACTCTCTCTCTCTCTCTCTCTCTCTCTCTCATAATTTATCAGAAAAGAAAATAAATGGCTGAAAGCAAATATTACCGATTGCGATTTACATGATTTAGATATCAACTAATCAGCTTCCTGCTAAACTGAACTCGAATTCGCATGCATTTCATTGGGGCGTTGTTATTCTATGCATCATTAAACAAAGCAAAACACTTAAAATATAGGTGATCGGTGTGTGAGTATATGCACATGATAATCATGATGTGTTATTAAGCGCTTTATTTCGGGCCGATTACGTTAAACAGAACGTTGCAAATTTCTCGCAATCCTCTTCCACTTGATTTTTTTTTATTTTACAGATAACAAAACACGGTCATTTGTTCAAATACATGAAATAAAATAAAAGGGTTTATCGGTTTACATGTTCATGTATACTTTAATCTCTGTCAATGTTGAGTCAGAATTATTCACGTGTTTAATGATATTAACCTCTATGAAAAACAAAGAAAACCAAGCTCCTTCTAAACCATGACTTCTTTTGTTGTTTTCCATTTCCTTATTTATCACAAAATGCTTAATATATTCATTTACAAAAATATATTCAAAAAACCGAAAACATAATAAAACTAGTTTTTTTAGTTTAGCAAACAGTAAAAGACCGTACAGGGTATGTCAGGGACAGGCACAGGGAAATACAGTGGCTTACTTTGGGTGACAGTGGCGCACATGGGGATGACAGGGGTTCACAGGGGATGTGTACAGTGACTGACAGGGGATTGCAGGGTGTACAGGGTATGTGTACAGGGGCTGACAGGGGATGACAGGGAAAACACATGGGTTGACAGGAAAAGAAGGGGATTTTCATAAGGACGGGGTTTTTTAGAGCTGGTTGTGTAAACAAAAAGAGTATCGTATTAGTGTTTGTGCCATTTTTAGACTGCATTGATCTTCTTTAAAAGAAGAGATCTACATTAAATATTGAAAAATACCAAAGTTTTTAAAAAAGCTAAACAAACAATGTCAGTTTAAGTTTAAGGCAGAATTCGTAAAATTTGATATTTTATACATAACAAGATATTTTTCAGAGCTTTACTACATGCATATATCCTTTTCAATATGCGTCGAAGAATCAATGCATTTTCACTATATAATCATAAGCGTCCCACTCTAGCGCCAGAACCCCTAATGCGTGGCCATGAATTTCACAATTGTGGTAGAGAGCTCAATGCTCATGCCAGCAGTTTGAATGTTTGATGTCTAGGAGGAAAGAAGAAAATGATTAGAGATTGCATTAATTTTGATGGTTTTAGTCCCAACCCCAGGCTTCAAGCTAAGAAGCATGGGCCATAAATTTAACATTAATTACTCCCCTTCTCTCTTATATGATATAAGCCAAATTTGGTTGAAATTGGTTCTGTGGTTCCAGATAAGATAAAAATGTTTAAAAGTTTACGAATGACGAACAACGTACGACGACCGAGAAAAACAGATAGCAATAGGTCACCTGAGTGACTCAGGTGACCTAAATTTATAAAACCTCTGCATAAGGTCTCATAAAATATCTAAGATCAACAAAATTGTATTAACATGGCTATTAAATAAAATGAACAGGGAAGATGCGTTTATTTTTGTCTTCTCGAAATATCAACATATGGGCAATGTTTTGCAAGACAATACAGTATTTGGTTCTAAAAAAAACTATGCAATTACAATATTATTATATGGTGATTTCGGCTGAAACTTTTATAATTAAGAATCCTTTTAAGGGGGAATATTTGCATATGCATTTTTTTGAAAGCTAATATGACTTACGAGTGAAAATGCAATGAAATGAATCGTCTTAAGCAAAGGTGTTTGTGGATCTACATATCAAAAGATTAGTAAATTAAAATTACACATCAATTGTATTTAGAAAAAATCATGAATGATATATATCCGTATATCTATACTTTTAATGAATCAATTTTTTTTGTATCGACAGTTCATGAAAAAAATTGCGATGCTCATTTATGTCAATTATTGCCTAAAACATCACTGACAACATTAATGACTCGTATGTATGCTGCGTCTATTTTAAATCAACATAGAAGTAACAAAAAACAAATCTGAAAACATTTAAGTATATCTTCATGAAACTTTTTTCATGAACATTTAAGGATCGGGCCGATTTTGGTTTTTGTTTAAGAACTTCAATAGCAAAACTCTTTATGTTTTTTTCTAAATGTTATTCATACCGACGCTTTTTTTCGAATTGTCAAGAAATTCTACCATCTGGTTAATTTTAGGAGCCATCTCAAAGCAGGTACATTTAGTTTAGAATATATAGGATATGGTTTTTTTCTGCACTATGAAGTAGATTCAAACAATATTTCCTCAAATTGTTACATGTATATATGATTAGTAATGCAATTTTCTATCTTAAATATAAAATATTACTGTTTGGTCGTAGGTGGAGGTCACCTCTAAATACCAAAATGCACCAAATCTTGCTATATATTAGCAAGGATAATTATGAATGTAGAATGGTGCGATGGATTCATGACAAAAATAAGGAAAATAACATTGATGATAGCATTGGTTTGTGTGTAAAATTTCAAAGGCGTACAATTTTTCATGGTATTGTTTTCCAAAACGTACTCCTACATAGCTTCATGTTATCATACCATCATAAAACCACAATGGCTACAGCACTCACGTACCGAACGACGAATAATGGTTTTAAATTAAAATGTTCCCTTAAAAATCCAAACACATGTAATTTTATCTGTACTTAATTTATTGTAGTCATTTAAATAAATGGCATGCAAACACTTTCAGAAAAAGGGTATACATACACTGTATTTTCTTAGATGTAATGCGTAAAAACATTTGCAATGAAAGCTATAGACAGACTCCTAAATGTAATCAAAGTACTGAAGTACTGAAAGCCGGGCTCTTTTGATGTGTTAAATGCACATTGTGCAGTAAAGACTGACAAAACCTCTCGTTCTCTCTCTCTCTCTCTCTCTCTCTCTCTCTCTCTCTCTCTCCTCTCTCTCTCTCATATGCTTTTAATGTCGGCAAAGCCTGAGATAGTGACTAAATTTTAAAAGCGGCTGTTAGCAAAAATATGTCTGTCTAGAAGAAAAAATCAACGATGCATTGCACTTTGAAACACGCGATATAAATATAATTCCCTATTTCTTCGATGTGCAGCCGAATACCAATGCTTCGTAAAGTAGTTCATGGAAATTGTTTGTGTCAAAAATGCATACTATAAGTCTTGTTTTTATAACACATAATTAATAAGAAAACAACCACTCTTCGCTAATTTTATTCGCAACCGCCGCCCCCCCCCCCCA
>WFKH01011926.1:24226056-24246788 GCA_016163765.1 Magallana hongkongensis
TTACAAAATATAGAATATTTTGAATCTGTACACCATAATTTCATTATTATAAACCGTCAACAAATTTAATTTTTAAATAAATTTGGGAAAAGCCGTTCGTTAACTCCTTGTCTAATTTTATATTTTTAACGTAATTATTAAATGTTAATGTATCTTCTTCTTCTTCTTCAGAATACTGAGTAGGGCTCTTCAAAGAGCATTAACACGTATACAAAGAAATAGTTGTATTAAAATATTTTAATGCGACTGAAAAACATTGAATGCCATCAAAACTTGCTGTTGAGGTCGCATTATTATAAATCAAGCCGTCTTCCTAGCTACTATTATGCAACATCAATAGATCGAGGTCAGTTCATGGAGCATCTTCTTATGATTGAGGTCAGTTCATCGAGGTCAACTGCATTACTGAATGAATCTTTCGATCGAAATTCTTACGCGTGAGACAAAATGTGCATTCTTGAATTAACAGGTCACTATTTTTCAAGCGTTTTCCGATCCCGATGTTAAACAACTGAAATTATTAGGCCGCCTTGCACCCACACTAGGACTTGTGGTCATAAGTTGAGCCCGGATTCCTCGAGAACGGGTGTACCCTTGAGGATTCCGGCGCAAAATTAGGCACTAGTGACAACGATTTCCGGCGCCAGGGCGCGGAGTAGACCTTAAGCGTTCTAAACAAGGCGCCCTGTCCCCAAACAAGAACTTCTGCTCATTAGGTGAGCCCGGATTCCTCGGGGGAAGGGTAATCCCTTGAGGATTCCGGCGCCAAATTAGGCACTAGTGACACCGATTTCCGGCGGCAGGGCGCGGAGTAAACCTTAAGTGAACAAATTATTTCTGTAATGTAGCCTTCTAAACAAGGCGCATTCAAAACATAGAAAGATCTTACTTTAGGTTATTTTGTGAAGTTCAAGGTCATTGGAGGAAATTTCATAAGTTGTGTCTGTAGATAAATACTTTAGTTATGATTTTGTTTTTCTTAGTGGGGAGGGGGGGGGGGCGGAATTATTTGTGAGGTTGCTCACAGAACCGCCGGTTAGTCCACTGAGAGCACTCTCCACCTTCCTCGCAACCAAAATTCACCTTAAATTAACTTAAAGGAAATTGAATTTTGGGGCATTGTTCCCCCCTCCCCCAACCCACATTTTAGTAGAAGGCAATATAAATTTTTATGGCAAATTGAAAACAAATTATATTAAACAAAATAAGTTATAGCTGCCTCACAACTCCCCTACCACTACAACGGATTAGATTTTGAAGATTAATTTTTTCTGTTATTGGCTTGTTAATACATTTCGGATGAATTTGTTCCCCGAAGCAAAAACGATGCTGAGTGCTTGCATGGCCAAACATTATACGGAGAGTTGTCCCTCCCACTGAGCACCTCTCGTACAGCGCACCCTCAGGTTGGAGAAGCCGTCATCATTTATTTTTGATTTTCTGAACTTACTTTTATCATATTGACAATCCTGTCTGATTAAAATCACCACCCTTCTGCCTACACCCATCAGGGTCTGATAGGTATCGATAACAATTCATCTTCACTTAACCTCTATATTTGCACACAACCTAAATATATATCTCATTTACCAAATACATTGACTTTATCTGTTAATGAGAGGTGCAACTCTTCAATACTGTCTGGGGGTTACATAGAAAGCAGGATTAAAATAATTTGCCTGTCTCCATTTTAAAATTACAATATATTTTTTAAAACCCTGATTGGTCAGAATTTTAGGTCGGGTGAAGATGACCCCCTATTAATACCTGTCAGACCCTGTAAGGAGAAGAGGGTGCTTTTAATCAGACTGATTGACAATCCTTTTCCGACAGGAAGCTGCAACGGAAGACCTCTTCGTTGCTTTGCAACGAGCTCGTTTCTAGTTATTATTATTATTCTTCTTTCTCTTTTTCCTTCTGACTCCTTTTTGGCTTTATATCTCAAAAACTATTCAACTGATTTTCATGAAATTTTCAGGGATTATGAGAAATTGTTGTCCCTCAAAGCTGTCAAAAGATGAAAACTGACGTCACTTCCGTTTTCTTATTACGTCAATTTTTAATTTTTCAAAAAGAGATTTTGTCCAGACATTTTCTTTTAAACGGTTATATAAAGAGATTTGAAATTTTCAGCAATTGTCTATTTCTCGATTTACTTAGGGCATTTTGGCAAAAAATCAGAATCCGTCACTTCTGGAAACCGGAAGTGAATCAAATTTTTCGAAAAAATAAAATTTGTTGATCAATTCAAAAACGTTTACGTGTTTTGTAGAGCTTATTTAGCTGAATCTAAAACTGAAATCCGTTTTAAAATCAGACGATGCATCACTGAGATATTAGCGTTTAAAAATTGATTTTTCCGGAAATTTTGGTTCCGCGTTCTTGGTTAAGAAAATAGTCTGATGCTTAAAGTTGAATGAACTCGTACCTAAAATAATTCTTTAAAAATTGTTAAGTCGTACTTGAACACATTCGGATTTTTTTTGTTAATTCGTACTTAAAATCTTTCTGAATTTGTTAAGTCGTACCAAGAATTATTCGATTTTTTAAAAACTTTTTGTTTTAGTTACTTATGTTATTGGTTTAAGAACTTTGCTTCATACAGGAACTTTAAGCTCTACTTTCGACATTAACGGAAGACCCACTCGTTGCTTTGCAACGAGCTTTGCTCTAGTTATTATTATTATTTTTCTTTTTTTTCTTACAAATTTTGTGCACGCGATTTCTCAGAAACGGCTCGACCGATTTTCATGAAGCTTTTAGATCTGAAAGATAGTTATCTGAACCTTATAGGTTTTTGATTTTATTGATGACGTCACTTCCGTTTTTGAGAAATGGACGTTTTAGCGACTTACAAAGGGGTGGCTTGTCCCTCTAAGTTCTCCTAAACTACAAAATATATTGAGTTCAAACTTTCAGGAATAGTAGACGCAAGATTGTAAATTTGTAATTTTATTTTCAATTTGATCTAGCTTGAAAGGCGCCGAAGCTCGCCTGGACCCGAAAATTGAGATTAAAAAAACGTCGTAATTTTTTCTGGTTTTCTTTGTTTATCTCTTTTCTGAAAAATATTTTGTTAAAACATGTAATGTACAAAAAAGTTTTTATTTACAAGACCTTTCATTTGATATCAAGAAAAAGGGGCTGGCCCCTTAAATTAGGGGATCAAAGGGCTCTAAAGTCTTTAATCTGTATTTCTTTACTGAGAGATATTTTGTGAAAGGTTATAGAATAAATACTAATAACCTTCTTACCTGGTGTGATTTTTTTACAACTGCCAATGAAATTGCGTACTTCTATTTGAAAACAGTAATTTTCCAAGTCTGTGTTCGGATTGACAACTAACACAGGATGAGGAAGGGTGTTTGATGTTCCTTTGAATTCCTCAGCGTTTTCATCTATGGGTATGAAGGTATCGGAAGATTTTTCTTTCATGCTCCATTGAGCAAAATCAGGTGCTGGAATTGACTGTATCGTCACCGTGAACCAAAATCCACTGTTTTTCTTTTCAGGTTTTGCCAAGGAAACATCGGGAACATCTTTTAAAACATTGGGTTTTTAATATAAATTCAGCAAATAATGTGTCTGTATGCTTATTTAAAAAAAAAATGTATCTATCTTATATCAAATAATGCAATATTTGAATCGTTAATACAATAATAATCGCGTTTTTCTGTTCAATAATTTGAATCTAAGGACGATTTTAAATTGCTTGGGTTTTTAAAAATTATACAAAATAGATACATGTACTAGTATATACATTGTAAATCATTTAACAAAAAATTACTAACTTTCTTGTTCATCTGAACCTTATATAACACAACAAGAAAATTCCAGGTCCTTGTAGCATATACCAACTGCAAGAGGTTGGGTTGTCCCTATATTTGGACCTAAATGAACACATGGTTCACTACATGACCATATTTACAATATGCCCATATATGTCATCCCCCCTCATTTAAAAAAAAATAGACACCATGAACCGCTGTTCCATGAACAGTGGATTTAATTTTAGGTAAATAAATGTGATCCTGAAAAAGAATATTCTAAAAAAGAATTAAAATGCATTTACGCATTATTTAACATAAACATACTGTTGTTATTAATGTTTCATTAACAATTTTAAAGTATAATATCCACGGTTGGAATAACAATTTTCAGTATCTCAAAATATGCAGTTTTTTGTTTTTAAGCTTTGATACCATATCAACGGATTTCCATTCTAATTAAATGTGTTTTGTTGCCATAACAACAGTTTATTAATATTCATTCATAAAAAGGCTTTTATGCTTGCATAAATTAAAAAAAGTTATTTTTGAAGTTCTCTTTGGTTAGCAAGGTAACATTTTTAAACTAATCTGATTGCTCTTTAAACATTGTCTATGATTTTAAAAAAATACAATATTATGTATGTAATTGTTTTATTCTGTTAAGCTGAAACTACTGTGATAGCTTGCAAGATATTGTAAATTTTGCTTAAAATGAATTTGTTTAATACCTTGCCTCAGTTACCATGCAACCAAGTAATCCTAGCAAACGTTTTATGTTTACTTGCTTTTGTTTTTGACAAGTGTGCAAAAATATTAAATATAAAGAAACTGTGTGACTACATGTATGTGTAGCCACTGAATTTTGATAGCTACAGAGGGTTGATTTTTTTATTTAGATTTTTACGTAAAATTTATTTCAATCTTTATCAACTTAAATGCTTTTATATCTTTGTATGTCTTCAAATTTAGATGAATTTTCAACTATTGATTATATTCTCATTTTCTATAAATACCTAGAATTAAGAAATCACTGGTAGTCGATCCTAAGGCATTGGTCGCAATAAGCTGGTAAGACCCGGCATCGTATTCATTAACTTCAAAGATGGCCAGTGATGGATTATCAACTGTCACTTCAGAATATCTGCCTCCACTTCCTTTAGTGTCTAACTCTTCGCCATTTTTTGTCCAAAACACATTTTTAACTGCAGGGAACTTTCCATACAGGAAAACGTTGCCAATCAGTGTTATTGATCTGTTTGAAACACATGTCTTGTGATTGATCGTGATATTCGGGAGGCCTACAATAAATTAACACAAATTTGTTAACAATTGACAAGAAATACCATGCGATAACAATACACTCAACAAAACTTCTAAGTGTTCCCCAAGTATAATGTATTTCATATATGAAATAAGCTCATTTATTTGTCTTGCTGTCAAGGTGACTGATTTTCACTAAACATTAAAATTGTTAAGAACGATGCATTAACCTTGTCCTAAAGTTGCGACCCAAGATGTTGACCTTTGCTAAATATCACTAACACTTCCGGTTTGGTTAAATTATGCTCAGAGCTTTTGGATTGTTTTAAGTTGCTGTTAAAATGATATTACGCTTACGAAATAGAAACATTATATATATATATATATATAGCGTTTTCTTCGGATTGTTTAATATCTAAAAGTAAATACGATCTGTTGTGGACACAATGCTGACACTAATATTCCAACTGTTCTGGTTGTATTTGCAGTGATCATTTTGGTCATATTAAGTGGTTTTCTTTTTAAACTATCACCAAAGACTTAAATCAATCACAAAATAATGACAATCATATTAAGCAAGCTCAGAAATATAACACATATATGTTTTGACGCTTCGTCACGGGTAAATGATTTCAATCGGTGTTGGTTTTTTGTTTTATCTGTGCTATTGATGAGGAAACATATCAGTTACGAAATGTTGAAAATTTCACATCATTTTTTTCGTTATTTTAAAAGTATACTATATATTAGGGTGAAGTTTTGTTGAGTGTATATAAACAGCTATATTAGTCCAGAAATACTTTTTTAAAAATGATTTGTAAAGGTGTTTGATTGATTGATAGCAGCTAATGGTGATATTATAAATTGAATGTTATTTTGTTTGGTTAATAAAAGGACCGTGGGCTACATTGCTCACCCGAGAAACAAATCATAATAAAATCAGACTTCTGAAGTCATATACAGTATCTGGACAATGTAGTAGACTAGTTCCTATATAAAAGATTTTCAGTTTTTCTCCATATCTGCTTAGGTTAAACATTAGGTTCTTTTTGTAACAGGATTATTTTATAGTCATATAAATATTGACTTTTGCAGTTCTAAAGAAGAACTTAAATGATTGTTCATATATCTATAAACCTTCATGAAATCCTGAACCCGCTGGTGGGACCAAAAATTGCCGAAGAGCCACAGTCTACGCATTCAACATCCCCTTCAAACCTTGTCTCATCCTATCCATAAGATAAAAATTTGTACATACTTTCACGTGCACCAAAGTTATAAATAGTTGTCTCTATGTATTACTATGTAAAACTTCGACCTCACATTATGGCCCCACCCTACGCCTGGGGATCATTGTTTGAAAAAAAAATGGAATCTACCCTACCCGAGGATGATTCCACATTAGTAATAGCTTTATTGGTCAATTTGTTTTTGTTTTTTGGTTTTTTTTTTGAAAATATTCAAAAGGTATTACTTTATACTTTCTTATATTAAAAAAAAATACCCGCATTGAGGCCCCATCCAACCCCTATAGACAATGGTTTGAACTTACTTTAATCCTCACTACCTGAAGATTATTCCACTCAAGTGACGGCTTTTCTTGCCAATTGATTTTGAAAAGAAGATTTTCTCTATGTATTCCTTTGAAACATTTCAACCCCACTCCTAATTCTGGCCCCACCCTACCCGCGAGGACCATTATTTGATCAAAGTATACACTACCTAATTACGCTATCACAAGTATCAGCTTTTCTGGCAATTTGGATTTTGAGAGGAAATTTTTACAATTTTTTTTTAATATTCCTATGTAAAACAAGATGAATCTACACTATCTGAAGATGCTTCCACACAAGTTTCGTCTTTAGTGACCTACCAATTGTCAATCGATCTTAATTATTCCTATTAAAACAGGGCGTGACCTTTTATTTTCCCCTTCATTCAATAATATGCCACGTTTGGTTGACATTGAACCAGTGGTTCTAAAAGAGAAGTCAAAAATGTAAAATGTTAATGGTCAGACAGATGGACAGACTGGCACCAGGAAAAAAAGTGATCAGAAAAGCTCACTTGAGCATTAAGCTCTGCTGAGCTAAAAACTAAAAATTTGATTTGATAAAAAAAAATTATTTTTAATTTATCTTATTTGTCAACTACATGTATATCACATGCAAAGGGACGAAATATGTTTGTTACAGCATTTTGACAGACTCTTGATAAAAATAAGATTATTTAAAATACTACATACTTCCTTTGACATCAAGGAAGACCGTGTTACTATATTGCTCTCCAATTTTATTCCAAACAAGTAGACGATAATAAAGCTTGTCCTCAAACTTTACTTTTGGTATTATAAGTAATGGTGACTTTGGATCGCAGCTACTACCATAATATTTTGGTTTGCTGATGATAATGGATTTAAACGTTTTCCCATCGTTACTTTGCTGCCATTCCACTCGATCGAGCGAGGGACACGATACAATTCTAGACGTAAAACTTGTTTTAGATCCAAAATAAACTTCCTGTTCGGTTGAAATGTCAACATAAGGAACATCTGCAATAAAGCAATGTTATTGAATTGCGAATGATAATATTAATCTAAACAATGTAAGTTTGATTTGCACATTTTCTAAGCTATTTCTTCTCTATTACCTGTTACCGAAAAAAAATAACAAAACCAATTGTTAATCTATCAAGATGTAATTATAATCGGGGCGATTATAAAGTCTCCCGAACAAACGAGGCCATCATTGGGGGTAGGGATGACCAAACTTTACAGAGAAAAAGATTTAATACTTGATTATCATATATGGGTGGGGTTCTCAACCGTGTTCATAATATTTTGGCACTTCCAGTTCAAAGAGGGGTTAGGACCACCCCCGGGGCCCATGACATACATACCATTTGATGCGCCTTGACATAAAGAACAATAATATATATGGTTTAGTGGTAGGATCTCAACCGATTTCAAGATATTTTGGCATTTCCTTTTCGAGGGGCGATCAGGACCATCCCCCGGGGCCCATGACCTACATACCACTGATGCCCCTTGTGACAAAGAACAAGAATATATATATAGTTTGGGTTAAGGATCTCTACGAATTTTGAGATATAACGGGAATTCCTTTTTTTTGGAGGGGGGGGGGGGGGACGGAACCACCCCATATGACCATAACCTATATACCATATGATGCCACATTACACAAGGAACAAGATTACCGTATAGCTGTTTGTTTTGGCGGATATTATTTTGGCCTATTTGGCGATTTTTGAAAATTCACCAAAATTAAAATCACCAAATTTAATTACTTTCTATCTAGATTTTATTGACAAAGATGTAGTTTTTTGGAGATTATTTTTTCATATATTTTTTAAAGTGTCTGAGCATGATAAAAAGGGAAAATTGTTACATGCACACAGTGTTACAGATAAAAATATACATTTACTCAAAATCAATACAAAACTATAATGTAAATAAATAAAAGCTTAAAATTACTATAAATTAAAAGTTAATTGTATAAACACCATATCTCTTTTCCCTGTTCAGGTGTGTAATTAGCCCCAGTGACAGGGTTGTTAGCTTGGCAGTGTTGTTTTAGGAGACGTGTGATCCATTATCGACTCAGGTGGAGATAATTGTCTAATTAACGGTTTCTTCACTAACAATGAAATAAAAATTGACTGTTAATAAGGTATACTTTTTTTAATGCATATATTAAGTACTAATTAATTATTTCTGTTGAAAATATTGAAGTGTGTGAATCCAGGTCGGATTTCAAATTTTACCACCTTGTAATAGTGACATAGGATTTTTGCTTAAGTACATTAACTTCTCAGCTATTAAAAAAAACTGACAGTAGATTTTTAATGAAGGGTAAAGGATTTACCAAAATTATATCCGCCAAAAGTAATGGGTTACCTTGTAAGCCCAAATCCGCCAAATTTGTGTCCCGCCAAAAAAACCGGCTATACGGTATATATCGTTTAGGGGTGTTGATGACAACGATTTTGGAGATATTAAGTAATTTCCCAAACTTTGGGGTTATGGATAAACCCATGGACCATATTGTATGTAGCATTTATATTGCACATAACAATATATGCATCTGAAGACCCCATGTCGATACGTTTAACGGTTTTTAAGTTTTAATCATTTACAATAAAGTGTATAATGTTTCCAATAGGAGTTAATGTTAGACACCACCTCCAATTGACCCCCCTCCCCCGCCAAAAAAACAAACAAATTAAAATATTTAAAACAGGCTACACAACTAGATATGCAGGCCTATCGTTTCTTAGAGTTTTGTACAATTCTGTTCAGCCATTTCTGAGAAACGCGATGGACAAGTTCAGAGGCGAGAAAGAAGAAAAGGAAGAAACCGTACAAAAACAATGTCTCCAAGCTTTTGTTGGGAGACTTAAATATTAGTAAAGGTTAGCTGTACCAAACTTGACATCCTTTTGAACACTTCCAACAGCGTTTTTTACGACACATGAGTAATTCCCTCTGTCTTCTATGGTTGGTGATGTAATCGTGAAATAACTATCGTTCAGTCCTCCTCCTTCAAATTTCTTGTTTCTGTTTAAAATGGGTACTTCATCCTTAATCCACTTTATTTCATTTACATACGGCGGCCTTTTTTTAAAACCATAATGTATTTTTATCCCATCCATTCCTGTCGTAACGTCCCAAACCTCAAAGATAGGAGGCCCTATAATGCAACATCTTATCAGTGATCAACCTACTGTACTCGACATTTCAATTTGTCATTTTGATTTAAAAAGAAGTAAATATAATACCTCCAATGGCCCGTAGAACAATGACATTGCTTGATACGCTAATGTTTTTTGCTTCCGAATCCCTTGAGAGAATGGTTTGGTATCCCCCCGAATCTCCCTTGCATACAGACTGTATGACCAGGATTTTATCTGTGCTTCCGGAATATTTTTCTGTGCTCGAATTGATACGTATGTATGTCTGTTGTACTATTTTTTGCCATGTGATTGACCATCCTTTCAGATTTTCTGGATTTATTTCTGCGCTAAATTTTGCATTATTTCCACATAGAACACTCGTTGGACCTTTTATTGATATCTTTGGTTTCTCTGAATAGCAAAAAAGTTAAACATTAGAAACGTTTAATATAAGTGACGTCCGATATTTAGATATTTTTTCAATTTCACATTTAATCTGTTGAATTTGAGTTACATACCCATGCCATCTGCTTGCAATTGATCGATTGTACGTTCCAAAAATGCAATTTTATACTTATCGATGTGTTCATCCCCGAGGTTCAGCTGTTTTATATTGGTCATATTTTCTTCATAATTAGCTTTGTACCCTTTAGATGCCATGTGGATCTGAATTCTTTGAAATACAAACTTAAGCTTCTTACAAATTATATCAAACTCCTTATCAGAAATTTCTGATGAAACATCATGGAAATTGTTGTTCCTGAATAATCTAAGACGTTCGATGTCATCACCAATCTGCGTGTCTGTATCCACTGGGTCTTTTCCCCATCCTTTTGTTGGCTCCAATGAAGGACACAAATTCCGTATCAATTTGTACAACAAAGTTACATCAAATTCGTTGTAGTCTGGTATTGCAGGTGGTAAACGAAAACAAATGTTCTCCTGTTTTGAATCTAATCTATGTTTTCCATTCAAAAGAGAACAGGAATGCTGCTGTATCTTTTTATACAGGTCTGCTGGCTGAATCTCACTTGCTAAGATGTCTGCAAGCGGTAGTTTGAAGACATCTAAACATATTTTTACAAAACGAATAAAATTTTGTTCACCTTTAGTCAAAACCGGAGAAGCCATCTTCAATTTGAAGTCTTTTTAAATTATCTTCTTCCTTTTATGTCATTCCCTAATCAACGCATTTCTTTCTAAGCCTGACGAATCATAGTGCAGATGCTCTTCCAAGTACCGGGTATAGAATTTATCATCACTGTGAAAAGTAAGAATATATGACGCTTTAAATGTTTACTTTGTTCTTTTTTAAAAACATTGTATGGTAGAAATTTTGTATTTGGTTCGGTTGCGATGAAAATGTAAACTTTTACGCACTGATTCGAAGCCAAGAAAAAAGTACAAATGTAACATCAAACATAAATTTAAAGCCAAATATATACTACTCAGTTAATTTTGATAAACTACCAAGCTTTCTGATGCTTGTGTCATTACTTCTGTTTAAAGCTGAACACCGCTCGTAAATACGCCCCGTCAAACAGATACCTGGTATATAAACCCTTCGATTTCGTTACACCCTATTGCATACCTGAAACTCGTGGTCGACGTGTAGTATTCCTTTCGTGGTCTTTGGATTTTATGCATTTAATTCATATTTTAAGTGTATATTCTGTTTGTAAATTATATTTTGACCAGTTTACTTGATGTTAGTATTCTCCTAACTTTGAAAAAGAACGTAAAACTTGAGAATTTCATCGCGACCGAGTAACACGGCGAGGCAAGATGTACGTCCACACAGGTGAGACCTCTACAGCAAAATACTTTAAACTGCTAAGAGGTCTGCAGCTTATACAGGGTTGTAGGGATAACGGTGGTGAGAGAGAAATATGGCGGACAGTGCCTATTTACGAGCGGTGTTCAGCTTTAAGCATTTTTTCTATGTCCTTTAAGTGCTGATAAGCCTTGCTGTGAATTATACAGGATGTAAATATTTCATCTTCCATCATTTTAGCTAACATTTTTTAAAATATATAATTTAATACATTGTATGGTTTAACGAATAAAAATAATATTTTTGTTTCATTATTTAAAAGGACAGTTGATGATTTTCTTTATCTAATGAGTGCACAGGTTCACGCCTGTTTCGATGCGAGTGTTTTAGTATATTATTTGATTTAAAAAAAATATCGTATTCAAATTTGTCTGAAATAACTAAACCATATCTCAACATCTTGAGTAACTTTTTTAAAACAATAAACTGTTGAATTCATTGAAATTTCAAAATAAAAAAACGAAAGAATTATATGTACAGCCATCAAAATAAAGCTTTAGAGCATACATTTTACATCTTCGCTAGCCAAGGGTTTACGATCCACTCTGTGCCTCTACAACCCTTGGCAGATTTAGCTGACAAAATCAAAACTCGCGCAACGGATTCTGATTGGCTGCCAAGACGGGCGATCGCAGGGAATCTACTAATTGGCGTTGTAATTCGTTGTGTTTTTATACAAAATATAAATACAATCATTATTACAATTTTTACGCGATTAATAAATAAAATACGATATATAATTACAAATATATGGGTTTTCTTAATAATTCTAATTTTTTTCTTTTTTCACACGACCATTTCTTCTAATACCTCTTAGATGAAAAATACGTATTTTAGCTGCTCCATTTATTTAACTCAATCGCTAGACGTCGCTGTGCTGTTTCTGTAAACATTTAATTTAGCTAAATCTGCCAAGGGTTGAAGAGGAGCAGAGTGGATCGTAAACCCTTGGCTTGCGGAGATAACATTTTATGGCATTAGTTTTCATTTTAAAAAAACTCATACTGTACTTGGTACATGTATACATAAAGAACAAGAGCGTACATGGCATATCAAATCCCTCGCACCCAGAATGTTGACACGGCAAACGTTTATATCTTATAAATCTTACATTTTATTTTTTTGAAGGTGCGCATCAGTACATGTATAATACAGAACTGCATTATGCCCCAGTCACACATTCATGGATCAACTCCACGGTTCTACTACGGAATATTTTCCACGGTTGACACCGGAAAGTCTAATGATCTAATGATCGTTAATTGATACGGAGTTAGTACGGATGCACTACGGGATACAAATTGATACAATACGAATTACTACGGATTTATACGGTGTTAAAACGGACTTCTACGTTCTAAACGGTTTAGTAAGTTTTACTAAGGAAGTACTTCGGTGGTTTCATCCGTAGTGGAATTTTGAACATGTTCAAGAGTAGTCCAATCCACATTTTACAAAAGTTGTTTCCCTTTGTGGGGTCATCCAAAAGGTCAAAAGGGAAAAAACCAATTTTCCCCTTCTTTATGTTACCAAATATTTGGGCGTTCTGTAATGAAATCTCTCTGAATTTAATGTATTCCTTCGATCTATGGGTTGCTTCATCCTGGGGCAATCAAAAGACAGTTTGCGGTTGTAATATACAATTATAAATAAATATAGATTTAAGAATAAATAACTTTAAAATACTAAAATTAGGTTACTGTGACATACTTTTTTTTTACATGTATATTGACATTCTTAGTATGAATGAACGGTTTGTTTGTTTGTTGTTTTGTTGGTTGGGTTTTGTTTGTTTGTTTGTTTTTTGTTTTGTTTTGTTTTGTTTTTTGGTGTTTTTTTTTTTTGGGGGGGGGGGTGATCCTGCAAGATGTAATGTTTAGTATAAAAAGGCCCCCTAAAAATTAAAAAGTAATGGATGATCACGTGTGAACAAATTGTCCTAAACCACCATTCAAAGCCATTGACCAGTTTTATCATTGGTTCTGTATTTATCCAGACAGGCACGTAATATCGTTTTTGAAAGGGGGGCACACTCACCCAAACAATCTTGTAACAAGTAAAAAAAGAGAAAAGGAAATTTTCCAAAATCCTATTCCGTGGGTGGGTGGGGAAAGGGGGGGGCGTAGTATACCTTTAACTTAAAACTTCAATTTTACTGTTCATTTCCTTATTTTCACTTCCATTTTTTACACGGTCGCAAAAGAGTGGGGGGGAGGGGGCAACTCCATAATAATTCACTTTTTCATATTATGTAAATTTTAAAAAAAAACATGTTTACTGCGACAAAAATAAAGGGATGGGGGCTACCCCGGCCCCCCCCCCCCCCCCCCCCCCTCCCCAATGCTATGTGTCTGCCAGAAAAGTATACTTTTCATTGGAATCAAACAGCCAATCAATGCGTAATAAATGATAAACGTACATAGTTTTAGCACGTCTGATCAAGCAAACTGACAAGCTGGTATCTATCAGTGTGAAGACAATCGATGACTGCGAGGCAACTCGAATTTAATATTAGCACGCATATATTTACCTAACAATACATGTATATGTATCTACATTGCATAGATCTTACGCGCTTGAATAGATTGAAATATCAAGTGCATGAAAGAACATCATATCTAAATTTGAAATTACGGTTTCAAATACTCAAACTGTACAGTATATGACAATAAAATTCATGTAAATAATCTGAGGTAAAGTATAAAGAAGTAAAAACCCAAGGTTTAATTATGATCGTGTTAATGGCGCTTTAATTAATTTCGCTACACTGTTACATATTGGAAAAGTGAAAGAAAAATGTATAAACTTAATAAGTTGTTTTGAAGTGTACTGACTATTTTTTAAAACAATTAGTGATTATACAATAATGCGGGACCTCTCATACTTCTTTATAAATTTATTCTTTTTTTAAAAACGAAAGTAAATTTTTCCTTATTTTACTTACTTTTGATTTGTTTCCTTGCTGTCGAATACCATTTTGATAAATCAGTACATACATGTATCTGCTGTTCAACCTATCCTCCATTTTCCCCCATTTTGATAAAGTGACAAAATGTACATATACAATTTCAAAACACGCAGACCTATAAATAGTCCAACAGGTAGTCGCCTGTACGGTAGTGTCGCACAGGTGCGACGTTCGGAACGATAACTTGTTACCCGAACTGAGAGGAATTGCGCAACATTCACACAATGATATTTTATTTAATACTTTCATTAATCTTTGATATTAAGATTGTTCTAAATTCATTTGTCAAAAGGCACTCTTTATAAGGTCATCAAGGGTCAGAGAGTCTAATGGCGTTTGTGTGTTTTCGCCTACTTCCTAAGATAAAATGTAGCTAAGGAATTCCAACTTATACATGGGTGTTATTGAATAGCATTTAATAAAATGATCAGATCCTGGTGTAGATTTTCATATGAACTTATTTAATAAAATGAAGAAAAAAAACCAAAACAAACAAAACAAACAAGAGGCCCATGGGCCACATCGTTCACCTGAGCAACAATAGCGAACTACTTTGACTTATAAAACACTTATAAAACACTTTAAATAAATAAGGAAGGAGTCTTTTCTGGTTTTCGACTTGTCAAAAGTAAATTTGATTAAATGTTCATTAAATCAAGATGAAAGGAAATTAAAATATCATATTTTTCTTTCTTTTTTACTATCATACTACTTGGCATAGAAATAGCAATCAAAGTTTAGAATCTAACAAGGACTATATTTTTGGCGGAATATTGGAGAAGGAAAATATCACATGTTTCTGCAATTCATAATTGCTGTAGATTCATGAGTCTATTGAGCATTTTTAAAACAATGACATTAATGTTGGATATTTTCAACTAATGTGAACTAATGATACGATACGTGGGTTTCAGAATACGTTTTTTAAAATATGATTTGCCAATCAAATTACATTTTTATTAGCTTTTTTAAGCGCTCATTCTATAAATAGATTTGTGTGAAAAAATCACTAAAATCGGATTTTCTCTCTTATTAAAAGGTCAATATATTAGCTTTTCTGTCAATTTATATCTTTATATAAAGTCTTCATAATAGGTAAAAATCAGAAATATTTTAATATTGGAAGCGTAAAAAAATAATCAAAATATCTTCAAAATTTAAGAAAATTAGAGGAAATGCGGGCTAAGCAATATCAATTTCAATTTAAATATTTATTCAAATTTAGTAGTATAAGTTTATAGACATTCTGATATTCTATCATTTCATTGAAGAACAGAAACTTCATATCTTAAACAGATGTCTACAGCTGCATACAACTACATTTATTTTTATCATCCTTTAAGTTGAGGAAAAATATAGTGACCTTGACCTGACCTTTATGCGAAAACAAGATGGTCAAATGTGATTAAACTGATAAAATCATTTGGCTATATGATCTGTTTGAATGTGTCAAAATGTCATGAATTTCTTAATATAAGAAGTATGTCTGAGAACGAGAAGACTCCTTCCTTAAGAACAGTAAAATTTAATATTTAGCAAGGTAAAGTACCATAGTTTTCTGATGTAAGAATATTTTATAAAGGGGTGGGGTGAAAATATATTGCGATTGATAAATTATATATAACACCGATATATTATTTCCTGCAGTTTTGCACATAATTTATGTGAACAGTATTAGCTTTTTAAAGATAAAACATTTCATACATTTTCTAAGACGTATATCAGTTTCAAATCAGCACCCATTGTGGGCCTACCTTATCGTGTGTAATCATAATTTGAACATGTTGAATCTACACAATTAAAGGATGCTAACATTTTATTTCATTAATATTTTGTCTCAGAGGTCATGCAATACATGTACATACAGTATAGGCAACGCGGATCCCGTATTGGCCCGCGTTACCGCCACGGTATTCTTATCATTCCCGCGATACACCATCGCGGTTTTTGATCGCGGTATTGATAGCGACTGTGATGACACCGCGACGGTGTGATTTACCGTTATTCCTGCTGCTTGTTTTGTTACTGTACTTGTACTGTACATTACAGGCCATGCGGGGCCCGTAAATCCACGTGAAATCTGCGACTTCAGATTTAAGCATAATAGCTACATTGTAAATTAATTGTGGTTTATATTTACATGTATATAAATTTAATATATTAGATTTATAAAAAAGAATTCTATAAAATTGGAAAATACATTATAATTACGAAAAAAACACGATGATTACGCTGGTAAATTCTGTGCTGTGTAAATAAGAACACACACCTCTTTATATGAGTTTTTGGTGTGCTTATTTCAGTTATTATTTCTATTTGTTTTTTATCTTTTTAGAACAGTCTTAAAGAGGTTCGCTCCTCAGGTTTTGGGTAGCCATTTCGGGTCACCTCTAGTCTAAAAATTCTGCATCATATATTAATTCTGATAGTATATTTATATTTTACAATGCCAAATAAACTTTATTGAATAAAATAGTTAAAAGAAAATTAAATATTTACAGAGTTTAATTAGGGACTATATTTTGTGGCGGAAGGTTTCCTAGAGGAAAATGAACATTTTTCATAACTCAATATTTTTAGAGTAATGTAACTTTAGCTTCCTAATTTTCAGCGCAGACCTTATTTCCAGATAGTTTGTGCATTGTGATATCTTCATGTTGTTCTTAAAAACTTATTTTAATATTCTTATTGACATCTATTTGCATATTCAGCCAACATTAGACATAATAAAATTAGCTTTATGAACTCATATCCAAAATATCAGGACAATAAATGAGTAAAATAGATCATGTATTAAAGATTTTCAAAATTTTCTACAGATGTTCTTATGCTGAGCCCCTTTTGTAACTAGATGATTTCGTAGTTATATCACATATTGAGCATTGCCATTCTCAAAAAGATCTTAAACAACTGTTCATATAAATATAAACCTACATCAAACTTTGAACCCCTTGTGTGGCCCAAGAATTATCCAGGGCCACAGTCTAAACAACTGAGAATCAACAAATGTCAATATGCTTGCATATTAGTAATACTACCGTATAAACCGGTACTATATATATATATATATATATATATATATTTTTAAAATGATCGAACTTATTTCCTATGTATAAAATTTGTAAAATTTGACACCCCCCCCCCCCCCCATTATAGTCTCATCTTTTTTTGATTTTTAAAGATTTTTCTCTATATATATTACACTACCTGAGGATGCTTCTACTTAAGTAAAAGCTTTTCTGCTTACTTGATTTTTGAATTTGAAAAGAAGATATTTCTCTTTACATTCCTATGTAAAAATTCGACCCCAATGGTGGCCCCATCCTACCCCCGGGGATCATGGTTTGAACAAAGTAGAATCTATTACACTACCTGAGGGTGCTTCTACACAAGTTACAGCTTTTCTGGCCAATAAGTTTTTGAGAAGAAGATTTTTAAAGATTTTCCTCAATATATTTCTGTATAAAAACGACCCCCCCCCCTTGTGGCCCCACCCTACCCCTGGGAACCAGGATTTAAACAACTAGAATCTACACTACCTGAGGATGCTTCCACACAAGTTACAGCTTCTCTTTAAAGATTTTTCTCTATATATTCCTATGTAAAAGTTCAACCCCCAATTGTGGCCCCACCCTATACCTTTAAAGATTTTTCCCTATATATTCCTATGTAAAATTTATCCCCCCATTGTGGCCCCACCGTACCCCTGTGGATCATGATTTGAACAAACTTAAATCTACACTATCTGAGGATGCCTCCACACAAGTTACAGCTTTCCTGGCTAATTGGTTTTTGAGAAGATTTTTAAATATACCAACAAATTTTTAATAATTCTTTATTATCTCCCTTTGAAAGAGGGCGTGACCCTTCATTTTAACAAATTTGAATTCCCTTTACCTAAGGATGCTTTGTGCCAATGTTGGTTGAATTCTGACCAGTGGTTCTGGAGAAGAAAAAATGTAAAAAGTTTACAGACGGACGGACAGATGGACAGACAGACAGACAGGGTGAAACCAATATACCCCCCTAAACTTCGTTTGCGGGGGTATAATAAACTAACATTATGATTAAGACAAGACATTCTCTGTCACACTGCATGAGCCATTAATTTAATACAACTTCAAAATGACAGCATACAGTTACTAGTCTATAGCACAATACATTTACATTCTACAGTAACAGTATCTGTTGTTTACGTACATATACTCAGTATATTAAACCTTTGCATCCCGTGTTGCAGCTTGTTAGTATTTTTTTCTCTAAGAGTTTCTGTATCAATAAGCCCGTACTGGATGTTGTTGGGTCTTGTATAGCTATGGTAGAGGAACAATATTACTAGTCTAATTTTAATACAATTATCTAAGGGAATTGCTTTTATCAGTTTGGCAGAACATACATTCCTCTTATAATTGTTAATTTCAACACATGTTAATACTCCTTAGTTGATATATTTGTTTTGATTTTTTTGGTGGCCATTGTTTGTGTTTACCTAGTCATTTATGGTGCACTTTTGTGTACTAGTGTCAAATATCCTGATAATAAATTCATCATGCTATTATAGTCAACATCATCGTCACAATATTCATTATCATCACATATGGCACACTTTTTTCATCATCATTACCATCCAAACAGTCAGTAACAACTCCAACTTTTGAATTAATATAATTCATGCTGGTGTAAATAACTGTACATAAAACATCAAAACCTCAAAAGTCACTAATTGAAATGTTGTGAAATTCACAATGAACACTGTAGAAATCCAAGCTTCAGGAGTGGTTCAATCAAATGGATGCGGTCTTCAGCCCTCAAGATGTTGTAAGGTTTACTGAACTTCATCTGGGGTCCTGTTCCCTCAGGAAATGATGGAGTTCCCTGTGTTAGGGCCTCATAATCCATGGCTATACAGGAGAACTGGGAAAATGTTACCTGTCATTAGAAAAATTACAAGAAATTGATACCAGGTATATAAGACATATTTGCATCTCTCTCTCTCTCTCTCTCTCTCTCTCTCTCTCTCTCTCTCTCAGTGAATGACACTTTTTCTCTCTTCTTCCCTGTGACTCTCCTTTTCTTAGGACACATTTGCAATTATTATCATTTATGGGCACCATTATATTCTTGTAACTTCATTTAGTTAACAACTGTCAAAAATTAAAAGAAAGAATCAAAAATCTGCAAGGAATGCTTCTTGCAATTTTAATTAGAAAATATCTTGGAATTCCCAGTTAAGATTTGCCTACCAGTATTAAACATAGGTAATCACAGACTACAAAGCTCAACGAGACGAGGCATCACCTTAATGAGGCATCACCTTTATGAGACCACCTTTATCATACTATATGAAAATCATAGTTCATGATCTTGGATATTCATGGATACTGTTTTCAATTTTAACACATTATCATATATCAAATGTTAAAAAATTGTATGATAATCATATGTTCATTTCATACGGTATAATAAGATACAATGTTTATCAATACAATAAAAAAAAAATAAAAAAAATAAATATAAAATACGATATTGCATCCTATGATACAGACCCTGAAACGTGCTACTTACACCTCTAAAACGAACCGTACCATTCCGTGCAAGAAACAAACCGTACCGTTCATAAAACGAAACGTTCCGTTTACAAAGCGAACCGTACCGTTCACAAAACGAACCATACCGTGCAAAAAGCGTGCAATATAATTTATGCAAGACCCGCCCCAAAACAGTCAAAAAAGCGTATCGTACCGTGCAAAAAGCGTGCAACTTCCATATACGACTTATTGACAAATGTCTTTCGATGAATACGGACGGAGATTATCGCTGACCAGATAAGTACAATATTTTGCTAGATTTTAATTTAATATTTTCTTTGCATAGCGCCAAAAACTATCAATACATGTGTGTGTTGTAAATTGCACATTGAATCATAACGTGTTATATTACATGTAGTATGCTTTCTTGGCTTTCTTGTGTATATTAACTTTAAGTCACGATCATTTCCTGTGTATAGTGATTAACAAACCCAAGGTAAAAAACGACATGCCCTCAGGGGTTTTCACACCTGTTGAAGACAAAAGAAAAACTACAAAATTGTGTACGTCTTCGTCTAACCGTACAGCACGCCCATTTTCGATCTTACGGAAGAGATTTTCTACATCTCACTAAAGAGAGAGAGAGAGAGAGAGAGAGAGAGAGAGAGAGAGAGAGAGAG
>WFKH01011926.1:24246798-24259981 GCA_016163765.1 Magallana hongkongensis
AGAGAGAGAGAGAGAGAGAGAGAGAGAGAGAGAGAGAGAGAGAGAGTTTGTGTGTTAATTATATTACTTAAATTAAAGTTTGATCACCGAACCATTGTTTCGCTTTAAGTTTTTATAGTTCGTCTTTTGAGCGGGATTTTATTTCAGGACTCCACATGCTTCGCCTGTCAATCAGTTTAAGTATAGCAGTACAGATCACGCCATGCGCCTCGTGCTACTTGGCTCCTCCTACATAGCTAGAAGAAAATTATCAAATAAAAACGTTTTAGTTTAAGTTTTCTTTAATCCTTATTTTAAAGAGTGATCCTATTTGAAATTATTCAACAATCATTTCCTTCCGACTTCATGATTGCAAGTATAACTCATATACTGGCGATCAGAGTCTCTTTCCATTGTGTCGTATTTTTTTGTTACTAGATGAATTCTTAATATATTTTTCACTTTTAACATTCAGTTGTTGGTATTTTTCCGTGTCCTGTTTAAACACAAGTATATGAGTAAAAAAGGTAAATGAAATATAAACAGGTTAGCCAGCATTTGTAAAACGTCCGCTAAATCGCATGCATACAGTGAAGAGACGACACTTGTCTAACAAAATGAGAAATATCACTATTAAAAACTATTGACTTATTGTGTGTATCCAGTTGTGTACATAATAATTTATCGTAAGAAAGATGATAAATGTACATGTATAGTTTAACTGAATAACAAAAACTAATAGTCATATTTTGACTATATATGCGATTATAATATTATTTCAGGTAAGAGAAGCGATGACGGGTTACATGTAGGTGTGATCTGTGTATACGAACAAATGCAGAAAATAATAGAATCAATATCTAAATGAATAAAAATCCGTGTCGAAAAACTTAAAAACAGTTTATTTCAAGATTTCTAAACTGAAATTCATTATAATCTTATCATTAATTGCGTGTATTTTCCCATTGTCTATTCACCAGGGGAATTTGTTCGGCAACAGTACGGAATAAAGAATTATCATAAGAATTATGAATACAAAAATAGAAAGATGCTTGTAAATATAACAACTAACCAAAAATCAAGACAGCGAGAAAGGAAACTAAAGAAATATATGTATATGTATATGCAAGTACATGTAAAATAATAATCTTAAGATGCTTGTTAGAATTATCGCCTGATCGCTGAATTAATTTCATTAATTTAACGGATTAAAGTCAGGCAGTTCTTTTTATCTATTGTAATAATTGCATTTATCTTAAATAAAATATGAATAACAGGCTTATCAAAATTCAAACTACCCTCTGCTTCCCGGTTTTCAGTGAGTACACGTTTCACGCAACATATCAAAAACGAGAGAGCGGATGGAAGTTCTGATTTCTGATTTTGAGATTGAAATACATTTGTTATATATCATATAAATAAATGCTTGTCATAATTACCACCTTGCTGAAGTCAATCGGGCAAAAACTAAACAAAATTATATCGGGAAATATCAAAGCGTTCAGGCCATGCCTACCTCATTAATAAAGCGCACTAACCGTTCACATTATAGGTGTCCAAGTAGCGTAGTGGGCAATGCACTCGCTTCTCACCGCTGCGACCCGAGTTCGATCCCCGTGATCGACAGTGGTTGTATGTGATAGGGTAAGGCGGTCGCCCGCTTGAACACGTGGGTTCTCTCCGGGTACTCCGGCTTCTTCCCACACCATTGACCCCCTCGCGCTAACATCCGTGCCAACTAGAGATATTAATATAAGTTGTAGAACTTGTTTATCAATCGTTGTAAAATAAATAAAGTTCAGTTTAACCGTTCACAAAGCGTGCAGCTATTTTTAGCAAAGCGAACCGTACCGTTCACAAAACGAACCATACCGTTCACAAAGCGAACCGTACCGTTCACAAAACGAACCATACCATTCACAAAGCGAACCGTACCGTTCACAAAGCGAACCGTACCATTTACAAAACGAACCATACCGTTCCCAAAGCGAAACGTACCGTTCAAAAAGCGTACCAAACCAAACCGTGCAACTAGTGTAGTAGCACTTTTCAGGGTCTGTACTTACAAAATATTTCATATAATACAATATAATAATGTAATAAATAATGATGCAATATGATATTGTACCATATGATATGACATTGTATCGTGTTATACATTTTTGTATTTGATCACATATTACAATATCATAAAATATAATATACGATACAATATAGTATTTTGTTTTCCCTCGGACTGAAATGTCACACTGTCATTGGTTTAAACATAGCACGTGATTGCCTCATATATCTCTATGTTAGTTCGGTGAGAATTAATATTAGGCAATATTGCCGTCATCGGCCAATGCTTCACCTTCTCATTTCGACATTTCATATTATTTAATACAGAAACCACATGACGTAAGTTCTTAAAATATTTGGAATAGCTGCCCGTTGAAATTCTTTAAAATAAGAGTAGTTGCCCTTTGAATATTGACGTCACATTGTTGTGTCCGGAGCAGAACAAAATGGCGGCGTCGAAATTTGCTCAAATCTCTGCAGAGGAAAGGGAGAAAACGTTTAAACGTTGAGATTGATCAACCCCATATATTTCTGTAGTCAGTCAGTAACAAACCTAACTAGACCTGTTTTTGTCTTCAACAAAAAGGTTGGGCTTTTCGACAGCCCTTTAAAACCCTTATTTAAATTCTTAATTTTTTTTCTCAAAAATTGGGTATGATAAAAAGAGAACAAATGTCATAAACATATACCCACACATTAACTTATAAGAAATAAATGCCCATGAAAGACAACTTCAGAATCTTATATCCAAATATACCTTTTATTTCTTGAAGAAAAGTTTTAAAAATTCATATGTAAGAAAGTACTCATTTATGATTCAAGACTTTTGGTATGCCAATAGCTCCTATGCTAATCATTCATTGAGGAAAGCGGGGTAACTCTTGAAATTTATTTTTTTCGAATTGTGATAAAGTTATCATTTTCAGACCCTTAAAACCCCTATAAGGAGTCAAAAAGTGGACCCTCGGACCATAATTTTTAAATTGTACTCTTTATTTTGGACTATTAACCGAAAAGATTTTGAAAATCGGATAAAAAATTAAAAAGTTACAGCTAAAGGGCTGTTTTGAATATTGACCCCTTGGGATCCCTTATTTTTCAGAATTTTTTTTCCAGGACCTTTTCAGGTCTGCGCATTAGGTCCCTCATTGTAAATATAAAATATAAAAATATTTGCTTGAAAACTGTTTGAGAAAACGTTACATGCGTGAATTCAATTTAACATAGAAACTCCCATAGACGATTTTCATCAGCTCATAAAACCGGATGTTCTCAATACTTTTTAATGAAACTTGGAATATATGTTAATTACTTCTGTTTAAACAATGTCTATAAGTCTTAAAAAATTCCGAAGGTTTTTTGGATCCTTTATTTTTTCATCCCCCCTTTTCCCAAGTTTGGAACCTTATAATCCCAAAAACGGTAAGAGATAGAGAAACGCTGACAATTTTGTACAGCTAGACAAGATACATCTAATTCTAAAATTTGAATACTCTAACTCAAAAACTAAGCAAGATATTTTGTTTCATTCAATTTGTAGTATTTTCCCTGTCAAAACCGGAAGTACGGAGACCGGAAGTCCAAAACCTTACATATGGGTGTCATTTAAAAATGCTACAAGACCTTTATATTTTTGTTTGAAAATTTCTTTCCGTTTTCAAAAAATCCCTGACGGAAATCTGTCGAGAAAAAGAATAATAATAATAATAAAACAGAACAAAAACAATAGGTCTTTTCGACCGAAAGTCGAAAATCCCTAATAAATAATAATATGATACAATATCATATCACATAATACATCACAATATTGTAACATATGATATTATTTTGTATAATATAGTATGACATTGTATTGTATGATATTGTATCATATTTGATACATAATATGATATTGTATCATATGATACAATTTAATTTCAAATTGATACATTTTATTAAATCATATGATACAATATCATGTGATATAGTAATATATTATATAATACAATATCATATTATACAATATTGTATCATATGATACAATATTATATATTAGAATATCATATAATACAATTTCATGTGATAGTATAATATATTATATAAAACAATATCATATTATACAATATCGTATCATATGAAATGATATTATATATTGCAATATCATATGAAAAAATTGCATGTGAAGAAATAATATTTCATACAATATTATAATTTACAACTTTGTGTCTTAATATACAATACTATTCATAACAATATCATGGTACAATATCATATCATAATGTACAAAAAACTGATACAATATCATATCATATAACTTTTTACAATATAATATATGATATAAAATTGTATAATGTAAAACAATACTGTATCATATCATACAATACTATATCATAGGAATAGTGTTATATCATTTAACAACAAACACATCTATCAAGCAGGTTTGAGTGAGGTAGGAAATTTTTTTAAGCATCCTTGATAATGAAGATCAGGCTCTGCATCTGAAGCTACCTCTTGCCATTCATTTATATTATAGTTAAATCAACTATGCAAGCTATTATCTATAAAACATGTGACCTGTTCCAAAAAACTAAACCTCATCCAGCATCCGAAACCTATGGCTCAGATTCAGCATTCAAGCTGTCATGTGCATCAGCATCATATCATGCATCATCCATGCAATTTTGGTGAATTTAGGACCTGTAATAACTAAGATATAATCATCAGAGGGCACCTGCTCCAAAAACTTTATCCAGCTCTTAAAACCTTAACCTCATCCAGCATCCGAAACCTATGGCTCCGTTTCAGCATTCAAGCCTGTCAGGTGCATCAGTATCATAACACGCATCATCCATGCAAGTTGGTGAAGTTAGGACCAGTAATAACTAAGATATAATCATCAGAGGGCACCTGCTCCAAAAACTTTAAACAGCTCTAAAAACCTTAACCTCCTCCAGCATCTGAAACCTATGGCTCAGATTCAGTATTCAAGCCTGTCTTGTGCATCAGTATCATAAGACGCATCATCCATGCAAGTTTGGTGAAGTTAGGACCAGTAGTAACTTAGAAATTGCTATCAAAGGGCACCTGCACCAAAAACTTTAACCTACTCCAAAAACTTTAACCTCCTCCAGGATCTGAAATTCATGGCCCAGATTCAGCATCCAAGCCTTTCAAGTCCATAAGTAGGTCCAGATGCATCATCCATGCAAGTTTGGTGAAGATAGGACAAGTAATATCTTAGATACAGGACCTGCAACAAAAACTTTAACCAGGTCTGGACGCCGACACCGACGCCGGGGGTATAGCATAAGCCCCCCTCTGACTTCGTCTCGGTGAGCTAAAAAAGGGCCAACGGCAACTCCAAATTAAAATTTGTCACGGATGTAAAATATGAAGCAAGGCATGAAGTGTAATTTTGATTATAGTTTCTGCAAAACACCTCTGAAGGTTGGAAGTATAATACTGTTATTAAGTTACAAAGGTATACAAAGAAAAATTAAGTTGTCAATTCACATGTACAGTATCGATCAGACCTAACCTAACAGAAAGTAAACCCCAACTAAACCCTGGGTTTACTTTCAGGGTTTACTCTGGGTTTACTCCGGGTTAATAGAGTGGACCCAGAGTAAACCCAAAGTAAACCCAGAGTGAACACAGAGAGTAAACCCGGATCAGAAGTATACCCCTGAAAGCAATGCTACATGTGTATTTGGAATATACAAGGGGCAGGAATTACAGGCTGTAAGATGGTAAGATAAAAGACGGGTCTGTTTCACACTTCAGTGCGTAAAGTGGACCCCGAAAGCAAACCCGGAGTGGACCCAAAGTAAACCCTGAGTGGACCCAAAGTGAACCCGGAGTGGACGCAAATTTTCAAAAAGCAGACCCAGACTAAACCCCAAGTAAACCCCGAAAGTAAACCCGGGGTTTAGTTGGGGTCTACTCTGGTGTTAGGTTGGTTCTGATCGGTACTGTATACAATGGCATACAATTAGATGAATTTTATGTTACACTCACATTGGTTCCTTGCACTATCAATCCCAGAATGCCCTGCTGCTTGGAGGACCTGGAGGCGTAGTGGACCAAGAGGTCCCCACCATGCTGCCCTATGATCTCAGCATCTAAATGAGTTATCTCCCTTTGTCTCTCTGTACTATTATTACATTCAGATATTCCTGTGTTTCTTTGGGTCTGTAAAGATAGTGATATGTTAAGTCAATAATGTTAGAGTTGTCAGAGCAAGAAGAGCTAGTTCTTGTGTTTCAATGAAATTTACTAGACAATTTGATTAAGACATACTTTTTTGTATATTCACAAATCAAAAAATTAACAAATTGTTTATATAAACATGACTGGCATTGATTTGATTAGCAAAAACAACATGATAAAATCCATGGCACTAGTTTTTGTCTTTGGCGTCATTGTTTTTACCTTCTCTTCAGATTCATTGATCTCCCTCTCGTACAGGCCTCCTTCTCTCTTCTTTTTATCTAACACATATTTCCCTCTTTTATTTCTTACTGATGCTCTCATATTCCTTGTCTCTCTTACAGTATGCCTCTCTCTCTTTCCATCTCTCCTCTCTCTCTCTCTCTCTCTCTCTCTCTCTCTCTCTCTCTCTCTCTCTTCCCCCACTCCCAGTGACACTCTAGCATTCTCTAACCTATTTTTTCTTTCAAAAGCTTACCCTACACACTGCAAACAATTTAGTGTTGTCTTTTTCACAGTTTGGAAGATCGTAAAAAGTCAGGTCTGGGGATGAACTAACTTCAGTGCGACTCATTGTAGAAGTATGTGGTGGTTGACAAGAGGCAGATCTGTTACAAAGCAAGAAAAATTTTTATTTCATATCACCTTTACACTCTGTGAGGGTATCATATAGCATTGCCTTTCAGAGTTCAGCGAAGCATAACATTCCAGATCTCAAAAGATTTTAACATTTATAGAGAGTTTATGTGACAACACTGTATACAACCACCTCTATATATAATCTACTGTCCTCTTTCTTTAAAGAAGTTGTGAAAACTCTAGGAACTTGAGGAAGAAAATCAATTTAAGTAAATAGAATTGGATAGGTATGCCATACCCTCTTGAGCCTAAGGCTCATTTAACATAAGATGTGTCTCATCTTTCACATCCCTCATAATGGCATTATGCTTGGATGAGGGACCATTATTCAACAGTCCTACAGAAACAGTAAACAAAAACATCTGGCCTTCTTTCTGTTAAGCGTTTTGTTATTTTTGGTTTGTTTGGTGTTTCAAATGGGTTTTCTTTATGAATGTTGTGTAATTATGAAATAATAATCTTTCTGTGCTGATTAAATAAACATACTCATACTCATTTTAAATATAATGATCATATTATGCACAATTAAGGTAATTGTCCACACGTCACAAAACAACGTATGACGTAATTCACACGTTATTACGTCTTGGCCGTGCCCGATCTTTACTTTATACGCTTAGCAACGAACATAAATATATTTTCCCTAAAATTGTTTTTAGAAATAAAATTATACGTTGAAGAAAAATTACTTCATTTTTTAGAACAGTCTTTAAAACCAGTAAAAATAGTTGAATATAGGTTTTTTCTTGAAAGCATATCAGGTAATTAGCGTTTTCCGCATATGTGACTGCAATTTCTAAATACCGATCTCGATCCATAATACTTACCGATATTCCAAAAACCCCATCTTTTGCGATTTATTTAATACAGATTGATCAACGGTTTGTTCAAATAATGTTTTCTATTTAACAAAAAGCTAAATATACTTTTTAAAGAGATGAAATGATAAAACTACGCAAAATTTTATTATTACGGAACTTTTTTCAAAATACATATTTCAATGAATTTTACCAAAAATACGCCAATTGTGATCCTAAAAAGGCCGGTCCTTTGGGTAATTTTTTTTTCTATTGATTAAGGGCCGTAAGGGGTAAACATTATCACTATTTCAGAGAATTCTGTAGGTAAATAAAATTATAAAAGATTAAATTCTCTTTGAAAATTTGTTTAATTTTATCTCATTGGTAAACAAATTTATCTATTTTTTAATAAATAAGCATGTATAACATTAAAGTATTTGTTTTAAAAAATAAATTCGTTCATTTTACATAGGATATCAGTCAAAAATGATTTTCTGAAAGTCAAATTTCAGGCTTAGGCTAATATTCTTAATGCAAAAAAAAGCACCATTTTCCGTAATTGGTTCTATTTTTAGCGACGACCCTAGCTATTATAATACCGATGGACCAGTTAACTGGGTAAAATTTGATAACGATATATCCCCAAATACATGTCTGAGAAATTTGAAAAAATTCTGTAGGTATTTTATTTATGTAGTGGGGTATGGACCATTACCTTAAATCAAAACGTGACGAGTAAGATACTCTAAGTGCATCACTGACCTTTCCACATAAACATGCATACATGTACATGAAATGATTCAGTAACTTGCTAATAAAAAATTCAATTTCCTGGTAACATTTTGTTCGACACAATTTTCACACAATGTCATTCTGTTTTGTGAAAATTGTCAATGATTGGTATGGGGCTGATAAAGATCTTTAAAGGCTGAATTAATTTCATTCTATTTGCACTGTGATCATGGTGATGAAAAGAAATTTATTAAATGATTATCAGCTACTTTACAAAAACAAGTTATTTGATTTTTAAATTTGTAAAAATAATGAGATACTGACTTATTTTTGTGGGGGATTTGCATTATATAGACACATAAATTTTAATTAGCTACATTATATCATGTTGAAACCAAATCAATATTTGACCTTGACATTGACTTACATTGCATGAAGGCCAAACATGGCTGTGAAGTGTTGAAACAGCTGCAGAAACATGTGATCTTTAATAGAGTGTCCTGTCTCTCTTAGCCAGCTCATGTATATCAGCTGCTTACAGAACAGTTCACCATGTACTTGAAACCTGTAATATGATCAACAGTCAATTTTGAAATCAATTTACATACAGCAAATGTTTTCAATACAGGGGGGTCAATTGAGCTAAAATAAAATTTATTGTTATATTCAGAGTATATTCTCATATATAACTCTATATATATACATGCAGCTGAATAGTCAATAATTTTAATATTAGCTCGTCCAAAAAATAATGACCAGTCAATATTTTTTTAATATTGACCCGCTAGGAATAATACCTAGGGAATATTCCCTCTGTTTCAATTAATCACTTCTGATTTGTTGATTCGTAAATGGTGACATAAATAAATCTTTGCGACTCCAAATTAAACAATACTGCATGAAAATTCAAATAATCATTACATATTGCTTTTTTTAATATAGGATGGCAAGTAAACAACAGATGCACGATGCGACGGTTTGCTATAGTAGCGGATATAAGGATTTGCGAATTGTTGTGAAGTAGAATCAGGTAGAACAATGCATCTGTAGTTAATTTCTAGAGGTGGCGGAATATCACCAGTGACCGTTTGATGCCGACGATATTTTGGAAATGGACTTTGCGCAAAATTGAATTGGAATTCTATGTTAAGCTGAAAAAATTACGGCAATCTGTTTAATTTCAAATCATTTCTTGATTTTTGATTTGTTTCTTCATATAACAAAACAAATGCTGACCATGTTTTCGTGAAACTTGGGACAAATAATATATTGCCTTCCGCTTCGCTTCAGGCAATATTTTTTCCCTTGGGGTCTTATATAATCAACGTTGTCCTCAACACCCAGTCGATATTTGTATAGTATTATAATATAATATCATAAAGTCATCTAAATTTTGTAAAACCTATGATTAGATGCTGAGCACTAGACGAACAAGTTTCATTGCTTATATGTTTAATGCACCAGTTGGGAAGAAAGAGGATGGTACAGTAACTACATGTATACTATTTAGTACATTTGTCTGTTGCTATTTCTTCGAAAGCGAAAAATGTTTAGCTAGATACTTCAATTCTCGGAAGCGGGGGATGTACTCCAAAAAATTTGGATAGATACCTTAACTTTTTATCATACTCTGGGGTAAGCTTAATAATTAGCTCTTTAAATTAAGTACCTAGGTAATAACCTGATGATTGAATATTCAATCATCAGTGCAAGAAAGCTCATTTGGTAGAGCACCTGACTAAGAGTCTCATGGGGCCAACTTCGAATCCCGTTCTGCAGCTTGCCGTTCTGCAGCTGCCGGGTCTGGTCCTTCATTATTTGCCCCACTGTGAACCTGTTATACATTTGGTGCCAACTTCAACCCCGGCCTAGAACTGACAAGTACATTTATAAGCTCCTGCCAGGGGAAAGAACCTGGGATATTTATTAAGATCGTTTTATAAAACATGCGCGGATCCAGAAAATTTTTCCAGGGGGGGTCCGAAGGATAATTGTGTTTGCCAGGGGGGGTCCGAGGCATATTTGCGATAATTTTACTATGTAAATTTAATAAATTTTCATTTTCCAGGGGGGGTCGGGACCCCCCCGACCCCCCCTCTAGATCCGCGCATGTAAAAGGTAGGAGGAATTTAGTGGTCAGGCTAGTTTGATCTCATGTATAGCTGATGTAGTTGGTGGAACATGCATGCACCTGACTAGAGATTCAGAGAACTTTCTGGTCGTGTCCCATCAATTTCATTATTATTTCTTCCATCATATTAAAAAAAAAACAACTTACGATTGTCGCCAAGCATCCTCTGCAAACTCCTGCAGCGGCTCCACTCTAAATCTGTAGGGCATCGGGAGACTCTGAGAATTGTACAGAATGGAGCGACATTTGTCGTGTTGCACAACATAGAAGTCATCATAATCAATCAAGGCCAAACCAGGTGGCATATACTTCATCAAATGATCCTTAATTCTCGCCGCCCTTCTTTCGATTGTTTCGTTCACAATGCACGAGAGCAGTTCTCTCGGTGTATACGCTCTCGACTGCACAACGGTGATCTGCAGGGTTTTCAGGTCATCCTCGGTCCATTGAGAAGTACAGCGGGGTATTTCTATGCGTCTGTTTACGAACTCTGGTTCAGAAGACATCTTTCAATCCATTCTACGGTAATCTGCTGCCTTTTGTATTAAAACAGTTCTGATTTCCCTCCATTTGTATACAAAGCATTCGGAACTACTTTCGTTTTCAATCTTCGTTATTTTTAGACGGTAAATGTCCCAGGTGTTCTGAATAAGGTTAAGAGTTGTTTGTGGCATTGATTTTTTAAAGACGTTTCTTTGTGGTAATCAGCTGGGAAAAGTCTCGATTAAGCAGGATGAAGTAGGATTAAGTAATGTATGAAGATATGGAGTGTTTAGATGAAGTACAGATTAGGCCTTAACGTTATAATTAACATGATAATTGATTAATCATATTTTATTGTTTACAAAAAAAGTGCTTTAAAATTATAAACATCCGAACTGTTTAAAGCCCAGGTAACCATGGTAAATATGTTCACAACCTGGTGAAGGTGGGGGTGCTTTGCAGATAGAAAATTAAAGAAATTTTAACACATATATGTCACAGGAGTCGACAATGTTATCAATTTGTTGTAAAAAAATGAGTAACAGACAAGCTTCGCGAGTGTAGCAGGTGACGCGTTTCGCTTGCAAAGCTCACTGGTAGAATTTTGCCTGTTTCTCATTTATTTACAACAAAATGAAATTGATAAAATTGCCAACTCCTGTGCATATGTACACTTTCATATTGTTGTCACTTAAAAATAATTTAATGTTTGCAAAATTAATGTATGGACACAGGGGCTCGTGTAGATTAATTTAATATCTTTCAAAAACCATATAGACCGACTATTTTGAAAATGATTTAGGCCCCTATTAATTAGCAAAATTTTTTTAAAGCAACTATTGTTGCAGCCTGACCACACCCGGCCTATTTGATTTTGTAGGTTGAATTATGTCTTTCTGTAAACCACAGCAGCCACAACTTTCCAGTAAGAGAAAGCAAGCAGAGATAAAAGAATCGAAAGAGCCCAAAGTCACCAAGAACAATTCAAAGTAAGCTAAAATTATGCTGAAAATGTTAGTATTTTATCTACAACATGTGGAAGATAATTTTTTTCTGTGAATTGACATTATAAACCTCTGTAATACCAGAAGGGAGTAATGTCCTGAAGTCAATCCTGCAGTGGGCATAAAAAATGAAAAAATGTTAATGTGCGCACAGTAAATCAATCAAGTCGCCTACAATGATGTTACAAAATAACGGTTTTTGCATTTGAAGCAGTATGAAAGGTAGCCTAGAATGATGCAATAGATTACAATTTGAATGTCCACGAAGTAGATGTGTGTGTCTCAGTGTTTTTGATATATGTACACAGGATATCCTGCAAGTGTCTAGTGTGCACTGTGCAAGCCAAGAATGCGAAGTGGATCACTCCTTATGAGCACTCACTGAAAGCACAGTTAATTACCAAGTGGGAATTCAGTAGCATTTTGCAGGAGCTCTGTAGAAATACCTCTGTCAAAACATCATCATCGAAATTGTTTAAATTTTTTAGAAATAGAATTGCACTGTTAGTGTTTTTTTTCTGAAACTACCTAACTCAGTGAAACGACAGCAATTCTGAAAATTGAACTCTGCATGAAAATGCAAAATTGGTGTTAGGGGCTCAAGCTCATGCAAGCAGTGAATTTTGCCAATTTAACCCAAAATGATTGAAAAATTAAAAAAACAGGATTTCTTTGTTCACGTTAAACATGTTTTTAACTTAAATGCAATTATTATATATATCTCTTAATTCTTGTTTAATTTTTCTTTTCTAAAGACTGGTACAGATAAAATGCAAGGCCCTTGTGATGAATACCGTCAGAAAAACTGAAAAAAGGAGAAAACCTAGCATGCATCTTTATTCAAAAATCACATGATCAGAAGATCCTTCTATTGATGATACAAAAGAGCAGAAAATGATAGAAAACATATACATAGCGATGTGCAGAGGTCCAAGAATGCGGAGAAAAGTTTAGATTTAAAGGGTATATACATGTAAGTATTCTTTCATAGACCAAGTATTAATTATACCCGCACTTTCTAAAGAAAGTTCGGGTATATTGTTGTTGTCCTGTTCCGTCCGTCCGTCCGTCTGTCCGTCCGTCTGTCACGTTTTACTTTCTCAAACTGCTCTTACATCGTATAAACTAGCAATCTGAACTCTTGGAGTTTGATTGGGGGTGTCATG
>WFKH01011926.1:24273792-24286773 GCA_016163765.1 Magallana hongkongensis
TAATGTAAACTTGTAAACTTGTATTGTAAACCTGTAATGTAAATTAAACTTTATGTGCTATGAGCTCTAGTGGATGAAATAAAATGACAATCAATGTTCTTGGCAGATACTTAGACGTCATGGATATATTAAGAGTGAACCTTACAATGTATATGCGACCTTATACAGATAAAATTTAAAGATGATTTTAGAAACATTGATCTCGTAAGCGGCAAATCTCTGAATCTACTTTTACAGATAATATACCGTGGAATCATTTTTATTCGTGGGGATCAATGTTCGTGGGTAGCCAAAATTTTCCTGGTTTTTTGGGGACGTAATTTCGTTGGTAGTGTAAACGGGATAATTTAAATATTAAATATTAAACAAATGATTGTGTATAGGTTCATGGGGATGTGAATTCGTGGGCAAGGGTTACTCACGAAAACCACGAACATTGGTCCCCCAGGAACAATGATGATTCCACAGTAATGAATACATTGGAATTTTGTTGTTATTTTAGGTGATGCAGAAGCTTGTTAGAAAGAAAAGTTCAGTCTCTGCATCTCTAGAAGAACAGGTTGGCCATAGGGTTTTGGGCCAAGTTGGATCAGTGCTGTTTGCAGAGACCAATGTTTCATTTCTGAAACCACAATCTTTGGGAATCATCTGTATGGAAACCAGAGTAAGTGTATCTTTAAACATATATTGTAATACTTAGTCTTGTACAACTCTTACTTTCATTGAATTTGTGAATTTGTGAAATGACATGAACTGTAAGTAACATGGCTTTTGCATGCATGTCTTTGAATTCATTTTTAATAGCACTGTAAGGTAATGACTTATAAAAATACCAAGTTTGAATAAGTACATATAAGGGCCTGTATTCATCTAGATTTTTTACATGCTCCCAAAACTTTAAACTCTTTAAACATCTAAAACTTATAGATAAGATTTAACATCTTAGACTGCCAGGTGCAACAGTATCACAAAATGTGTCATCCATTCAAGACTGGTAAAGTACCGGTAATAACTTAGAAATGGCCATCCAAATAATTTGCTCCAAAACAATAACCTGCTCTAAAAACCTTGGCCTCCTCCATCATCTGAAATTTATGGCTCAGAATCTACTGCAGCATACAAGTTTGTTATTAGTCCCTTATGGGTCAAACTGAAGTGGGGGGGGGGGACTATAGTTTTTATCACTGTCTTTCAGTCTGTCTGTCAGTCATTCTGTCCCACCTTGGTTTTCCAGACATTTTTTTAGCTCACCTGAGCTGAAAGCTCAAGTGGGCAGATTTCAACCAAACTTGGCACAAAGCATCACTGGGTGAAGGGGATTCAAGTTTGTTCAAATGAAGGGACACACCCTCTTAAAAGGGGAGATAATTTAGAATTATTGAAAATTTGTAGGTATTTTTCAAAAATCTGCTTCTCAAAAACTATTAGGCCAGAAAAGCTCAAATTGGAGTGGAAGCATCATCAGATAGTGTAGATTCAAGTTTGTTTAAATCATGGTCCCCGGGGGTAAGGCGGAGCCACAATGGGGGGATGAATTTTTACATAGGAATAGGAATATATAGAGAAAATCTTTAAAAATATTCTGGGAACGTTTTCAGTCCAAAAAGCAGTAACTTATGTGAAAGCATGGGTTGTGCAGATTAAAAGTTTGATCAAACCATGATTTCTTAGAGAAAAGAGGGGCCACAAAGGGAGGGGGGGTTATATAGGAATAGAGAAAAATCTTCTTACAACGAAGGTACAACAACGAAATGGGCTTGGTATTTACCAGAAAAATATGTGGATAAAAATCGGCAGATATTTTAAATTTTTTGAGCAAGATCTACTGTACTTAGTTGTCAAGATATTTTGATTTTGATACTGTAATGCTAATTTGATCAGAGTTAAGGCTATTGTTGCTCAGGTGAGCGATGTGGCCCCTGGGCCTCTTGTTTGTTATGGTTTGGAAAATTGATTTGAAATTGCTGTTTACATGTAGCTTTATAATGAGAAACTACAGATCAAGTTGGAATTTTGTTAAAATTGATCAATAGATGGTGAGGAAATGATTTAAAACAACTCTTTTTTTCCCAACCTGGTTCTTTTTAATAAACAACATCTTTCAGCAAATGTCCTCGAAACCTATGTAACACTGTGTTTGCCACATGAAACAGCACTCCTTTTAAAATTTGGAGTACCGTTAGGGGACATTGCTTGTGCAATACTCTAAGAATGTTTGTTGTATGAAATAACATGGCATTATATTTTTCTTGTATCTTATCAATTCATAGATCATAAAGTATGATTTTGATATAACATGATTATTGTGGCCTCATATAGGTGATGCCTCGATCATCTCGGTGAGCTAATTACCTATGGCTTTTGCTGCATCCATGAACCATCTATTATTCTTTTCAGTTAGTTTTTGTGTACCTGCGGCATGAGGATGCCAGAAGACCATTATAGAAAAGTGCTGTTGGAAGAACCATTGGAAACAAAGGGAAAAATATCCTACACCCGACCATTTGATATGCTAAGTGCTGAGGACAGACAGATCAAAAATAGCAGGTTTTCTGTTCTTCCTTGGGTGTGTTCAAAATTGTATGCTATAAAACATTGTAGTCCTGATCAAATGAAAATTTTAGGCCAACAGTTTTACTTTTTAAAATGGTAGTGTTTATATTGAAAAATGGATAATCTTCCTTGCCTTTAAATACTCAAATGGTCATAATGTGAACAATAATTGGAATTTCCAATATTCTTATTGAATTGTTAATTATATCTATGTTTTAAATATATTCATGAATATGTATATCAACTTAGTGTTCTATAAGGGTACTTACACCTGCTATGATACCTACGGTTGACAGTTGCTGCCTTTTCTTTTATCCCATGACATTTGTCATGTCCTTACTGTAAGAGGGTTCTTATCTTGTACCATACATTCCTTCTTTCAATGTTGCTATATATATGTTATGTAAAATAAAAGTGATTGATTGAAAGATGTCTGATCTTATATATTGGTGTATTCCCCCAACAATCTTAAACTTTCAGAGTGTATCTTTGCAATTTCAGTGTTTTCTTAAAAACTGTCAATTATTCTTTATCAGAATTTAAGTATAAAAAAGCTAAAATTAAACCAACATATTAGTACTACTTATTCATCAAAGGCAATATACTATGAAATACATAGTGTGAATAAAGGTCTTTTGATTGTTGCTTGACATCATCAGGAGCATTCCGGAATATTTTACCATTATCGGCTTTAATGTTAGTGTAATGTGATTCATGGATTTGCCAATATTTCTTGATTCAAAGTTGTGTTTTAACACATTTTAAGTTATGTAAAATGAAATGACCATTTCATTTAACAATTTAGAGAGTTTGTTTAGTTGGAATGGTAGAATTCAATGAAAAAGTAATAAAACTGTAAATAAACATATATTCACCATATTTCAATATTTTTTTACATGGCAAGGTAATTATTTCTTTGCATATTTCGATAGTATATATAATGAAATACAAATAAACCAATTTTGAGTGGATTTAAACCATTTTTTAGAAAGTAAAGACATTTTAAGTTGATAAACTGTATTTTTTTTGAGGCTGCAAAATTGAATTAAAATGCACTGTAAATGTTCTAATATACATACTGCCAGTTCAAATGGCCTTAAATTGTTTAAAACAAACATGAAAAAATTATTGTGATTAATTTCTGTAAAGATTGATTTTTGATATGGAAATCGGTAAACGAATTTATGTGATGTTTAATTGGGGAGCAGTCATAGCTAAAAACTACTTTGATAGTGTACCTGTGTTAGCTCGTACAGCATGAAAAAATATTTGCTACATATCAATATTTTAGTTCAATTTGATAGTTTAAATATTGATCATCAAAATTCAAACAACAATTACGTGGATTAAACCATAAAAACGTCACTGGCGGAGAAACCTTAATATGCAAACTCCCTTAGGTATATAGATGACTTTGATTAAAACGGTAAAATCTTTTTTTAATTCGTTTTCATTTACTACTATTAATCTATATTGTATGTATGGTTATTGCAGAGGGTTTGAATCATTGACTTATTATACATTTTACAGATGGCTGGTATACAAAGTGAAAGCCATGTTCAATACCAGTCACGTTCCACTGTATTATGAATATAGTGCATTTTAATATATATATATATATATATATATATATATATATATATATATATATATACATATATGGTTTTAAGAGGGTTGGATGGTCGTGGTAATTTATTTTTAGACAATATTTATCTCCTCAAGACGAAGAGCTCATTTTAAAGATATTAGAAATTATTCAAAATTTAAACCTAAAATATGTTGAAGTTTTCTTTACTATGTAATGTAGTTTGCGTTTGATAATGATATTAGATTATTTAAGGTAGATCTGATGTTTAATTTGTTGAGCATCTAGCCTTCTTTAACGATCTACGATACAACGGTTTGGGTTTTTTTTAACACGAGTGTGTTGTCATTGCCTTCAACATTTTACCTTGCCAAAGTAATTAATGAACATGCAAACTTCCAGGTAATATTCTTTTATAAATATAAGATCTATAGTAAATAATTTTTTGCCTGTTGTTTTAAGTGTACCAGATTATGACAATACTCTTGAGTCCTCGCATATTACCGTTGCACAAGACAATTTTTACTGTTGATGTAGTTATTCTGAGACTAATTCGCTTCTGCATGTTCCTACAATATAAAGACATTATTTATCTTTTTCATAGGTCCTTCAGATGTTTACTTCCAAAAGTATTTCACCTTTAAAAGTTAAAGGGTCACAAATATACGAATAATTTCCGTGTTGCGGTGAAACTATTATATAACTATGAGTGGCTTGGTTCCAAAAATGAAAATTGAAGCCTATTAATCACTCGCCAGCTGGCAGAGTGAAAGTGGTTTATTAAGTTGTTCTAAAGATAGTGAGACGATAAACTTTGCAATTTTTGATAAAAAACCAATTTAATTAGGTTTGGAAATGATGCTATTAATATCTGAATTATTTACGAACTGTAAAACGTGTTAGCTCTATGTAATTTTGAAGAGAACTGATTATATTTTTTTTCCTTGAAAAGACCAGCCCCTCAACATACAGTTTCTTAATTTTTTAATATTTTGTTTAATGAAACCTGTTTATGATAACTCCGCAAAAACACAAGGAGACTTAAACGTGTCCGACCGTCTCCTGTCGACCAGTAATAAACCAACAACCCAAAGTAAGTTAATTTAAAAAAGTATATTGATAATTATATAGATTTATCAATATTTACATTTTCCAGTGTGTTTGTCTGTAATAACCTACGAATCAAATTTGTAACGTATTCAATACTTTTCGCAAATGACGTAAAATCTATGTCGGGTTGCAAGCAGAGTTTACGGTTTGCATAACTATACGAAATGAAAATAACGTAGAAATTTAATGTTTAATGAACACATTTATTCGACGTACCTAATAAGTAAATGGTCCGATATTTTTAATCATGATACTAATTTGAAGTTGTTATCAAAAGGAAAATACTCTACCAAAGGAATTTTCAAGTTTGATTTTCGTCCAAATAATTGCACCTTGAATATTACATTGAAATCTATGGGCAACGCATATTTTTTTAAGATATTATAAAAAGTAACTTGAAATTCATACATGCAAATCTCTTGGTGAATATATGCATAAACTTTCTCTTTATTAAAATATGAAATACAAATATCAAAACATTTACCTCAAATATTTTGACAAAATTATTTTTTTTCTTAATTTCATCAAAGGAAGATAACTCTTCAAAAAAGTTTAAGATGCAAAGTGTCAGGATTTTGACAGTGCATATGTTGTCAGTCATGTTTATTAACTTTCATAGTTATCTAGCAATTCATTTTAACTATTTTAAAAATATTCAAAATTGTTCAATATCCCTTGATTATACATGGAATACCTTTATTATATAAGTAATACAGATTTGATCACTATCCGACCTTTATGAACACCTCATAATACTCAAAGAATGATGTTCCTTTTCCCTTAAAATATCCTTATTAATCATATTTAGATTTTTTACTTCAATACAGAATTAATATTAAGAATTTTGAATGTGATTAACGAATATTAAGATGCATTTTATTATAAAACGGGCAATCACCGTCTTGAACTACATAAAGTACTTAAAATTCATATCAAACTCACAAATTCATGATTTTGCTCTATGATTTAGACATGATCCATTTAATGAATCATACCCAAATCATAGGTGACAAATAAGGAAGTTTGATCATGATGTGATTTGTTTCTTGGTTTTGAGTCTGCTATGATTTTCTTGTGATTCTGGTATGTGCTTTTATCTTAGAAGGCAACAGAGCATGAGTTTGAAATATGATTCGTTAATTTTAACTGCTAAAAGTTTGTGATTTTGGTATGGTTTCTTAACTTTGTCTTTAAATTCAACCTGAGTTACAAATAATTTGTTAACTAGTCCAGTAGTAGTCATTCCCAGCTGAGTTACCAATCTGGGTCAGATAAACTGGCCACTAAGAATTAAGATCACTGCATAACAGGAAGTTGAGTTGCAAATTTTGAATGTTCATCTTGGAGCCTAAATGTGAGGTACATGTCAGGAAAATTTGTTATTGTTGGGCATCTAGCTCTATCTTGGCATATTTATAAAGTGAATTTATGGAAGTAATTTTTGTGGGAATATATTCTTATTCTTTTGAGGTAAATAATATTTTATAAAGACTAATTGACAATACACTATCAGGTGATTTATTAACTGAAGCAAGCAACTAGTGCGTGGATGCATCATTAGTTCAGACGTGCAGCTAGGTTTTGAAATGCATACGTGATATTTTAACTTGTACAATGCATGTAATAATTGCTAGAAGAGTTTAAAATAACAGTATAATTATCTTCTAAATTATGGAAGACTTTGATCCTTTGTTGTAATTCAGATTATATTGGCCTAATGATATAGTTAATGTGACATATATGCATATATTTTCCATGTTTGGCGATTAGTGATAATGTATTTCAAATATTAACAGGATATATGTCTGTTGCAAATTATAAATTAAGTGTTCAGTTTTTTCTGTAAGAAATTATTGTATAATTGTCCTTTAACAGGTCATACCAGAATCATGGTTTTGATACGAGCTGTTAGTTACAACAGATCATACCAGGATCATGGTTTTGATATGAGTTGTTGGTTACAACAGATCATACCAAGATAATGGTTTCGATACGAGTTGTTAGTTACAACAGATCATACCAGGACCATGGTTTTCTTGCAATTTGTTTAGTTTAACAGATCATCCGAGAATCATAAACCATTAGCTTATTTGTATGTGAAATTTTCCTGTACCAACTCATTGTAAAACCATGATTTTTGAATGAGCTTTAAAAGATCACACTAGAATCATGATTTAATAACTGTTGTTAGCGTTAATGGATCATACAAGAATCATGATCCATTAACTCATTTGCATGTGAAATTTTCCTATACCGAAATCATCTCAAAACCAAGTCACACAAGTCATTGATATGATCCCATCGGCTAATTTTTCTGTGTGGGGTGTGTGTCATTTGTAATGAACCTAGTAATGATTCCTGTAACTTTTTGGGATAAACAATGTAAAACTTTATTTTCAATTCGAGTAATTTTCAATATTAGCAAATAAAAATTACGTAAAACCAAATCCCTTAAACTTATTAGTTGTAATGAAAACTTTGTATATTATTAACCAAAAATTAAGATGGTCTGATCGCCTTAATATTTATCAAACTTTCAATTTTTTGGTGATTTTTATATGAAATGTGGCAATAACGAACAGTGTTTTAAATCAAAAGTCCAAACCGAAGGAAAAATACAAAACAGGAGCAGCGCAAACACAGACCTCTACAAAAATTAGAGGTAGGATCAGTTGCCATGGAGGAGTAAGCATCCTCTGCTGACCGGTTACACCCGCCGTGTGCTCTTTGTCTTAATGGGGAAAACGGGAAAATCCGTAGACAATTCGATGATTGATAACTCTAACAATAAGAATGAAAAACGTCAGTCAGCATACGACCTAGCGGAAGATTGTATTTGCTGACAAGGTCGTTGTGTCGATCATAGCACTTAACGAAATAATGACTTCAATCGAGACTGTTGGTAGTCTTGCTTTATCAACTTGTTTGTCAGTAGCTTGCATCGTTTTAGAATTTGTTCAGATGTAGAGCATGCCCTTGCGTATCAAATCAACTTAGAGACAAAAACTCCATATGCAGGTGATGAAGGTATATTGCTACATAAGAAAGGAACGTTGACGATAGAAAAATTAAAGTCATTACGTTTATCATAAAGTGTTGTTGTTAGGTTACCATTTATGCTTTTTTCTAGTAAATATCTAAATATGAAACAGATGACTTTGACTTTGTGGTATTCTTTATTTCAAGTTCACTGGGATATATAGAGTCGACGTAATAATGGAAGTAACAATAGTTAAGGGGGACGTGCGGCCATCTTGTACATTTGAGAATAAAAATGTAAACATTTCCTGAACTGGCTTGTTTCTGCCAAAAAACTGTTGTCAAAAAAAAAAAAAAAGCAAAAAATATGACATTCTATATGTTGTTTTGTATGCAAATTACGCATACAAGAGCAGAACAATGCCTTTTTTAATAACTTAGAACTGCGCAGCTACAGACTTAAACTCAAGATTTAAAAATCTGAAAAAAATGAAAGAAGGTCATTAGTGTCCACTTTACAACCAATTGTTGAGAAAAAGGTCAAAGCGTGCTTATTTAAATTGTAACTTTGTCTCAAAAGAGGGTACCCTATTCTTAAAATGGGTCCCCAAAACCATCAATTCGCACGGGATATTTTTGTCTGTGTCTGTGGAGGTATATTGAAGTTATATTGAAAATATATGTATAGTTTTTATTTAAAACAATTAATTTTTTGGACCCCTACCCTACTTCTAAAAAGAATTAAATTTCATTTATACTTATAGAACTAAAAAAACCCATTGGAACTGGTATAGAGATGTCTGTCACATTCAACACAGATTGTTTTGAATTTATTAGTGTATATTCAAAGTTGTGAAATCATGACCCCTGGGGTAGGATGGGGCCATAATGGGGGGTCGACTTTTTACATAGGAATATATAGAGTAAATCTTTAAAAATCTTCTTCTAAAAAACCGTTAGGCCAGGAAAGCTGAAACTTGTGTGGAAGCATTCTCAGGTAGTGTAGATTCAAAGTTGTGAAAATCATGACCCCCTGGGGTAGGGTGGGGCCACAATGGGGGGTCGACTTTTTACATAGGAATATATAAAGTAAATCTTTAAAAATCTTCTTCTCAAGAACCAATTTGCCAGAAAATCTGAAACTTATGTGGAAGCATCCTCAAGTAGTGTAGATTCAAAGTTGTGAAAATCATGACCGTTGGGGGGTAGGGTGGGGCTACAACGGAGGGTCGATTTTTAACATAGGAATATATAGAGTAAATCTTTAAAAATCTTCTTCTCAAGAACCATTTGGCCAGGAAAGCCGAAACTTATGTGGAAGCATCCTCAGGTAGTGTGGATTCAAAGTTGTGAAAATCATGACACCAGGGGGTAGGGTGGGGCTACAACGGAGGGTCGATTTTTAACATAGGAATATATAGAGTAAATCTTTAAAAATCTTCTCAAGAACCGTTAGGCCAGGAAAGCTGAAACTTGTGTGGAAGCATCCTAAGGTAGTGTAGATTCAGAGTTGTGAAAATCATGACTCCCGAGGGTAGGGTGGGGCCACAATTGGGGGGGGTCAACTTTTTACATAGGAATATATAGAGTAAATCTTTAAAAATCTTCTTCTCAGAAACTAATTAGCCAGGAAAGCTGAAACTTGTGTGGAAGCATTCTTAGGTAGTGTATATTTAAAGTTGTGAAAATCATTTCCCCCTGGGGTAGAGTGGGGCCACAATTGGGGATCGAATTTCTACATAGGAATATATAGAGTAAATCTTTAAAAATCGTCTTCTCAGAAACTAATTAGCCAGGTGATTATTTAATATTGTTTAGATTTTGGCTTCTGGATGATTCCTGGACGATTGGGTCTCACAAGGGGTTCATCGTTTGATGTAGGTTTATATCCCATTTATAAACAATTGTTTAGGATCTTTTTGAGAGCTGCAATGCTCAACATGTGATATTACTATAAAATCATCCTGTTAGAAAAGGGACTAATGATAATAAACATAACAATATCCAGTGGAAAAAATTAATTTTTATTTATACAGGATCTACATGTATTATATACTACATTGTCCAGATAGTTTTTATTATGACTCCATTAAGCTGATTTTATCATACCTATTGTTCCTCAGATGAGCGATGTGGCTCATGTGCCTCTTGTTTAAATGTACAGACCCTGAAACGCACTACTACACCAGCTGTACGTTTCTCGCACGCTTCTCACACGCTATACGGTTTTGTACGATACGATACGTTTCTCACACGGTACGGTACGTTTTCCATACGATACGACACGTTTCTTGTACGATACGATACGTTTTCTATACGCTTTCCATACAGTGTGTACGGTTACTGTGCAATATGATTTTAACAATCGCTGGTCATTTAGTTTTTAAAACATCTAATTCACAATAATTACAAAGTATTTCATTAGTTTATTAGATTATCACAAGTTTAGATAAATATATCGTTATTGACAATATAAAATATGGAACGAATTAAACAATGGCATCATAGGCAAATACTCGCCCGATAACGTCCCTGTTTGCGGGGACGGACTAATTACACCAAATGTTATTTACCTGTAAAGGCCGTGAATAAAATAGTCTATCAAGAATAATTAATTCAAATACACAGGAAATTTCTCAGTTCAAATTATATACTTTTATTATTAAATATCACTACTTTCCTAGACGACTTTAGCGCAAACGGCAACATAAAACATTTACCGCTATCGTTTTTGAAAATTTAAAACTTGCAAACATGTACCTATAAAGTCTATACTGGGCAGGAAAATATTACATTAAATTTTACTTTTTTTTCTTTTTAGGAGGAAGGGATAGACAATTAAAAACTTCATTAAAAATTTCTGTATTACTTTACTCTGGTAGGGTTTTGTCTTAAAACCACATCTATTATTTTCTTTTAGAATTAAAACTCAAACATTACAAGATTAGAATTCTGAAAAAAAGAGGAATAAAGAGCAATGTGCTATGTACAATAATGTACTGTCTGTTTAAAACCGATTTCTGTTAAGTCACCTGAGCCGGGAAAAGGATCATTGCATTGTATGATATCAAATTAAATTACATTGTACATCCTAGCCGAGTTTATCCATTGCTGAATTAATCATTTCTACTAAGGGTTTATTCGAGGTAAACAACATGTACCACGTACTCTCTCTCTCTCTCTCTCTCTCTCTCTCTCTCTCTCTGAATTTTTTTTTTTTGTAAAGTAAATAAACATCTTACTAACAACGAAATACCCCCACACTTTAGGCATTCAGAAGTTGGAGTTCTATTCGCTTTTTGCTATTCACTATTCGAATAGCGAATAGAATTCTCTGGTCGGTTCGCTATTCAAATTACCGTAAACATGCTAATAAACGTAAATTCAAAATTCCATATAACCTTCATTTTTTAACGGAGAGAAACAATAAAATATTTAAAACTATAACTTGCTGACCTGAACATTGACATAATTAGCTAGCCTGGCGAAAAGGTAAAAAAAATCATCATATTCTATTGCAATGGGGATATCTTTCAAGGGGCTTGCTAACCCCCTGTATCCCATATTTGGGCCTTCATTTTTGGTGAGGATAGGGTCCCGGGAATGTCCAGTCGACCCTCAAAAAGAAATGGTTTACACGACCATTAACATGCTTAGCTAGCCTGGCGAAAATAGGAAATTTCGTAGAACACATTTATAATGGGATATCTTTCAAGGGGCTGGCTAACCCCCTGTTTCTCACATTTGGGCCTTTATATTTGGTGAGGAAGGGGCCCTGGAAATGCCCAGTCGACCCTCAAAAGGAAATGGGTGTACACGGCCATTAACAGGCTTAGCTAGCCTGGCGAAAATAGGAAATTTCGTATAATACATTTGTAATGGGATATCTTTCAAGGGGCTGGCTAATACCTTGTATCCCATATTTGGGCCTTCATTTTTAGTGAGGATGGGGCCCCGGGAATTGGGTTTACACGGCCATTAACAGGCTTAGCTAGCCTGGCGAAAATAGGAAATTTCGTATAATACAGTTATAGTGGGATATCTTTCGAGGGGCTGTCTAACCCCCTGTATCCTATATTTGGGCCTTCATATTTGGTGAGGATGGGGCCCCGGGCATGCCCAGTCGACCCTAAAAAGGAATTGAGTTTACACGGCCATTAACAGGCTTAGCTAGCCTGGCGAAAATTGGAAATTTCGTATAATACAGTTATAATGGGATATCTTTCAAGGGGCTGGCTTATCCCCTGAATCTCATATGTGGGCCTTCATTTTTAGTGAGGGTAGGGCTCCGGGAAACCCCAGTTGACCCTCAAAAGGAATTGGGTTTACACGGCCATTAACAGGCAAAGCTAGCCTGACGAAAATAGTAAATTTCGTATAATACAGTTATAGTGGGATATCTTTCGAGGGGCTGGCTCCGGGAATGCCCAGTCAACCCTCAAAAGGGATTGGGTTTACACGGCCATTAACAGGCTTAGCTACCCTGGAGAAAATTGGAAATTTCGTATAATACAGTTAAAGTGGGATATCTTTCGAGGGGCTGTGCAAAACCCTGTATCCCATATTTGGGCCTTCATACTTGGCGAAGATGAGGCCCCGGGAATGTCCAGTCAACTCTCAAAAGGAATTGGGTTTACACGGCCATTAACAGGCTTAGCTAGCTTGGCGAAAATAGGAAATTTCGTATAAAACAGTTGTAATGGGATATCGTTCAAGGGGCTGGCTAACCCTCTGTATCCCATATTTTGGCCTTC
>WFKH01011926.1:24295084-24312652 GCA_016163765.1 Magallana hongkongensis
GAGACAGAACATGAAATCTCACTCGAAGGGAAAGTGATCGATCTTTCCCATACTTGAAAAACAAGTTTTGTCGACTGGGCATTCCCGGAGACCCACCTCCTCCAAATACGAAGTACCAAATATGGGAAACAGGGTGTTATCGAGCCCCTTGAAAGATATCCCATTATAACTGTATTATACGAAATTTCCAATTTTCGCCAGGCTAGCTTAGCCTGTTAACGGTCGTGTAAACCCAATTCCTTTTGAGGGTCGACTGGGCATTCCCGGGGCCCCACCTCCTCCAAATATGAAGGCCCAAATATGGGATACAGGGTGTTAGCCAGCCCCTTGAAAGATATCCCATTGCAACAGTATGATGAATTTCTTACCTTTTCGCCAGGCTAGCTAATTATATCAATGTTCACGTCTGGTCAGCAAGATATGATTTTTAATATATAACTCTTTCTTAACATTAAAAAAGGAAAGTTTATGTGGAATTTTAATTTACGTTTATTAGCATGTTTACGGTAATTTGAATAGCGAACCGACCAGAGAATTCTATTCGCTATTCGAATAGTGAATAGCGAAAAGCGAATAGAACTCCAACTTCTGAATGCCCACACTTTAAATAAGAAAAGAAAGACATTTAGAAACACAATTAATTCTGATTTAACACAGTATATTTTCATCTGCCGGGCATTTTCTCTACTATTTCTTGCATGTATTTTTCTGCAATGACGCTACCTCGGTACCCGCATGAATCACCAAAGAAAGCATTTTATTGTTTAATTGAACTGTCAGCGATTCTTTATAATTATTTCAAGTTTATAAAATAGCCGTAGAGTATTAATTTGTATTTTTACATATACCTATACCATCACTGCATGTTAATCTTACGGGGTAGTAGATCCCCGCTAATTGGTAATCTACAGCGCATTTATTACTTCTCAGTGTATAATATATGTATCTAAATATATTATTTTCGTTAAATTGGTCCCAAAAAGAGCAGTCTTGATCAACAGAGATTATGCAACATATACACAGCAGTATACACACGCCGCTACACAGCAGTATACACACGCGCCGCCGGGATTGTAAGGTGAAACAGGTGCTCGCGGCAAGGTGTGAAAATCGGGAACTTGAGTACATTTTACATGTACTTAACTTGAAAAGTTGGTTTGTTGAAAAAATAAACCACCAAAAAACAAACAATAAAATTAATGAAAATCAAGACATTTTCATATTTGCATTTTTTTTTATTGTGTTAGAATGGAAATTTCAGCTTATGCGTGTCAAAGTTCAAAATATATTTCTGTAAAGCAAATTCTGTGGTCAAATTAATTTATCATTTTTATATTTTTCAAAAAAAAAAAAAACAACAACTAAACTGTAGAATTAAATCATCCGGCCATTTTGGGTTTTTTTCCCCCACGGAATACATGTACTTGTTATTTGTTACATACCGGGAAGTAAAATCTTATTAAAAAGTTATTTATTTAGTTTCTCGCACGCTTTTCATACGGTTCTTGTACGCTTTGTATGATACGATACGTTTTTAATACGATACGATACGTTTTTAATACGATACGATACATTTCTCATACGATACGATGCGTTTATCATACGATACGATGCGTTTCTCGCACGGTACGATGCGCTTCTTATACGGTACGGTACGTTTCTCGCACGATACGATACGCTTCTAATACGATACGAAAGTTGCACGCTTCTCATACGCTTTTTAGGTGTAGTAGTGCGTTTCGGGGTCTGTATTTTATATGTCATTTTTAAAGTTTTAAGAATATAAACAAACAGCTGCTAAGTACATATTCACAAAACGGCACACCACGACTAAAAAGCCACTATATTTAAGCACCACTTAGATATATACAGGAAGAAGATGATGACCACGATATATTCTTATACACGGATATGTGCGCATAATATAGTTTCTTTTTGAAGGGTTCAGTGAGTAAGATAACTTGTTGGCAACATTGGTAAGATTCTGTTCTTGTAAAATTCTAACTTGAATCAAAATGATTTCAAACAAATTTCAATCGATGAATCAGAATTTCAGTTTTCATTACGAAATTGAACGTAGGTTATAGTTGTTGTGTTGTAACTACATTGTCATGCACACCTTTTACACTTACTAGGTACAAGCTAAACTGATACAGCTATGGTATAAGTATGAATGTTATATATCGCAAAAAACGCAGTGAAACAATACATAGTTTTAGATGCATTTAAGATGTATTTTATTATTCATTAGCTTAATACTGTAGATTCATAATTAAACGCGAGGAATTAATATCCGCGTAAAATCGCGAGAAGCAACCGTCGCGGATTTAAAAATCACGCTTTTATTTTTCAGACAGTTTTGTACTATAGGAAATTATAAGAAAAAATGGTCCTCGCGATTTTATATTCTCGCAATTTGATACAAAACAATGGAATCGCGGAATTAAGTACTCGCGTAAAATAAGGAATTTACAGTAAGCCTTATGTTTGATATACTTTATAAAGCATGTTTGTTTTTGTTTTCTCAATTAAGGATCGATATACCACTCTAGGTTCAACTACATTGACTTTCGGTAGTAGAATGATATGATTTGGCTGGCCCTATTCATCAAACATTTTTGGACAGTGAATACATATGGTGAGTGAATGGATTCAAAATGATTATTATTATTATTATTTTTTTTTTTTTGCATTTATCTTCTAATATCTACTAATATCTATCAATATCTATGCAGTAATATTTCGTATAAACAATATTTGTTGAGTTTATCATTGGCAGGTACAAATAATTGACAACGTGTACAATAAGATTGGGAAACAAGCCAAAAGCTTTATATTAGGCCAGAAAAATAAGGGAAAAAAAGCTTATATAAAAGAAAAAAAAATAACCCATCCAAAATTGTTCAGATAGATGGAAAAATAAAATACAGTTAGAATTACATAAACAATATTTACCAGTAACATAATCCCACGAGCGTATATCTGCATGTAATACTAAAGAAAACAATATAATATGTTAATAGATATAAAGTACTACTTTAAACATATATATGTTAAACATCTGTTTATAAATATATTCTAGATGGTTTTCACATTTTTTTTTTACATTTTAAGAAACGATCATTAAGTAGAAATCATAATCTTTTATATAACAAAATTTCCATTTGAATGAAACTTTTCAAAACATAATTTTTAATTTGTGTGAAGTTTTCACAATAATTTTTGAAGAAACAATTATGTTCTTTTTTTTAAAGGGCTGGATTGTCATGGCCATTTTTATGCTATATTTATTAATCTCCTTGTGGAGAAGAGTTTTGTATTAAAATATTTAAAAAAAGGTGAAATTTCAAAGCTATACTTTGTGGCTTGTATATTTTCTAAAGAATAGTTTATGGCTAAAATAAATAATATCTAAACTTTTAAAGTACGTCTACAGGGAAATGTGTTGCCCATTCAGCCTCCATAATGGTAATATTTATTCAGCATCGCGATCGCTTACAGGTTTTGGCAATCTGAACGTACCAAGTGCATTCAATCTGGGCCCTATATGTAAAGGTCGAATAACTCCAATTGTAAATAATTGTCATATGAAATTGAATGCGATCTGATTTCAGAACTTTTTGGCTCTCATTGAAAAAATTATCAACACAATCCAAATCAAAAAGGGAAAATCAAAATTCCCTTTTTTTGACCCTGTTTTTCATATCTGCATCCATTTACACCCCTTTTTGCCAAAAATAAGCCTTTACAAGTCAAAGTTCATGGAATTTTCCTGAATCATTGACATTTAAATGCATTAAACAGAATTTTAAAATGAGTAACGTTCCTCTTATCCTTATAAAAACTTATGAAGCATCAGAGGAACGTTCCTCTTCACCTAAACTAAAATCTCTACATTTCATCTGAGGAACGTTCCTCTTTTCACTTCAACAGAAATCTTGACAAGTCATATGTGGAACGTTCCTCTTTTCACTTAATTATATAAACTGAAATCCTAACAAAGCATCTGAGAAACGTTCCTGACTTGAAATCTTTACACTGTATCTGAGGAACGCTCCTCATTTCACTTCATCTGAAAGCTATATAAAGCATCTGAGGAACGTACAATCTTTTACAAGTTGATTGTTTTCTTTTTACATGAAAGCTGTATAAAGTATCAGAGGAACGTTCCTCTTTTCCCTTAAATTGAAATATTTACACTGCAACTGAGGAACGTTCCTCATTTCATTTAACAAAATGTTTACTTCTCACCCGAAGACTTCAAAACATTTCCTTTTATAGTATTCTAATCATTACACAAAATGTGACTAGCAACAATCCTTTTTGTAAAACTTATAAAAGACAAATTCTTATGTTACTATATCACTCTTTCAAAATCAAATTGAAACATCGATTTTGACAAATTAAAAGTAAACTAATTAGTCATTCTTAAGGAGTTTCGGGGGAGAATGTTTCAAACATACGATTTCCTTTAATATTTTTCCAGTGAAAGGTCAACTTATGAGTAAATTATGTGCAAAATATAAGGTAAATTGACCGGATAGTTTATCTGTTTACCGCACTCAAATTTTGGTCATATGTCAAATCATCCCCGACATTTTATATAGGATTATATAGGAAGAAGGGGGTTATCATTTTCAATTTCATATGTAAAAAAAATACAAACATACTATTTTCTTTTAATTTTCAGCAACGGAAGGTTGAAATTGACCCGATAGTTTTTATGCTATCCACTCTCATAGTTTGATCCTATAAACTTGTCTTGGCAGCCATTTTACATAGGCTATAGAATTGTACATAATAAAAGGATGTTAACGAATCAAATTTAATTTTATTTGTAATAGATTAAAAAATTCCTTTCCCCTAACACAGAATAGGATCGCATATATGTTTTTTTTTTTGATTTTGCAAATTATAATTTCAATCTTAATAACTGACGCTGCAATAAAAAATGCACGACGTTTGTTTTTGTCAATAGTTATGTCAAAGTCTCAGCTGATGTCATCGTAAGACGTTGACTCCGACGTGGATAACGTCGATTTTGAAGAAGAGGCGAAATGATTAAAATACATCTGAACATTATTCTAAGGATTAACTTCTTTGAAAATAAATTTTATAAGTAAATTTTAAAAATAAAAACATTACATGATAACCTAAATATTTGAACATTTTACTCTGCATTATGGTTTTACGACATTAAAACTATTTTCTTTAAGTATTGCGCAATACCCTGTGAAGAGGGCGCAAAATTATAAACCCGCGACTGACCTTAAGTTGACTGTTTCTATACCCCCCGCAAACAAAGTTTGGGGGGTATATAAAAATCACCTTGTCCGTCCGTCCGTCTGTCTGTCTGTTCGCCTGTCTGTGCAATCAGACTAAAAAAAGTTCTGCTTAAATTAATTGTAAATAATTTATGTGCGATTGTCAACATTCTACTGGAAAACCCTGATTTTATTTTTAATATCTATCATGATGCAAATTGATATGATACATTGCGGTGATTATTATTGCAGGGAAGATTTTCACTAAAGCCCCTATTGTACATGTAGCTAATAAGCACAATTGAAATTTAGAAGTCATGCTAACTATGTCACTTATTAAATGACTTGTTTAACAAGTATGCAAAATTACTCCTGATGATAGCGGGTTTGCAGCTCATAATTTAACAATTTTAAATATAAAATCAAAAACTTTGTGTCAAGCCGCTGAAACAATAATATGATGTTGGTTAAGTAATTTAAGGACTGATTTTTAAATCAACCCTTACAAGCAGGCACGTAGCATCAGGGTGGTGGGGGGGGGAACCCCTCCCCCTTCATTTTTTCTCGCAGCAGTCATTTTTCTTAAATTTACATATCAAAAAATGAATATGGGGTCCCCCCCCCCACTTTTTTGAGAGCATGTAAAAAAATTGAAGTGAAAGGAAGGAAATAAACAACAGTGAACTTGAAGAAATTGAAATTATAGGTACACTACGGTGGATATCTCAACGAGTATTTTTAATTTAGGATTAAGCATATCTGTATATGTTAACACGGGCTATTTATAATGGGCCAACTAGACAAAAAAAAAATGCACTCGATCATTTATAAAGAACAACAGAAATTCTAGCAGTGACCAATGTTTTCAATTGATTCATGTTGTCATTTCCAAATAATATTTAAAATAAAGAAATATATGTACATGTAGCAAAAAACAAGAAAGATACTACGATCAATTCATTCTCTCTCAAATTAAAAACAATACCGTTTTCAAAGAATATACGGGTTCATTGCGTAATTCTTATCTACTCCTGTATGCGTGAATGTAAAATATTATACAAAATTTCAGTACATGCACATAGACACTACACTATTTACACTCTATTTACACATTTTACTCTTTTTCTAAGATGTTTCTAGATGAAGAAGGGAAGGTCAGTTTTTACATTCAGTTATAAAGTTTACATTCATGTCATATTGAAAAGAATTTACATTATCAGTATTAATTTAGAATTAACAATATGATATGAAATTGGCTTACAATACTTAAGATAAGGCTTAGTCAACTGCATTACGCTAAGAAAGTTTTGTGAAACAGCTATGACAAATCTTAGGAACTTCCTAAGTTATAACTTAGGCATATCTTAAGTTCTGTCTTATGAAACATCTTAGGGAATCTTTGTCAAACGGGCTCCAGGTCCACAATACTTCCAGTGCAACTAGTAATTGCATGGAGGAGTTGATTTAAAAATCATCTCCAAAAGGAGAGATAAAAAGACGGCCAGACATTTGAACAGGTGTTAACTTACAGTACAGGCAACGCGGATCCCATGTTTCCCGCGCCCCGTCACGGTATAAACACATCGAGTTAATCGGCCAGGCGAGACAGGTATACCGTGTTCCCATCACGGTAAACTTATCATCTACCTGTCACCGCCACGGTAAAATTATCGATTGAAAAGTATCGTATACAAGCGGGAGTTATCTCCCCGAATGACAAAATATTTAATTTAGTGACGATATTTGTGATCCTTCACTTGAGTTCTTTAGACTTTTGAAATCATAAGTCAGTTCGTGTTTTGATATTTATTAAGCACACATTAATCGTGTAGTGGTATAAAAGCAATATATAATCAATCTGCTATCAATCTTAAAAATCCATCTGCAATATCTTAATCAAATCATAAGTATATAAATCAGTATCTAGAATAAGCAATTGTTCATACATCCTTTCGGGTCATGGTTCATAAGTGACTTATAAACGAAGTCCATTGTTAAAGGTTAATTACAATTAAGAGTCTTGCATCCGTTGATCGTTTCTCAGCGTCCAATCATCATCGAGAGTTTCATTCTTCCTGGTCATTCCGCTGACACCACGAATTCAAACTACGTCTGTTGTCCTTTTCGGTTAATGGCCTTTAACATAGTTCACTATTATCTTTCACTATACACTTGTCTCATATCGAGTGCACAACAAGCTAATGACTGATTAACGTAAGGCAGAATACAATCATACAATTATATTTCATATATATGGCTACATGTATCTGGTTACATATTTACCTAGATTTTGACAGAGGTTATAATCAAAATACTTGAAGCCTTTTTAAATATTTTTTTTTAATTCATAGCTATTAATAATTAAAGTATTTAATTTAATAGTTGTGGAGTAATTGTAAATAAAATATATGTGAGTCATTATTCCACAATCATATTTTAAGAATTTCATTTACAAATAAAATATCATGCAATGATTTAAATAGCCAATAAAATTATTTGTCAGTAGGTTGCTAGTGTTTTCTTAGTAATAAGTTGGTCTGCCTACATTCGTATTTTTTGGTTGTTGAAGTCCATGCGCGTGTCAACTTATGATGAGCAGGACTCGCTGACACATCAAAGTGATTAAAAATTAGGGCATCCAATAATTAGCACCCCGGTTTTTAGTTGTTTTTTTTTTTTTTTTTTTGGTTTTTTTTTTTGCGCGTTTTATTCATTTCCTACTAGGTGTTCTACGTGTGAAGAATTAACGTTCTAGTGATTTTTCATTTCACATAAAATAATTACGTATTTCATTCACGTTTCCAAAACTCCTTATCAATTATTTTAGAGAAATTTTAAATGAAGAATCATCTGCACCCGTAACAGATTTCATGTAACTGTAGATGTAACTATTATTTCAAAGATATATATTTTTGATTATAATCTATATTGGAGAGGGTAAGAACTACTAAATATTTTTGTTTCTGATTTTTTATTTATTTTATACATTTTCTTTCTAAACATGTTTTTGATCCATATCAATTAGTAGCATGTTTTTAAGCTTAGTCTCTCGATGCTCATGACAGTACTGTTACACTAGTGCGTGACAAGCACGTGCTACACGATGAACGTTTGCCATACGATCAAGGGCAAAATATGAAAATTTTCCTCTTGCCCTTAAATACTAAATGATATCATTTTATTTGTGCATGTTGAATATGAAACTATTACACATATTAAGTAACAGTTGCGAATAACGTTTTTCGTAACCTCCCCCCCCCCCTTTCAAAGTTTTATGACTCTCAAAGTAAACTGTATTTGACTGAGGCATGTTTAGTCCCCATTGTTTTACACGAAGGTGTGAAACATCGCACTAACAGGAAATCACTCTACGCTTGAACGCAGAGAAAATACAGGTGGAAAATCCGTGTAACGAGTGACCATCAAGAATTCTACCTGTATAATAATTTAAACAATTTTACTAATACTAATAGAAAGTAATATCAATAAATAATTGATTCATTTTACTGCGTTCTTAAACTGCTAAATTTTAAGTTTTTAATTTAAAATTTAATGAAAATTTAATTTAATTTAAATTTTGCAAAACAACCTCCAATATAAAATAAACGTATATGAGAGAGAGAGAGAGAGAGAGAGAGAGAGAGAGAGAGAGAGAGAGAGATTTCTGTTTAAACAACGTAGTAGTTTAAGCATTGACTGCTTATTTTTGGATGTCGTCGTTCTACTGACACACCAATGCGGTTCAGACAAATTGAATACCGTGCGTTAGCGCGGTATGATAATTTGTCTGCATGGTGCGCTTTCACGGCTAAAAATATAGTGCCATAAACTTTGTAGACAAAAATCTTTTTAATTAAGGAGTAGATGTAATTTAATGATTATTTTTCAAAAGTACATATCAAATTGGTTATGTAAGGTTGAACGTTTCATTTAATCTTACAAAAATAAATATACTCAAAACACGTGGTGACGTTTATATTTGTGCTCATGGCGCATGAATTGGCCAAGTGTATTCATAGGAAATTGAACGTCACAGATTTCCAATGCAAACATAAGGGGAAATATACACTGAATGTAAATATATACAAATCAAACTTCACAAACACAGTATATTAAACATCACAAACAGTGTAAAATATTCTATTTTCTTATTTTCTGTACTTGAAATGAGAACTTGTAGAACGAAACTATGGAAGGAGCACGTGGTGCAGCTCGCGGCCTGATTTAATTGACAGGTGCAGCACATGGACTCAAGACTGAAATTGCATGTCGGATTCAATCACATTGTACTATATTCTTCTATGAATACTAAATTTATGAATATTTATTATTGGTATATTTCAAGTGAATGTACATAAAATTACGCTTAACGCATTCTCTCTCTCTCTCTCTCTCTCTCTCTCTCTCTCTCTCTCTCTCTCTCTCTCTCTCTCTCTCTCTCTCTCTCTCTCTCTCTCTCTCTCTCTCTACTACTCCTCCTCCTCCTCTGTAAGATAGAAAATCTCTTCCGTAAGATAGAAAATGGGCGTTCTGTACGGTTAGACGAAGATGTACGCAATTATAGAGTTTTTCTTTTGTGTTGAACAGGTGTGAAAACCCCCAAGGGCATGTCGTTTTCTACCCTGGGTTTGTTAATCACTATACACAGGAAATGATCGCGAATTATACTTAATATACACAAGAAAGCATACTGATATAACACGTTATGGTTCAATGTGCGTTAAAGCAACCAATAACTTTATATATGTATGATAAGTTTATTATTTGAATAAAAAACTGATGTGTTAAGTTGATTCCCGACACTTGTTCATTTCACAATTTACGACATACACGTGTATTGACAGTTTACGGTGCTATGCGTGTTTAGAAAATGAGAAGATGAAATTGCTCAGCATTTACAAGTACATCTAATGAAAATATTTAATCTTAAGATTGTTCTTAAAATATTAACAACAAATAGAAATAATAACTGAAATAAACACAACAAAAACTCATATAAAGAGGTGTGTTCTTATTTACACAGCACAAAATTTACCAGCGTAATCATCGTGGTTTTTTTTTTTTGGTAATTCTAATATATTTTCCAATTTTATGAAATTCTTTTTTATAAATCTAATATATTAATTTCAAATTAATATTAAACCACAATTAATTTACAATGTAGCTGTTATGCTTAAATCTGAAGTCGCAGAATTCGCGTGGATTTACGGGCCCCACATTGCCTGTAATGTACAGTGCAAGTACAGTAACAAGACAAGCAGCAGGAATAACGATAAATCACACCGTCGCGGTTTCATCACGGTCGCTATCAATACCGCGATCAAAAACCGCGATGGTGTATCGCGGGAACGATAAAAATACCGTGGCGGTAACGCGGGCCAATACGGGATCCGCGTTGTCTGTACTGTAGAATGATCTGATTCATATGATTGGAGCTTGAATGCTGTGTAGGAGAGATTTTGTTTAGCTTAAATTAGGTAGGGCACACAGGTAACTGAGACTTTTGATGAAACAAACATAAAGTCCTTAGTATGACAAGTCCGAATTTATGATGAGCAAATATTCTGAATATTTTATGCCTCTAAATTTCAAACAAAAATAAGTTTGACCAAGCTCATCAAGCTTAATTTACTGAATTCTAGTATTTCCTTGCTGCAGCATTAAATTGATAGGATGAACAGAATCTGAATTACACAACTTTCTTGTTTGACGTGGTTAATAACTCCTGCTTTAATTAAGTGATGCATATCCCATCTGCTCAGCTGTCTGGCTTTAAACAAATAATCTACAGCTGTGAACCATTCTCATACTCACAAGAATGACCGGCCCGATAACAATAGCTTTGGGATTTCATGTGAAGTGTTAAGATCTGCTGCCATCCAAAAAAAAAATTGCAATGATACCAATGTGTTTTAAGATTAGAGTATAATGATGTTTGGTAGATTCAAATCAAATTCATGCTTAATTATCCTGCTTGGATTCAGTAAATGGTTAAACATATTTAGGTATATAGGTATATATATCCAAAGAGAAATATTTGTTGAACAAATCTCACCCTTTCTCTCTCTCTCTCTCTCTCTCTCTCTCTCTCTCGTGCTACAACTCTCTCTCTCTCTCTCTCTCTCTCTCTCTCTCAAGTTAAGCAGGGAAAAACTTATGTGACCTTTAATATATATACTGGGTATTTCTTCTTAAAGAATGTCAATAGTTAAATGTATGTTTTAAGAATTTGTGTGTAATTAACAAAAAAAGCATAACAGCCAGATCTTCATTATGAAATGAAATAACAGGAATTTATTTAGCAATGATGAGTTTAAATGCAAATATGTATCATACATAGATTCTATAGAATATCTGGACATCCCCCCTGGGAGGAAATCAATGGGGCCACAAAGAAGTTCAGAAGCCATCCAGCCAGTCAAACAGTATGAACAGAAGATAAACAGAACAGAAGATGTGTCAACCATGTATCAAAGACCGAAGTGAATGTGCTTTCAGGAAAATGCAGCTCTACTTGCGAACTCAATCCTGAATTTGATGGATGCGAGCTTTATGTTTTTAATAATTATAAAAACATATGCCTGAGACAATTATTAATATAGTTAAATTTTTAATTTTATAAACATTGAAATTTATAAATATTGAAAACAGTTAATTATAATTTGATCTACAATACAAGATTTTTTTTACACCAATTAAAATACATGTATTTGCCGCTTAAAAAAATACACAAGGGGCACCGATAGAACAGACCGACCAAAAATGTAAAAAAAAAAAAAAAAAAAAGAAAAAAAAAAGCTGTTATATTGATTTGTAACCCAAAAATGCCGCAATATCGAGTAATCGACTAAGAAAATTTTAGCTGATCATCATCGGGACTGAGCGATAGTCAAGTACTCGAGTACTTGTTAACATCCTTAATATTTACGTAATGTATACCGTGTTTAAATGCTTATTTGATTTAAGATTATTATATTTCAACTTATTTGCTGTTTTTACTTTCAAATGTAGGAAATTGGAACATTCCTCAGGTACCATGTAAAGGTTTCAGTTAAAGGGAAAAGAGGAACGTTCCTCGGATTTTTTGTGAAGATTTCAGTTGTAGTGAAAGAGGAACGTTCCTCAGATGACTTGTCAAGATTTCTGTTGAAGTGAAAAGAGGAACGTTCCTCAGATGAATTGTCAAGATTTTAAGTCAGGTGGAAAGAGGAATGTTCCTCAGCTACTTTGTGAATATTTTAGTTGAAAAAAAGAGAAACGTTCCTCAGATTGAACTGTAGAAATTTCAGTTTAAGAGAAAAGAGGAACGTTCCTCTTATGCTTCATGAGTTTTTGAATGGATAAGAGGAACATACCTCATTTTAAATGTCTGTGTAATGCATTTAAATGTCAATGAGGAAATAGCAGGAAAATTCCATGAACTTTGACTTGTAAAGGCTTATTTTTTCATTTATCATTTTCATTTCATTTTTTCGCAAAAAGGGGTGTAAATGTATGCAGATATGAAAAACAGGGTTAAAAAAAAAGGAATTTTGATTTTCCCTTTTTGATTTGGATTGTGTTTATCATAACTTTTAGTGAATACATGTAACAATGACTTCATCTAACTGTGAATATGAGGAATGGGCCGAAACGCGGTGCAAACTAAGATTAGATTTTTTAAAAAATCATTATGATCAACAGTCATTTTACAAACAATATTTCTAAACAATGTAACAATTACATTTCAGATGCTCTGAGTTACTGACACGAACTGAATACCATTATTTACATGTAGAAATAAGACTTGGCATGGTAAAGTTCAATGCGATTTGCAAGCAAACCCTATGTGCAGATAAATATCCCGGAAATCATGATATGCATTTCCTTAAAATGATGTTATTGCATATCATGTATTAATACCCCATCAAATTTTATGAAACATTATCGTAGTGACACTGAAACAAGGAAATTTATATGATAACTGATGTACTCATATTCTTAACTAAGTATTTTTTTAAAACAGGAAATACATTATTGTTCGAGCTGAGAAGCAGTTGTCTAAATCTGATAAAAATGCATGAGTATTAAAAAGAGCAAGCAATTGACAGTACTTATCAAACCCCAAAGTATACAGATAGGCACATGCAAGTTTAAAACAGTGAACTTCCGTCTTTTTAAATTGTAAATTTAAACGTCGGATTTTTTTCAATATCAAATAATACTTCAGTTTATCTATGCTACAAAATAAAAGGCAGCTGTATGATCACCGACATTTTATTTTCTACTTTTGATATTGTAAATAGATTTAAAAGCTTTCTGGTTTAATGAATTGTTTTAAATATATATTGGTTTTGTTAATTCGTGTAAATGACATATGTAACTAATAGAATGTCGAAACTTTTCCTACTGCATGAATTATATCTCTGTGAATTCAGCGTTAATTTGTGGAAAATAAATACAGTTAAACTTTGCTATCTCAAATTTGGCGGATCTAAGTAAACACTTTGAGTTACCTGAGGGTTCAAGATAACGAAGTTATTGAAAATTGGTCTATTATTATGTTTCTAGACATGCGTATACACATTATGTTTCTATATATGCGTATAGACACATGTATATGTAGTCATTTCTGTTATCGTTTTTCATATTGTCTAATAAAACACTAAAAGATTTAAAGGAAGTGAACATGAAAAAATTATCAAGGGCTCAAATTTGTCTGTTTGATGTGTATAATGATATCTGAAAACCATTTAGACACAGCTTTCCTCAGTAAGAAGATATACCACTTAGAATAACTAATTCTTGCAATCCATGAGCGCTGCCATATTGTTAAAATCATTACCTCCCTCCTGGGTTATCTCTAAGCATCTAAGAGAGGGCAGCACCGATGCTGACGTCAGTGAGACACATTGCATTTTTACACACGTTTAGTAACAGAGATAAAATGCCATCATCAAAATGTGAATTGAAACTTGAAATGGATGTAAAGAGTTGTCCTTTTGAAACAGGGTTTATGGAGGATGATTTTGGATCTCAGAATCAGGGACGTATATGTCTCTGTCAGAATGATGCAGTCCCACCAGCAGTCACTGGTTAATGTGACATTTAAAGAATGGAATGTCCCTGGATCAGTGTTATTGTGACCTATTTTTTTCTTGCACTCGGGAATCTCTTAATGTGTTTAAACATTATGTGTGCTACATAAATGAGCACACAAGGTGCATTGCTCAGCATCCTGATATTTAAAAAGTGTCTTAATCAGTTCTGTTATTCTTCTGACAGCATAAATCGAACCGGCATACGTATCATCAATATCTTATCTAAGATAAAAACAAATCAGAAAGATTTCTAGAGCATTTAAATAAAAAGTAACGGTAAGAAACCCCACAAAGAAAATGAAATTACATTTTTTGAAATCTAAAAACAGCATTTTATTTATGTAAACACTGCCTGCCACATCTCCGTACAAACATCTGGAATGCGATGGTCTCATATTTCACAAATTATCTATTCATTTTTTGCACAAATCATATATAGTTACCTAAGGTTCATTTATAGAAATGTACTAAATCCTTGTCCTCTCATGACAGTACAAAATTTTGCTTCACATCCAGGCATAATTTTTTTTGTAACTTTAATCAACTCTGTATAAACACTGCCCCAGTTCTAACATTGACCCAGTCACCAGCAGCAATGTGGCTTATCTACGTCAGAGAACAGATGCATGCTGGGGGAAAATGGATTACCTCCATAAACCTTTCACTGAGAGTGCTAAATTGATAAAATATCATGATAGAATTAAATGAAAAGGTTACAGATCTCATTTTTAAGTTTCAAAAGGCTTTTAAAATTTCTTAAGCAACAATGAATTTTTTCATGTTCACTTCCTTTAATGTTTTTATTTCATATCTAAAATAAATATAAAAAAAATTGAAATGTTCTTAAACTATCACGTAAAGCAATATTTTTTAAAAGAAGACTTGTGTTCGTGTTTGTTTGTTAGCAATTCTGATAACCGGATATACATTGCACTATATAAATTGATAAACCGATAAGGGTAAATAGAACAAACACAGAAAACTGAGCAACTTAACATTTCTATTTCAGTTTATTTAATCACAACACCATCTTACAAAAAGTCATGAATACATACGTTTTCTTTTAACACCATTGCCGAATAATCTAACCATTCCCCCGGAATTGAGACCGGGTCCTCCGATAGATTGCTTATCAGACATGGTGTGTAATGAAGATTGAATTTCTAGTACAGATTTATATACCCCAAAGAGTATTTAATTAACTGATGGGCTTAGAAGCGTTTATCATTATCATTGATACATTTTTCCCAACGCAATAATCATACCAAGCTATGTTTAACTATTGTACCACCCGATGTCACTATATAAATATCGACGATAACCTGGCTTGCGTAATTACAGAGAAAAAGATTTTAACAGCTTGGGACTATTAAGGCGTGATAAACACAGGTAACATCCGAATAGCACGGAACCCTTGCTATATCTGTTCAATAGACCGGGGAATCGGCACAACACAGCGACAGTGTACTGAAGGTGTGAAATTACTGAGGCGGTTAATTAACTTGACTTCGATATAACGCATGTTTTTGAGTGACTGCGGTCGTAAATTTACACTGAGATAAGCGGGGTATCCGAGATTTTAGTGTTCGACATACCGTTTTTTTTTAATTACTTATATAGTAAAAATGGCCTGGACGACAGACGTACCTCGAGATATCAGTTTTCGAGATACCGAAGTGTAACTGTACCGAATATCTGGTAATGTTCGCGATCATCTAATTTTTGCTTTTTTCGCGATCTCTTTTAAATCGCAAATTATTGAATATGCAGAAATTATATCTTAATCATTTTCTATAAGAAACTTTTTAAAACGCAATAAAAGACTGACACAAATTAAAAACGCCACTCATTTACCCCATTTTCGCAAATTTTGTGATACTCAAGAAAAAAAACCGGGATACTCGGTAACATTTATGAAAGTCTAATTTTTGACATTCTACAGAAAACATTGCTCTTACTAGACCTGCCTGGCAGCGTCATCCTTTTTCCGGCACACCATGGGCAGCAACCTTGGCTGTTGACGGACGTCAGTCAGATCTGTCCCCAAGTGGAGGACAGTGTGCGATATCAGCAAATGGTCAATCAATAGCAGAATGGCAGGTAGATCTGGGAGATGTGCGGAACTTGCATCACGTTTTTATACAATACAGGACGGACAATGCCATTTGGGGTATTTATCGACTAACGAAGTGAAAGTAAAGGGTGTTTATATTAGATTATTTAACTGGAGATGTTTATGTTAAGCATACATATTTGTTCAGTTTGAATACATGCGACACAGTATGGATCTGTTTCATTTAGTCATCTACAAAGTAACTGAAACATAACTTAAAGTTTAAAAAATTTCATTCTTTCTTGGACCTATAACGCACCTTTCAGTTATTCATCCTGTGCGATTTATGCGAAAATTGTATGATGCTTACAAAAACCAGTCAAAATTATTGATATGCGTAATGTGTAAAAATCCGTTTGTTAATAACCCACGAACTGTAACCATACGAGTTGAGTTGCGTTTGCCTCAAATTCTTGCCGATTATTTTTCTATTAACTTTTCAGGATTCCGACTTTTACCTTTAGAACACAGGACCAATTTCAACTCACTCTTTTACAAGCATTCTTGGCTGGTGACCGTTATACTTAATTGCTGAATTACATGTATTGGGCCTCACTCATTTCCAAAAGGAAACATATGAAAATAAGTAATAATGTCTTTAACTTCTACAACCTCTGCACCAGACATGCCAAACATTGCAACAGCTTGTTGAGCTTGTTTATATTAAGTAATCCTGTATTGATCCAACTGTAATCCCCAGCCGTGGTGAGTTGGCCCCAGGAGGGGTGTAAATTTCGGAAGAAATACCTCCGCTTGGCCTGATTTTTTAATCATAAGTCGGTTTGAACAATTTGAAACTCACACTTCTTCATATAGTTTTTTAAAGTTTCAAAGATATTTGTTACTTTAGTCACTGTATGGTCAAATGTACTTCGAAATTCCCCATCGAGTTTACACAAATATACACACTTCGAGAAACTATACTAAACTTATCTCTGAATAAGGCCTAATGATGCCAATGTCATAGTAAAGGTAAAACAAATAATGACGAAGTTGAGCTGTTTTCATCTTAATATGTTTTCATCTTAAATTTGTTGAAATTGTTTTAGACATGTTCTATGAAACAGAACCACGTATAAAAACGACGGAAATCAAGTCCTAAAGATGATTA
>WFKH01011926.1:24361022-24372269 GCA_016163765.1 Magallana hongkongensis
ATTTTATGTGTCCGAGGTCGATATCACTTGACATGGGTCCATTTAAAGAGGTTCGATCCTCTGATTTTTGGTAGCCATTTTTGGTCACCTCTAGTCTGGAAATTCTGTGTCATATATTAATTCTACTCTTAAATTACTATTTTACATTGCCAAATAAACTATTTTGAATAAAATAGTTAAAGGAAAATAACATATTTACAGAGTTAAGTAAGGGACTATATTTTGTGGCGGAAGGTTTTTAAGAAGAAAATGAACATTTTTCATAACTCAGTTGTTTTAGAGTACTTTTATTTTAACTTCCTTATTTTGAGTGCAGACCAAATTTCCAGCTAGTTTATGCATTAGATTATCTTCGTGTTGTTTCTAAAAACACATTTTAACAATATTTCAATATTTCTATCGACATGTATTGGCACATTTAACTAATATTTCATAAAAGTCAAGAAAAAATGAACTCCAATTTTTGCCTAAAATTAGCTTATTTCATGCAATATCTCAAAATTTACATTATAAACCCATACTTTTAGTTTTATTTTCTGAATTTGTAAGATATTTTTGAAAAGTCTATTAAAATTTGAGAAAAAGTTTGAGACTTTTAAATAATTTTATTGCATGTTGAATCGTTAATGGATACATACAGTGTTTTATCAGTCAAAATATCAAGTAGGTGAAGATATTGCATATTTTCTCTTTACGATTATTTTAATTTTATTAATTTTAAATAATATGAATTTGTATTTGATGCCATGGTTTATTCCGATTAAAAATTATTGAGGAAAAAGCGATTTATGTGCAATTGCACTTTCAGTGCATAAAGGTCATATTAAATACACCGTAGCACCGAAAGGAGCATATAGACCCCAAAATTTTGTTTTGAATTTTGGTTAAGCTATGTATCTAGATTTTTAAAAAAAATACTTAAGAAAAAAACTTAAAGACTTATGATCGCAGGATCCAACCTCCTTAACCACATACTGACCGTGCAACGAAGTCCATAATAGTTATATTATATAATCACTCGTAGCACAATTATGGCTTTAAAGAATTTTGTTTAGACAAAAAGTTCGGGAATTGTTCATTATGAGGTCAAAATAATCTGCTATCCTTTAAAATACTAAACGCATCAATTGCCAATTCAAGCTATCCTTATTTGAATAATCACTGCTAACATATGACATTATTTACAACGCTGTCATCAAATGTTTAAAAAAGCCTACAGTACATACTGTATAGAAGCGAGAGGCCGATCTTGCTGCACAGCTTACTATGACGTCATCTGCCTCATAATGACGCAATAAGTAAACAGAGAGTAGGCTATCAATATCAGTTTTAAAACGACGAAAATTAGAGATAGAAGAATACTTTGCAAAATATTATTTTCGATATTCTGTATTTAAAAATTCCCGTTGGTACAATGTCTTTACAATACCTATCTTTGTTGATACTGACTAGTCGTGCGATATCATATTCTGCGGACGCGCTTTCGCATCGATATCGGAAAAGGACGAATGTCACGTGATGTACTTTCAGCCAATGAAAAGGACGAAAATTATTGTCTTATGTAATATAATATAATATAATATAATATAATATAATATAATATAATATAATATAATATAATATAATATAATATAATATAATTGGAAGTTAATGGCCAAAATCATACCTATAATTTTAAAGTAGATAAAATAGGTAATTCGTTGAGAACTTTAGTCTCTTTTAAAAAATGATTTTAATTGTTCAAAATAGTTTATTAAAATCCATAAATTAAAATGGCTTACACGTTTAAAACTCTGGTCATCAACAGAACGTATATGCAAGCATATGTTTAATATTTATTTACGAAATTAGGTCCACACGAACCAGGAAAATTTGGGCAACCCGCGAACATTGACCGCCACGAATAAAAATGACTCTACAGTACGTCACAGTTATGCATTTGATATTAATATGATGTAATAATGATAGATTTTTGAATAGTTATTAATAAAATTGTACAAATATAAATTTTATTACTTCGCTGTTTTGAGAAACTGAAATCGAAAGTTGGTTACGCAATATCGTCAAACAAATTCCTCGGGTCTTAAAACGCCCTAATATATAAAATAAATGTACAAATACGTAAAAATACACATATGAAAAAAAAAGAAAATAATATAAAAATCAAAGGTGAAGGGGAGGTGGTGAATTTTTAAAGAAATGGTCCGAAATATTTTGAGTTCTATGTTTAATTTTTTTCATAGGTTGTCTGACATTAGGATATTACGGAGAGAACTGCTCCATTCCTTGTCCAGATAACTGTAAGGATGATGACTGCAACATTGTGAATGGGACCTGTATTAGCTGTGTTCCAGGATATAGAGGAGCTATGTGTAATAAAGGTAGCTAACATTACATAATATTTTTTTTTCTGATAAAGATAAGCCTTAGATGTATTTATGGCGTTGGCAAGCTAGCATATGGATAAGTATCTATTCATTGCTTAAGGTATTTCCTATATTTACTATATCTTAATTCATCAAAATTTCACTTCAAAACTTCTTTAATGTCATCCCAGGAATAACTACCAATTTTATAACGATTTCATCACTGGTACTTTTAAATTGTTTTGATACAATATCATTTGCATTGATTTTAACAGCATGTGAAGGCGAATATGGGGTGAATTGCAGTAAAGTATGTGGCGCTTGCTACGGAAAAGAACAATGTGATTACGAAAATGGTTTTTGTCCAAATGGATGTGAGGACGGGTATAAAGGGAGACACTGCACAACTGGTAACAATGAAATAGTACAGTATCGCTTATGTGGAATAAACATAGACATGACTGTTGTGGATATAATTCAAATAGATTTCATTAAATTCTTACTAAGTTCATATCAAGCTAATCTTTTGTAAATTAAGTAATCCGATTTAAAAGCCAAGTAGAAATGCATGCTTATATCTGAAGGATTATCCAGTAACATTATACTTAATTGACAAGTATTTTCAGTGGCTATTATTCTTCATGTCTAAAACATGAATTAAATTGAATTGAACATATTAAATATACACATGCATAAAAGAACATAGATCGTGCAATGTAGGACGGATGGCATGTATACCTACATGGAGCTAAGACAGTTTGATCCATTTTCAATGATTCTGATGCGTATTTAGCAGAGTGGGTGCTCGCGAGCACTCACAAAACTTTGTGTCACAGGTACATGGAGTTTTGAATATCGCTCGCGAGCACCCCTTCTCTTGAATACGCAAATCGGTCTCATTTTGTATACTATGTTGGTTGTTGTTTTAATGAACTTGTTTATTGAACTTTATTTTTTTCCAAATGTAAATTTTACATGTCTATTCTTTTTTTTTAAAATAAAAATTAAAAAGATATGAGGAAAGAATTATTAATATAAAATTCATAGTAAAATATGAAAAAGGTTGATTTAAGGAAGTTACATGAAATTCTGACTAGCCCATATCTATTTAAGATTTATTCACTTTAAGCTATATATCATAAACTTTGAGCATTATTTTATAAATATTTCGTGTTCTTTTATGTAAAGCAGAAAGAACCAATATATTATTACAAAAATAAATGATCACATACTATAGCATCTATATTTTGTCAATTATGCTAAGTAAAAATACAATTACCGTTATCGCTATCTGACCTTGCGAACAAAATATGATTCGATGTGATATTGTCGTTTTGAATGATAAAAACTGTATACATATCTTTTTATTGCTGTCTCCTTAATGTTCAAGTAGTTTCAAAGTTTTGTCAACGATTCCAGAAATGATTCTACGCGATATTGCGTTCAATAAAGCTCAGACTTTTGAAGTTATTATATTTTACATATGATGTCAGTTTGCAGCGACAACACATATGGTCCTAATTGCTCTATGACTTGTGGACATTGTCTCTATCTGTACGGAGAAAAATGTAACCACGTGACTGGTCAGTGCCCTCGTGAATGTGCTTCCGGCTTTCAAGGAGACCTTTGTATTGATTGTACATACATTTCATATATTCGATTTATGTTAACCTATTCAGTACCATATGAGAATGCGTAGCATTTTTTTTCTCCAAACCATGAGGAAAACTGTATGAATACCTACAGGTAAATATTATTGGCTTTGGTCATTTTTTTTTATTATTCAGCAAGAGATGAATTCAAGAACAAGACAACGGTTGCATGGTCGACGTATAATGGTATGATTATTTAACAGCATACATGTAATGTAAAATATGATAACAATATTCCAATTCTAAATCATTCATTTTTAATTTTACTATTATCTGATTGTGTTCAAGGTATATACATTTACTCGATGTGTTTTAATTTAGTTCAAATAAAATCAAATCAGAAATGTTACATCATAGCGTTAACTAAATTTCGCTCGCTCCATATTCTTAAAATATTTTAAATAGAAGATATCAAATTTGAATAAAACCAAAGAAATAGTATTTCTCAAAACTACATTTGTATAAAAATAAAAACAGAATAGAATCTAAACATATTGACCAACCCCCCCCCCCCCCAAAAAAAAAAAAAAAACAAAAAAAAAAAACCAAAACCCAAACATGTAATAGAATGACAAAAAATATGAAAGAATATGATGAAATCCATGTAACGTAAAATTTCCCTTCATTTTTTATCTTAAAAAATGTATATATAGTAATATATAACATAACCCGATATTGAATAAAACAAGAAGGAAAAATGGACAATTGCAATTGTGTCCTTGTTCCTTGTAGCTCAGCATGGGATTAATCAAAACAATTTAAATCTTAAAATTAAAAAAAAAAACAAAACACAAATTAACAAATAAACAAAAGCAAATAGATTTAGGTAAAAAAAAATAGAAAATATCGTTGCACGATTTTATATGTAACTGTATTGATTAGAGAAACTTGTATATGGTACTCTTTTGCAGCTTATGATCCACCTGTTATACAGACTACAGTTCAAGTTCCTCTTTATTCCGTCATCACCGTTGTCGTATTGTTTTCAGTCAGTGTTCTTATCAACCTGATTTTCATGTACGTTACTTACTAGTAATCGGATCATGTTTCACTTGATAGTGTTCCTGTTTATTTGTATCATTTGGAAATACCTCATGTCAGTATACTTAACTTTCAGATCTAGACAGGTACTTGTAAGATGTTGCAATCGAGAAGAAAAGGTAGACGAATCAGTCGAAAAATCGAGAATTGTCAAAAGTATTGATGTTCAAGAAAAAGGATTTTCTGCTTACCAAGAACTCGAGCATGCTGACCAAAAAATAAACTATGATATATATACTTCATTAGAATAGAACCCAAATAATAAGTGGTATATGTTGCTTTTATGAAAACAAAGTGTTTTCTCTAAGAAATCTCTAAGAACATATGTTACGTGAACATTCGAATGTATTTGTTAGGAAGACGAAAGATTTTTAAAATATCTTACTCTTACTTTGACACGGTCAAATGAACACATTGGTATACTGGGTTCTGTTAAAATGTTAATAAAGAAACAGCATCCCAATTTTTTGTTTTAAAGCATTAGAATGCTTTATTCGCCTGTTGTTTTTGTTTTTATTATTTTGATTTCTTTGTTTGTGTGGTATTTTTGTGAGGATTTCTTTTGTTTTTTGTTTTGTTTTGTTTTTTTTTTGTTTTTTAATCCGGCTTAAATGACTCTGTTATGATATAATCATGTTAGTTACTCTTTAACTTTTAAGTAGTTTTAAACGATTTACTTTCGTTCAGGTTTATAGCATAAATGTTATGTTTTTTTTCTTGTTCATAACACAACTGGACACAAATGGACATCGTTCAGGTTTGTATCATAAACGTTATGTTTATTTCTGTTCATAACACAAATGGACACAAAAATCCTAGTCAAAAGCTGTGAATCAAATCTTAAGTCCACGCATTGTTAATATTCATAGATCTTTATTGATTGTTGATTAAATGTTGTTTTTTTATGGATTACAAATGTAAAGCTGTTTTGAATGCTATGTTCAATACAAGACTCTCATTTTTTAGTCTAAACATGAGTGGTATAATTTTAGCTAATCTCCTACCAAATAAATTGAATTACCGTCATCCTAAAAGAGACTTGGACATACATGTAATTTAAGCTCCAAATTTTTAAATTTTATTTTTCTATTTTTAATGTTTTGATTGGTTATTATGGGTGTTGTTTATGCTTCCTCAAAATTTGAAAGTCAAATATCGAGTTTCAAGCAATATACAGAATTTGAAATTTTTTGCTTTGTAAGCATAGTCTCAAGTCTTATTATTGTTTAAATATGTATTGTATTGGTATACGTTTCAATTAAAGGATGCTTTCTTTTGTTGATAATATTATTTTATGGTAGACCGATATTCAGAGGAATGGGAGAAAAATAGCATAGTCAAGACGAAACATCTCTTAAGTTGTTTAACTGCTCAAATATATCTACAAACAACACTAAACGTGAAACTCTAAGACCATTCAACGTAAAATCACACTCGAATACCAAACCAATGTTTGTTGCAGATTGTATTCTGAAACAAAATTAGATAACTAAATAGCCAAAAAAATTAAAAGCAACCGAGAGGTAAAGTAAAATGAAATTTGTCAACGACATGATTACGGTTTAATCGTTTGTCATGTGACTTTAAACACCAATCAGATAACACGTTCAACAGAAAAAAAATGTTGAATTGTGCATTATTCTGTCTCTTTACGGTAGTGTCGCTTCAAATAACGTAGCATTCTTCAATTATAAGTAATATACCACGTGCATTTTTTCATACATACTGGTATTTTACTTCATTTATGATTGGCGTTTATTTTCCGTTTTCTATTGGTAAGAAAATTAATTCATGCACAATGAACACCAAACGCTAAAAAAAGAAATCATTGAACGATATAATCATTATTTATCATAAATACTAGAATGATACCACATAAAGAGGTTGACAACAAATTTAAAGCTATTTATAAGTATAGTTCAATAGAATCCGTATACATGTATTCATAGGCGAGCAGGTCGTGTAATTGGATCGCATCAAATTCGTTTTTGATTTCATTTGAGCAACAAACAACTTTTCATAAAATATAAGAAAAAAACTGAGAGAAGATGCGACGTTTTCATTTATAAATATTTTTTTTAATACTGTTTTATTAATTATTTAACTTTAGTCCAATACAACGAGACATATCTCTCTGTTTGTCTGTCTATTCACACCTCTCTCTCTCTCTCTCTCTCTCTCTCTCTCTCTCTCTCTCTCTCTCTCTCTCTCTGGTCAGAAGGAGGACGTGTTCATTTCGAATGACCAGGTATTTTCTGTTGTTGGAAAGGTCACAGCTATTTATATGCAAATGTTATATAGACGGTCAGACGAATGGTCAAACCCAATTTAATATCTGATTAAAAGTAATCGACAATATATTTTCTATAGTAGTTGTGTTTAAGTTTAATTGGTTTGAACATATTTTATTGTATATTTAATGTACAGGAGGTTTGAATAGAAGTTCTGGCAACTGACAAGGTGTTCACCCTTGTACTAATAATAAACAATTTTCATAAAACATGATATAACTATAGAAAGAGAAAGGTAATGAAAAAAATATGAAAACAATTTTATATGTATTTAAATCTGCGAGAATTGGTTATCTATTTCTGCACAGCAGTGAAAATCCTAACATTAGTACATTAATTTCATAGTCTCGATTATTACCGTAAAATATGCAAGTCTATAATACCTAAATTGTATATTTGGAATTGTTCGTTAGATAAAGTGTTTCTTGCATTTGAAAATAGTTTGCAAAAATAATTTACAACTTCTTTCTTTCCAAATGTGTTTCAATAGTGATTACAAAGTGATAAAGAAATTCATTCCCAACAACGATTGAAAAAATAAGTGTAATAGTAGTTGTATTTCAGTAGTGGCTGGCTTTTTTTATGTCGTGAAAGAATAGCTTGTACTGCTTCTACAGAAACGTTTCCTTTTTTCTCTGGGCCATTCTATCTCATCATAAGCATTAAATGTCCTTTCATTCACTTCCAAAAAACTAATACGTTTTTATGTGTGTAACTTTGGACATTTCTCTTCCACCTCGTGATGCGATCAAGCAGTGTTAAAGTACCGATTTATTTCCAATTGGATGTTCATATATTTAATTCAAAGAAATATAAAAAACTACGAAATATTTGCGGTGGGTAAAAAGGGTATGATGCTCATAAGTAAATTGAACCGTTTGCTATCAACACACCCAGTCTCGGTGTCCAGCTGACACGCTTGGCCAAACCTGTCAATCAGATCTCAGGCTATTGTTTCTTGCTTGACTGACAAGCGGTATGTAACTGATCTCAATCCAGGTAAATTTTAGGGGAGGTGGCTTAAAATTGGGTCTTTAAACCCTTTACGTAATCGCTAAATAGATCTAATGATTCTCGATTTTGAGCGATCACTACATGTATGTATATAGACCTTGTTAAATAAATAAATCATAAACTTAAGATGTTTTAATCCCGGCCGTAATAACTTTTTTTATCCAAAAAATCAAACTCTTTTGCTTTACGGTGTATTTCCCGGTTGTTTACATTTGTTTATTCCGAAAGTACAAGACATTTATGCAGGGTGGCACATTTTCACACCTTGCCGCGTTCACCCTATCGTGTGTGTATTCTGAGCCATTTCTGTTAGTTCTGGGGTTTTCTTGATCCCAGATATTCAAAATAATTTGTTTTGCACACGTACACGAAGAAGGAGACAGTACAAACATACACAATACCTGGTAACGTGGACTTTAAATTAGAAAAAAGAAAAAAAGACTATCGTTGATTGATCAAGGAAAATCAAGTGAATTGTATGGGGGGCAATCGTGTACAAAAATCCTGACATGTAAACTTGTAAATCCGAATTTGTAATCGTGTTGGTTTGTGAGTCTGAGTATAAATGTGTATGATTCTGATCGTGTAACCTACTCAACTCAGACATCAACACTTCTGATTTGGTTGGCAGGCCTTTAATTTAATTCTTCCAACAGCTTTAAAATGTTGTTTGTTATTTACATATAACCAATCACTATAATACACGTTTTCCATCTGTAGTCTGTGTATTTGTATCTCTATTTTCCAATATAGCACATCTGACATGTTACAAATTGACAAATGTAAAGTCTACAAGTTTGTCGAATTTTGACATGACCATATATGGAAACAGTGACGTTACCGATAGAAAAGGCTAGCTGCAGGAAAAGGCATGCCGTAATCGCCGGAATGGGGACGGAATAAACCAAAAAAAAAATTAGATATCATTTTATGATCTCTGGATAAAAACATTTTTTCAGGAAGTACGTGAACGGCATCAGATCATGTCAGATATCTTCTTAATCTGGAAAATTTTACCTATCATGACTGTGTTTAAATAAAGATACATATGCAGGCATTTTTGTCATTATCTTAGACTACATGTAACAAATCAACAAAAAAACAAAAACAAAAACAAAAACAAAAAAACCAAAAAAAAGCAAACCAAAGTAAAGTTAACTGTCATGAAATCGAAATGTGTATGAATTATTAAAAAAAAACCATGCTTTGATTTCAAGAAATTTTTACGGATGTAAGTACGGCGTCCTGAATGTCGATTCAATACAGTTTTCTAATACGGTCAATACAGTTTATATATTTTGATATAAGATTTTATGATTAAAATAATTAAAACTCAACAGTACGTATACCATCAAGTTCGGGTGACTTACCCGTTTCTTAATATTAGAAATCTAATTTTCAAACGAAGTCATTTTGGTATTTTTAATTTTTTATATATACATACATTTTTCCGCAAAAAAATACCAAATTTCTTTACGATTCGTATAATTCTTACTTATTCAGGAACATAAAAATCACTCTCAAAATTCTTAGAATCCAGAATCAATGGAGTTTCTTGGGGCCTAATCGCAGTCTTCAAACCCCATATCGCTCAAAATATATGCATTCCTATCAGACATTTCATGATCCGTCTCTTATCTAGAAAAGAGTACGTCTTCAACGTATATTTTCCAGTTTCAATTAGGTGTAGAATTGTATTAGTCATAATAGATATTAGGCTTATCTTTCTATAGTAAAGTTAACCCTTATAGTAACATTAGGAACTGGATTAGAGAAACTAGCGCATTCGTTACACCTGCACCAATTTTACAGACATTTACAACTTGTTGGTTCAGTTTAACAATGCATTTGTCAATTTGTATCATTTCATACAGAGGTGCTTGAGGACAGGACCGACACCCCCCCCCTTCCCAAGAATCTAGACCTCCGGGACTTTACTCATTTTTTCATTAAATTATCCTTTTATGATATATTTATTAACCTGTACACAGCATCTGTACACCCTGTAAGCCCCTGTCAGCCACTGTACACATCCCCTGTGTGCCACTGTAAGCCCCTGTCACCCACTGTAAGCCCCTGTCACCCCCTGTACGCTCCTGTCATTCCCTGTGAGCCACTGTATTTCCCTGTACATGCCCCTGACATCCCCTGTACGGTCTTTAACTGCTTGCTAAAGTAATAAAAATAGTTTTAAATTATATTAAATTATATGCTGTCAACCATTGCTTTTTCTGATAAATTATGAGAGAGAGAGAAAGAGAGAGAGAGAGAGAGAGAGAGAGAGAGAGAGAGAGAGAGTTGATTTTTTAGGAGGGGGAATTAGTCCGGTCCTTTGACACTTTTTTATGAGGGTACATTGTCCAGTTTAGAAATTGATATGCATTATTTAATAGAATTGTCCTCATACATATAATGCAATAATACAGTTCATGTAAAATTTAATACATGAATACAAGTGCCGGTAACGGGTAGCGTAAAGACATACATGCATGATCTTAAAACAATGTTACGGGTGTCGGGTTTTATATTAGAAAAATATCATACATTTATTTAAATTCTGAATTAGAAAAATGAAAATAATGAGAGCAATACGGTTTAATTCATAATTATGACTGTGTCAAATAATGTTCCGAATTTTAAGCTCTTTCTTTTCATGTTTAATATTCTTAGAACTGATGAATCAAAGTTTCGAATTTCTATTTTCTTTACTTGACAGACTGGGAAAGAAAGTTATAAGCGGCGTTTAAACTACATATTGCATAATTGTTTAGCAATTTACCGAGCAATCAGATCAGTGTGTCTGTCACCTCATTGTTCCTAACCTCGCTACCGTGCACTGCAAATTGTCAAGAAGGGCTGTGTACAGTATCTATAATTATATAA
>WFKH01011926.1:24375426-24392172 GCA_016163765.1 Magallana hongkongensis
GCATGTACAGGGAAATACAGTGGCTTACAGGGGATGACAGGGGCGTGCAGGGGGTGACAGGGGCTTACAGTGGCACACAGGGGATGTGTACAGTGGCTGACAGGAGCTTACAGGGTGTACAGGGGCTGTGTACAGGGGCTGACAGGGGGAACACAGGGGTTGATACGGAAAATACAGGGGGTGACAGGCAAGACAGGGGATTTTCATACGGACAGGGGTTTTTAGAGCCAGTAGTGAATTATGTCTTTCTTTGTAATTTACCAAGTATGAGTGCATTCTTTCAGATTTTCAGTACACAAGACGATAAAAAAGTTTTCAGTTTTTCGCGGCATGTCTAGAATCCATACTTCTAATGAATTATGTTTTACGACTTTTCCATGCAATTTCGTATATCTCTTACCTTTTCATTGTTTCGTGTACACGCGGAACTTCTCTGTTTATGAGCGGAGTTATCTTTCTTGCGATAAAACCTCACTTCCGTTGGCTGAAGATGGATCGGTTCAAAAACTTGAAACTTGTCGATGAAAATTGACCCAATTTACGCAATAAATGTATTTACATAGGCATGACATGCAGATATTTAGGGAAGGGAATGATCAGGCTACGACATGAGGTCACCATTTTTACCGGTAGATGTAGTTTAATAGTACATTTCAACAAATATTCATCGGCAGTACCTCTCGGCTGGCAGACGAAGTTAGCAACCCTGTTGTATTATCTATAGAGAGGATATGACTTTTTCAAAATGTTTGTTTTAAGTAAATTTGTGCAATGAATGTATACATTAGATTATAAACACGTCGTAAAAGGATATTTTAATGAACAAATAAGTAAAGTCTTGAGGGTCTAGATACTTGGGGGTTGGGGGGATTGAAGGGGGGGGGGTGGTCGGTCCTGTCCTCAAGCACCTGTGATTTCAGATGTGCTATTTCCGAGCATGATAATACAAATGCAGAAAATTCAGATTGAAAAGAGGAAAGTTGAACGTCATTAACTAGCAAAATCAATCAAGCTGCAAAATGTGCAACATTCGAAGGACCAAGATTAAACGACTGTAGAGACAACTCTAAAGTGTTGATTCCCGAGTTGAATAGGTTACACGATCATAATTACAAACATTCATACTCAGACTCACACATGAACAATATTGCATATTCGGATTTACAAGTATACAGGTCTGTATTTTTGAACACGATCACCCTACATAGAATTGCGTGTACTTCTTATTTGAAATTAGAAATGAACCAAATGTACATATAGCCGCTGGTCATATCATATGTTTTTAGAAAAAAGATAATTTAAATGCCGAGAGAGAAATCAATTGGGTTAAAATTATAATATTTTATAATATGGAAAGAGAAAATAAACACGTTTGCCTATATATTAAGGTGTCACCTATGATCGAAGAGATCCTCAAATTAAATTGTGATACAGAAAGAATATTTTTGGGGGGTTATGCGTTCCTGACTTTGGACCATAAATATCTAGGACACTATTTATATCAATAAGAGAGAGAGAGATAGAGAACGAGAGAGAGAGAGAGAGAGAGAGAGAATGATTTTCTGTGTAACTTTAAACATTAGTTTTTAATACCAGTCACGTCCCACTATATTATGACTATGCTAGTGCAAATATGGCTTTAAGAGGGTTGGATTGTTGTGGTCATTTATTTTTAGACAATATTTATCTCCTCCAGACGAAGAGCTTTTTTTAAAGATATTAGAAAGTATTATAAAATTTGAACCTAAAATATGTAGAATTTTTCTTTATTATGTAACATAGTGTGCGTCTAATAATCATATTAAATTATTTAAGGTAGATCTAATGCTTAATTTGTTGAGCATTCAGCCTTCTTTTAACGGTCTACGATGCAATGTTTTGCTTTTACATGTACTAGAGAGTAATGTCATTGCCTTTTACCTTTTACCTTGTCAAAGCATATAATTAACATGCAAACCTCCTGGTCATATTCTTTTGTAAATATAAGATCTATAGTACTGTAATAAATAATTGTTTGCCTGTGGTTTAAAGTGTACCAGATTATTACAATACTCCTGATTCCTCGCATATTACAGTTCCACAAGACAAACGTTTGCTGTTAGTGTAGTTATTCCAAGACTAATTCGCTTCTGCCTATGCATACAATATAAAGATAAAACGTTATCTTTTATTATAGGTCCTTCAGATGTTTACTTCCCATAGTACTCCACGTTTGAAAGTTAAAGGATCACAAATATACGAATAGTTTCCGTGTTGCAGTAAAAAAATATATATAACCATTAGTGGCTTAGTTTAAAAAGGAAAATTGAAGCCTATTAAATACTCGTTAGCTGGCAGGGTGTAAGTCGTTTATAAAGTTGTTCTAAAGATAGTGAGAACTTTGCATTTTTTTCAAAGCCAATTTTTGTTTGGAAATGATGCTATTAATATCTTAAATATTAACGAACTGTGAAACGTGATAACTCTATGTAATTTTGAACAGAACTAAATTTGTTTAATCTCATGGAAAAATACAGTCTCTCATCATATATTAACGAATGATATTTTGTTTAATTAAACATGTTTATGATAACTCCGGAGAAACACAAGGAGACTAAAATATCTAACCGTCTCCTGTCGACCGTTAATTAACCAAAACCCCCAAAATAATTTAATACAAAAAAGGAATATTGCTAATTTATATATAATATTAAATATTCACATTTTCCAGTGTCTTTGTGATAACACTACGAATTAAATTTGTAACATATAGTTCAATACTTTTCGCAAATGACATATGGTGGGGTGCAAGCAGGGTTTGCATAATTATATGTGATGGAAATAGCTTAAAAAAGTCAGTAGGTTTATATCTAATCGTACATTATATAAATATATTTAGATTTATCAGTGTATTAGTTTGTAATAACACTACGAATCTGTTTTGTAATTTATAGTCCAATACATTTCTCAAATGAGTATTTCAATATTTAATTGTACATGTGCGGAAAAAATATAAATATCAGTAATAAGAAATCATTCTGAAGTTTGAATATTATGAGGTGATGAAATACGAACGGGCTTTATCAAATCTATCATTATTAGAACCCTTCGGGCTTTATTGGATAAGATCACTCCCGACCGTATTGGATGACCTAGTAATACAGAATGATTCCTAATTCCTTAAATAAGTAATAAAAGATTGTATCACGCCCTGACCTTTATGAACACCTCATAATACTCCATAAATGGTTGATTATTCCTTGAATAATCCTTATTAATCATATTTAAAAAAATATAACTTCAGTAAAGGTTCAAATACAAAACTATTATATAACGAAGTTAAAATGTGATTGAACATTATTAAGATGTATACCAAGAAAGTTTAATATTCGTTTTAAGTTAGAACGGGTAATTACCGTCTTTCAAACGAGCTAAGAACATGTAGATAAAAATTAAGTTAAATGACATGAACATGTGTCATTTGTAATGAAACTAAGGTAGAGCGCTTTATAACTTTTTGGAATACAATGTAAAACTTTATTTTCAATTCTACTATTATTTTCAATTTTAGCAAAGAAAAAATATGCAAAACCAAATGCCTTAAACTTCCGTAATTTGATAATTATAATGAGAATTTTGTATATTTATCTTTTTAACCAGAAACTAAGATAGCCTGCTCGCCTTAATATTTATCGTTCTTCCAAATTACTTGTTAATGTGAATATTTTGTACAAATGTACTTTTTGTGTCATTTTTTAAAGTTTTGAGAGAATATAAACGAATGTAATTACTAGTAATTTATACTCCAAATAACTGCTAAAGTATATATGCACAAAATGACACACCATGCCTGAAATAACCACTACAAACAACCACTTATGTACAGGAGGAAGACCTTGATCACGATACAGCCTTGTACTCGGATATATGTGTATAATATATTCTCTTTTTAAAGAGTTCATTGGATGGAAACATTGGTAAGAACGCGTTCCAAAATCAAAACAGAAAATCTTTTTGTCTGTTTTGAATGTTTTACCTCATAAAAGCACAAATATAAGCAAATCAATACATTTTAAGCTTTATTTTCCGCATAACACAGAGAGAACAACGTAACAAGAAATCAAGAAACTCTTCAGAGTGGAAATTTACCCCCAAAAACTAACCAAGCGTCTCTATATTATGGATTTAAAATTTTAACAGGGTGTTAGGAGAATATACAAGTAAAAGACAAATGCTATAGCAATTATTCGGGAAAATAAAGCTGTGTGGCATATCCTAAAAATATACAATATATGTTTAAATGCTAGATACAATGAAATTATTTTCAGGAAGAAAAATCTAATAATTTTTCTACAGAGTAAATTTACCCCCAAATCCAATGCAGTTTTTGGAGGGCCTGCAGTCTTAGTAAAGTTCAATAATGGAATATCTTACTCTGTTCGGGTAAATTATCCCCAAAATAAAACATCGTCTTTACAAACTTGCAGCCTTAAAATACATACAGGTATAACTGTTGCAATTCTTTGGGGTATATTTACCCCAAATACAAGACGACATTTTAAAAAAGTCGAACCCTAACAAATAAACAGAAAATGACTGTGTTTCAATTCTTTGGGGGTAAATTTCCCCCAACACAAGAGAACATCTTAACAATCTCGAAGCCTTGCAAATGAACAAAAAATGAATGTGTTACAATTCTTTGGGGGTAAATTTCCTCCAACCGAAGACAACACCTTAACAATCTCGAAACCTTACAAATTAAAAACAAATGACGTTGCAATTCTTTGGGGCCCCCCCCCCCCCCCAACGGAAACACAAGACAACATCTTTACAAAGTCGAAGCCATAAAAATATATATGCAGTAAATGACTGTGTTGCAATTCTTTGGGGGTAAATTTCCCCCAACACAAGACAACATCTTAACAATCTCGAAGCCTCACAAATAAATAAAAAAGACTGTGTTGCAATTCTTTGGGGGTTAATTTCCTCCAACACAAGAAGACATCCTTACAAATATTTAGACTAAATAATGAACAAAAAATGACTGTGTTGCAATTCTTTGGGGGGAAATTTCCTCCAACACAAGAAGACATCCTTACAAATATTTAGACTAAATAATGAACAAAAAATGACTGTGTTGCAATTCTTTGGGGGGAAATTTCCTCCAACACAAGACGACATCTTTACAAAGTCGAAGCGATAACTATACAGAAAATAACTGTGTTGCAATTCTTTAGGGTAAATTTACCCCCTAACACGAGACGACATCTTGACAAAGTCGAGGCCATAAAAATATACAGAAAATGACTGTGCTGCAATTCTTTGGGGGTAAATTTCCCCCAACATAAGACGACATCTTTACAAAGACCAAGCATTAAAAATAAAAAAAAAAACGACTGTGCCGCAATTTGTTCATGCAGTCCCTACACAATGCGGACAGTCAACTAAACTACACTGGTTATCTTAACAAAGACTGTTTTGGAATGCTTTAACTATAATTTGAATAATTGTAGCATTAATTTCTTTTCTCTAATCGCTAAAAAGCTACATATTCTGTTGAACTATAATTCGGAGGTTTGATCTCAGTTTTAATCAAAATTTAGCTACAAAGCGTTTACGTTATTTCTGGCATTTTGGGTACATTGGTTCTAGGGAGGATTTAAAGACCTACACGCAGAGGTTTCACAATCGTACTTTTTTGCAACACTCGGGAAATTATTTAGCGTGTAGGATAAGATCTCTCGAGAGTAACGTTAGATGCCCAAATAAACTTATATTGTCTTCCTATTGATTCCTCGGAAAATATACGCCCTGATGCGCTGATACGTTCTCATGAAAGTTGTTGCCAATAAATCCTTCCAACACATTCAGTCGGTATCTCATGAATACTCCGTGTCTGGTAAACATGTAGGTGTTTAACATATTAGTCTTCATAACTGGTCCTGATACACACAGGTTTGGTCTCATTTTATCCGAAGTGGCATGTACCCCATTTCAAACCAATTCATAGTTTATTCAGCTGCATGTACCTGTTAAATAATTAATATTAAGATAATAATGGACTATAAAAGTGGATAGTTTGTACTTATAGTGTATATGAGAAAAAGAAATATTGTATATATTGTTTTAGATTTAGTTACCTTTAAAACACATTCAGAATGTAAAAAATGATAAGTTCACATTACTAGATTTTTTTTTTACAATATATTATTACATATCAACTTTTTTCTGTTGAAAACACTTATTTTCAAAGATTTGTGGCAAATCGATATGGGGATGGGGGGGGGGGGGGGCATTTTGGATTGGGCACTGTACAAGTTGACAAACATACGAACAATCATTCGATTATAACTATCCAAAATTTTAAGCATATTTATTTAATAGAAATTGCAACAAATTAATGTGCGTTGCGTATAATGGATCCTTGGAGCACCATTTGAATTTCCGCAATCGGTTGTTTATTCTCTTATTTTAAAATCATTTTAAAATTATCCATATCATGGTTGACTTTTTTTTCAATTGTTATATAAGGATATACACACTATCTCCATTTTTCTCATATCTCAAATAATGATTATATTAACAGGTTTTTTAAAAAATAATATCTTTCATTCTTTGTTAATTGAAAGCTGAGGAAAAATAGCTGCCATATCGAAGTATTTTTAAAGCTTTATAAAATCTAAAAGGCTGCATAGGCGCTATTTTTGTAAATGAAGAGCGATATATATTTATGTATGTCTACCCTCTATACTATAAAATCAATAGTATAGAGGGTAGACATAATTACATGTATGCAGCCGTTTACATGTAGATATTGTAAAGCGTTATTCCGAAAGCGTTAAGTACTAGTAAACAACGCTTGGAAATATTTATTTGTTATGATGTAAAATTTATAATTTATTCTAACGAGCGCTTTAACAGAATTTACCTGCAAACTTTTAATCAAACTGCCAACGGTTTTGTCCTAGTTCGAGTTTTAGTCCAAAGTTCCTTTGATTTTAACCTCCGCTTCTGTGTTTTAACAAGTGCGCACATATAATAATAGGAACAAATGTGAGAAGTATTTCAGATTATTTTTCAGTTACGCTTTTTTCTAGAATTTATTCACACGCTATATGTATACAAATATCAGGCTACATCGGTGGTTTTGTTTTGATCAGGCTCTGGGGGGAAGGGGGGGGGGGGCTGGGGAGCTGGCACCCCTCTTTATATCGCAGCAGACTTTTTTTTAAATTACATATAAAAAATGAAGGTGGCCCCCAGATTTTTGGGAGCATGTAATAAATGAAAGTAAAAATAAGTAATTAAACACAAAATCTGAAAGTAAAAGGAATGCTACTCACCCCACCCCCCCCCCCCCTCCACGGTGCCTATCAATACATCTACAACTTTCACGTTAATGTGTGCAAGTGGGTGTCTAGAATGAATATGTGTTTTATAATTTAAAACCCATTTTCGCTTATCCTCAAAATTCTTATCCGTGGTGATGGGGTGGTTTGGTGCGATAACCGCGGTGGATATATAAATTTAAAAGTAGTTTTTGACTGTTACTGCTTAGGTTAATTAGGACTGAAATATCTAAAAAAATATAAATATATTTACTTTATAATAACTTATTAATGAAAACACGGATTTGAATTTTCTCAAACTTGGAATAATGGGCCATGTTTTTGTTGAAACAAAATCAAGCCCGCGTGTTCATGTACACTGCATAATGACAGTTTAATATAAAAATATAAATATACATGTCATTGTATGCATGGGATGAATTCCCTTATTTCAAGTTTTAAATGTTTTCTATCATGCGAGATATTCTGAAAGAACTACATAACGTTTTAAACAGATACCTTTATCGCTGTTCCACTTCACTGTTGTCATCCTCCAAACAATTTGCCCGACTTCATAAAAAAGACCCCTTTTCTGTAAGCTTGCAGATCGCATTTTATCACTATTCTCTTGAGAGATGATTCCCACAGCAGTTTGTCTGAATTATATGCTTCATGGCATTGATAAAATACAGATTAACTTTTCCTAAAACTTGCAACGACGTACAGTGATTTGGGGATTCATACACGTTTCAACTGTGTTTCTTCCTATAGCCTGTTCAGGCGATGTGGGATGTTATTTAATCAAAGTACCGGTAGTCAAAATAATTGACTAAATATGTAGTAGAGTAATATGAACTACATGAATCATCAGTAATATTATTTTTGTCAGGCTGTTTTGTTCTTGTTAATATAAGCTCGATATTCGGAAAGTACCCGCAATACACTATGCGGTGGTAACATAAGAACACCTGCCAGAGTCGTTCCTCCAAAGATTTGTGACAGAGATCTCCTATCTGATACCAAACATGGCTGCGTTTTTACAACCAAGTTGTACAAACCCCAAATAACTGTATACTTTCGGATGTTAAACTGCATGTGTATGTGTTTAGTCTTACTTTTAAAATGAATGCATATGTATTCATCAAAGGTGCTTCAAAAAAAACATGCTTCTTAAAAGAAGCCTGTATGCACAGGGTACAATGTTCTGAATGAAACTGAAATTAACTGTAACCCATCATGACTGACCATAGATTTTGACCGATTAGAACTTTGTGACTTGAAAGAAATTAAAATATCATGATTCATGACAGCTTTTAAACTTGTAAGCGCATAATTCAGATGCGCCATTTACCGCATGTGAGGTATAATCAGATTAACTCGAAATCTTTCAGGCAAATACAATGTATAACTTCTTTGAGATGTAATGTACATTATAACATTCTAAATCGGTGTCTTTCTTCACTGGTCGCTGATTATTATTTTTTTTTAAATTGGTACAAATCACGCATATAGTGAATAAACGTGTATTTTTGCAAACACTCTTACGATGCTTTGAATAAATTGTTGCCTTTACGAAAACCATTATTAGCACATTGACTGCAGATAGTTCTTAGGCCCCGTCACATTGTCCCGATTTACACTACAATTCCTTACAAGTTCGAATTACAAAAGTTTAAAGTCGAAATTTTCGCCAGGCCAACTTGCAATACATCTGAGTCAGTACTTGTTTTTCAAATTTTAAAAGAAAGATGTTTATGACGGGAGAAGTCGTGGCGGTTTACGTACTACGCACTGATATCTTGCTACGAGTAGGTAAGATGAAAGACAATTATATTTGCTAACGATCAGAAAAACACTGGAACAAACACAGAAAATACAAGATATACACACGTGAGTTTGCTGCATGCCATGAGCATATCATAAGGTACATTTGACCCGTAATCAGAAATATTTTAATATAGAAATTTTTCCTTTTTTCTACATATTGTATCTTTATTTTTGTAATTGTGTTTCAAAATATTTCTGGGACAAAATGCTCAAAAAATAACTAAGATCTTTTTATCACTATAAAACCTATTCCGCCGCAAGGAAATATTTTCTCTCACTTGATAATCTGTTTCGTAAATATTCACACTTATCACGGTGATGAGCGAAATATCTATCTAGTTAAGGTCAAACAAATTTTACGTAACAAATCACTTTTCAATTAGAAATTTCTTTTGATGTTTGATCTACTCAATTAGTGTCAGGTCATCGGATTAAGCTCATTTGTCTGTACCCACGCTATACCTATCTTTTTGTCAAGAGGCCCTTGCAAGGGAATCCTTTCTTATCTTTATTGATATGATAAGTAATTAACCTGTGATGTACCTCACCTAGACCAAGTCGATTTTTGTCCCAAGATCCCAGCGCGTCACTTTATGCTGGTAGGACATTATTTTATATATATTTTTATATACATTTTTATTATGATAACTTATCTTTTTAAAGGGGTAAAACATTCAATTTTTCTTGTCATTGAATTTTATAATGTCTTGAAATTATATTTATATACCTGCATATTACATGCTATGATATGAAATTATTGTTAGTCAGAAATATTTACTTGTATGTTTATTTTCTCAATCATTTTATGTTCATAATCATTTTTCCATCTGTTCCTAATATTTTGCTATTTGATTTATTTTTGATTTTCTTACTAGTCAATTATTACTTTTCCCCGCTTTTTATTTCGATCATTGTTAAAGCGTCTTCCGGAATTACCACGTGATTGGTTCTAAATTTAGTCATTGTTTACACTTCCGCCCAAGAGGAAATGCGGGTTTTACAAACCTGTTTCGCTAAGAGTATGCGTGTTTCACTAAATAATTCCAATCGATCGTTCTTAATTTATAATGTAAGTGTTTAACATGTTTAGTTTTACCTACGGTTTCTTTTATTTGAATTTAAGATCTATATTTGACTTTAATTTACTTTACATTTTTATTCGACTCGTCAACATAGCCGAGTACATGTGTACCCGCGCTAAGAATAGGTTTATAGCTTGCTACTAAATATAGTTGACTCTTCAGTAGTTGTGGTCCTCATCATAGCTAAGCGATCTCTCCATTTAAGTTAATTTTCCCCTCATTTATTATATATTTTTATTTATAATCATATGATAGTTACGTACTTATAAAACAAAGCTTTAATGTGGTCAATATTCACTTAGCATGTGTATATGTTACAATTGTGTTAGAGTATGCAAAGACTCATTTTATTGTGGTCCTTTTTATGTTGCATTTCTATACATATTTTGTAAAGACTCGTTGTCTATATTCACTTAGCAAGTGTATATGTTACAGTTGTGTTAGAGTATGCAAAAAGACCCATTCTTACTGTGGTCCTTTTTATGTTGCATCTCTACACATATTTTGTAAAGACTTATTGTTTAGTACTTTGTTTTATTTGTCATCATTTTTATCATTTGTTTATAACTACTACTTTATGCTGGATCTTCGAGGAATAAACATCATTACCTTATATCGACTCAATTATCAATTACAGAAAACCGATCCAAAACGCACGAAATTTTTTAATGAACTTGTTTATTGAACTTTTTTTTTCCTAATCTGAATTTTACATGGCTATTCTTATTTTTTTAACAAAAATTCCAAAAATATGAGGAAAAATTATTAATATAAAATTCATCGTAAAATAAAGAAAACAAGTTGATTTCAGGATGTTACATGGAATTCTGACTAGCCCATATCTATTTAAAAATTACCCACTTTAAGCTATATATCATAAGCTTTGAGCATTATTTGATTAACAGAAAAAAAGACCAATATAATATTACAAAAAATAAATGTTTTGTTAAGTATCTATAGTAAAAATAAAATAACCGCTATCTGACCTTGCTACAAAATATGATACGATGTAATATTGTCATTTTGATTGATAAAAACTGTATAGAATTTTTATTACTGCCTCCTTAATGTTCATTTAGTTTCAAATTTTTTGTCAACGATTACAGAAATGATTCTATGAGATATTGTGTCCGGTAAAGCTTGGACTTTTTTGAAGTTATTAACGAAGTTTACTTTTTTTATTACATTTGATGTCAGTTAGCAACGACAACATGTATGGTCCTAATTGCTTTATGACATGTGGACATTGTCTCTATCTGTATGGTGAAAAATGTAACCACGTGACTGGTCAGTGCCCTCGTGGATGTTCTTCCGGTTTTCAAGGAGACCTTTGTATTTACAGTACATGCATTTCATATATTCGATTTATGTTAACTTATTCAGTACCCTATGTGCATGCGTAGCATTTTTTTCTCCAAACCATGATAAAAACTGTATGAATACCTACATGTAAATATTATTGGCTTTGGTCAATTTGTTTTATTCAGCAAGAGATGAATTCAAGAAAAAGACAACGGTTGCATGGACGATGTATAATGGTATGATTATTTAACAGCATACGTGTAATGTAAAATGTGATAACAATATTCCAATTCTAAATCATTTTTTTAAGTTTTACTATTATCTGATTGTGTTTAAAGTATATACATTTACCCGATTTGTTTTAATTTAGTTGAAATGAAATCAAATCAGAAATGTTACATCATAGCGTTAATTAAAGTTCACTAGCTCCAAATTCCTAAAGTATTTTAAATAGATGATATCAAATTAGAATAAAACCTGAGAAATAACTATTGGTGTTGGTATTTCTCAAAACTATATTTGTATATAAAAAAGGAATAGAATCTAAACTCATCAGATAAAAGTGATCTTTTATATGCATGTAAGTGACAGCTGAAAATACACCAGACTAAAAATATATAAGAATTTGATGATATTCATGTAACGTAAAGGACTATGTATGATAAGGGCCTAAAATTGCCCATTAAAATGAACATCATCATATTACTGTAATTCTTTGTTTTCTTTGTACATATATATATGTGATGTTTTTACATAATGTTCATTTTGATTCAAGTGCCCACAATTTAGAAATATGACATAGTAAAGACAACTTTTTCCCGCCATTTTTGCATTTTTAGCATAAAACAGCTTGTTTTCAAGCAGTTTTTCTTTCAGAAAACATAGAGCGCATGCTTGAACAAACAAAATATTTTAATTAGAGATATATCTAGCCAAGACTAATAAGTGACAAAAAAATTTACCTTGTTCAAGCATGCGCTCTATATTTCCCATTCGTAAAAATATAAGAAAAATGTCAATTTTGGACTGATTTTGAATGGATTATAGAAATAGCGTCACTTCTGACGTCATCTACTGCCAGTGAGTGCAAATAAATCAAATAAACAGGTGAAAAATATATTTTATATTAACTCTTTTAAAAAATAACATAACATTTTATTGTACCCGAAACACTTTAAAAAGTGGCTAATTATGGGGGCAAAATTTAACTCTTATCATATATAGTTCTTTCCCCCTCTTTTTTGTCTGTCTGTATACATAATAATTAATAACAAAACCCGATATTACGCTGTAAATAAATAAAATTGTGTACTGGTTACTTTTTATTCAAAACAATTTAAATCTCAAAATGTTAAAATACAACACAAACTAAGAAACAGATAAAATAAAACAAATGGATTCAGGTAAAAAAAAAGAAAAGGAAATATCGTTGCACGATTTCATATGTAACTGTATTGATAAGAACAACTTGTATATGGTACTTTTTTGCAGCTTATGATCCAACTGTTTCACAAACTACACCGGTCATACAGACTACAGTTCAAGTTCCGTTTTATTCCATCATCACCGTGGTTGTATTGTTTTCAGGCAGTGCTATTCTCTACCTGATTTTCATGTAGGTCATTTACTTGTAATCGGGTCTTGTTTCACTTAAGGAGGCTCGTTGGCCGACATATTACCCAACAGATCTAGCAAACACTTTCAAATATGATTTGTTCAGCTATTACATGTAACTGTTATTTAGTACTTAAAGAACAAATCCATAAAATTTTCATTTTAAATGTGCGTATTTTCCTAAATGTTTATAAAGAGCTCTTTTTCTAATAGATATCAATACAGTTTAAATATAGTCACGACCATTGAAGGCCCTCTTCATAATGTTCCTGTTTATTTGTATTTTTTGGAAAGACCTTATGTCAATAAGGTATTACTTAACTTTCAGATCTAGACAGGCACTTTTAAGATGCCGCAATCGAGAAGAAAATGTGGTCGAATCTGTCGAAAAATCAAGTACATATGTCGACAGTATTCATCTTCAAGAAAACGGATTTTCTGCTCACCAAGAACTCAAGCAATTTTACAGCAATGAAAACGATGATATATATACTATGGTAGAATAGACCCGGAATGATAAGGGATCTATGTTGCTTTTAGGAAGACAGAGTGGGTTTTTTTTAAGAATATGTGTTATGTGACAATTCAAATGCAATTGTTAAAAAGACAATTGTACCAAATATTTTTAAAAATCTTACTTTGATAGGGCTAAATGAACATATTGGTATAATTTGTTCTGTTATGATGTTAATCAAAGTACTGAAAGAACTGAAAAGCGCTAACCCAGCTTGGCTCTAAAGGAAATTTATTTTGTACAAGCTTAGTTAGAATTGAGACTTATTGAAATTCTGGCATATTTTTATGGTAAATCAATTGAAAGTATCCAAGGCCTGAAGGGTCAAAATGGCGTTGAAGTTGTACTCATCTATATTTATTCTTATTCAATTTAGTTTTGATTAAGAAAAGAGAAATTACGTTCTCTTTTGATATATATTTTGATTTATTATATACAATGATACATGTTAATGTAAATTTAAGCTGAACACGACGTGTAAATGGACAATTGCCTTAAACATGGACCTTCTGTGCGACGTGTTAAATACATTTGTTTGCCTAATGTTCGCACTTTAATATTGTTGTTATACGTGCATTTTCTTAATTTTCTTAATAAGTGTATTGCATTGACCATTATAATAAACGTTCTGAATTTTTCTTCTGCATATGTATTGCATTTAGCTAGCAAGTTAATGCGTCTAAGTAACAAATGTAAGCGAATTAAAATATACGTCCACAGAGGTGAGATCTACAATGCACACTGCAAGTGTTTAGTCAGTTTCTTATATACGTACTGTGGGGAGAGTGGCGAACACCAAGAACTATGGCTATTTACAATTATTCGTCTTCAGCACTTTAAGATGGAATAACACATCATCACAAAATTGCTGACCTTTGATCGAAACGTCATTTAGTTTTGTTAAAAGGAGTTTATCGACTCTGTAGTCGAGTGGTTGAGTGTCAGACTTATGATCCGTACATCCCGAGTTAGAATCCCGCCGGGTTTTTTTGTTTCGTACTGATTTGAATTTAATTTATTAGATATATTCATGTTTTAATCCACAAATTGCTAAATATTTTGCCTTTTTGACATATGTACAGTTTATTTATCATGATATTTTTCATATTCAATTAATTTACTGCCAATTTGAGTGAATTTTTCCAGGTGTGTTATTTCACCTTAAAAAACACTACCCTTGCAGCTACTGGCGCGGTTAGAAGTGATTTTGCAACATCGCTAGATGGCTACTTAGCATAGCTAAACTCTCAACAAAATTATTTTGTTAAAATAAAACAGTTCTTAAAATCATATGCAATAAAAATTACAGACAGTGTGGTAACGAAGTAAAATATTAATAGTAAATGACACGAAATGAGAAAATATTACGTTTACAAAACATACCCATGCTATCTTTGGAGCTGTTCAATGAATTCCTTCACATTAATATTGCAAAACTACGATTTCGCAAAAAGTATGTACATGTCACATATTCGATTAAAAAATATATTTTATAGTAGTTTTTGACATTTTCTTGCAAAGAATCGATTTGATTTTTCTACATTTTAGCTTCTGTATACTTACTGTATTTTCTCATCACTGCGAAGCAGCTCCTGCAATGATGTACATTAGCCATTACATCACATTAACAATGCAATTATGTACGTAAACCCTGAAACTGGTTCAAAAACCAGTTTAAATTGTATATTTCTTCTCACAGGTGGCGGTTATTCGATGCACCGGAAGTAGAAGTCTAACGACAATAAAGCGCTGAGCTAAGCTTAGCGCTTAAAAAAAAAGAAACAACATCTCATTATTTGCTTTAAATGTATATATTGCTTTATTTGCTTTTTTTTTTATTAATTTTTTTGGCGAAATCAGAGTTAAATGACTCTGTTATGAAAATATGTTTAACTGTGCTACCGTTGTGGCGAGCGCAGCAAGAATTACACATACCTTGCATCATTTTCAATTTAGTGATATCATTACAGTTATCAACTAACATCAAAGAATTTGAGAGAGAGAAAATTGACCAGTCTGTAAAATGTAAATTTGTTTGCTTTGGTCAAAAGTGCAAAATGTAAATACAGTACTATTTTTTTTTTGTACATGTTGTTATCTGACTTTTTTTTCATGGTTCCTTTTTTTTAGTGAAATTTTTTTTTTGGTTTTTTTTTTTTTTTTTTTGGCATACGTTGTATCCATGCCCCCGGTCCCTGTTTGTAGGATTATAATTTCCCATTTTCCAATTTGATTGTTTGACAATATGCAATATCTGCATAGATTTTTAACTGTTTATTTTTCTCTTTAAGTTTGTTCTCTATTATTTAGTTTAAAATGTTTTTTTTCCCTACATATACTTACTGTTCATGCTAACTCTTGATTGTGTATATGATTATATAATCTCTCTATCAAAATAAAACACACACTAAAAACCCACAAAGCATCTATGAAAGGCAGGTATCGAAGTTTAAACTGAAATAGCTATAAAACACGCAATTACAGATGTTTGATCCACCTCTAAATTTATCGCGGTAAATCAAGCGCGAGATCACTGTGACTTTACACGTTCAATTCTATATTCATTTGTTTACGTATCTCGACTCAATACGAAGAAATGGATACACTATTAGAGAGCATTATGGGACGTAGACAAAAAAATTCTTCATAAATCTGTATGTTTAGCTCGTTCTTTTCCCCGCGTGCACTGGTTCTTAGAGCTCGCTTAGCCTGCCGGCGCTGCGCTCGCTATAATCAAATAATTTCTACTTCAACTTTTTGGTAGTTTTAAGGTCGGTTTAATATTTTGAGCCCTCTGCGCAGGGTTTTGCGCATTACTCTCGTAAAACCCAAATACAGATTAAAATGTTAATAAATACAGGTTATCATGTAACGTTTTCATTTAAAAAAAAATAAAATAAATAAATAAATAAAAATTATTTTTAGTGAAATGAATCCTCAGAATAATGTTTAGAAGTATTAAACGTTCGCCGCTTCTTCAAAATCGACGATACAATTGATAGAGAAACACTGGTTAAAATATATATGGCTTTTATCAGACCTATACTGGAATATGGTGATGTTGTGTGGGGCAACTGTACCAAGGAAAACTCTGAATTGC
>WFKH01011926.1:24443734-24454692 GCA_016163765.1 Magallana hongkongensis
CCCAGCTGCACGTCAGGGTTTCCAAAGGCGTTGAAGTCTTAGTATGTACGTGTATACGCTTAGTCCAGTGAATGAAAGTTTATTTACATTTGTAATTCATTCTCAAAGTATTATTTCCTAACTCTGGGTTTTAAAAATGTTACGTCTACAAATTAAAGATACATGTATGTAAGAGTAAAGAGTAGAGGCTAATTAATTACTTTACCGGTGATCATAAATGGGGTTAAATATTTAAATATATGTATAAGGGTAAATATGTCACATACCCGGCCGGGTACATCATACAATTGTATGTACATGTATATGTATACATCAATTGCAATTGCAACATGCAGTAAATACGTCACCAGTAATTGGTAATATTGTTTGTTATAGAATTGATAGTTTAAAAACCATGTATACAATTAAATATTTAAACATATATCATTTAATTTGTTATTCTAGATCTGTTGTAAATGTATAATAATCAATTTTATATAAATTATGCATGCTGGAACAGCGCCGTGATCATGAAAACCGGGAAATTGCGTAGAACAAATACCCTAATAGTTTCAATGCATTTAAAAAAAAAGTTTCATATTCTTCATTGCATTTCATTTCGTTATGAATTAGGTGGACGTATATCTACCCGGTTTGAATTTATTAACTAAGTACTAGTAAGCCTAACAGTTTCCATTCAGGTATAATATATTTTTTTTCACTGAAGACCAAGTACCGTATTTCATTTTAGAAACATGCATGCATGTAATTAATAAATTAGATATAATTGATTGTTACAAACTGAATGGAAGTCAAAATCGTTTCAAGTAAAAAATACACACTCATTATATTGATTCAATAGCCACCAATTTATAGGATATAAAAACAACATTAAATGTACAAGTTGACGTGGCGAAGAGCTAGTGAGGTTATGCTAGTAAACGAAGGGTCTCGGGTTCAATCCTCGTCTTGGGCCTTTAGAATTTTTTTTTTTTCATTTTATTTTCTGGAGCAAAAACCGTTTTTAACACCTTTTATGTCATAAAGTTAATACATTTTGTTGGTAAATTAAGCACAATATTACAATATTGAGTTAAAAGATTTTTTTAATGGCTTAAAGGTGGCTTAAATGTGGCTTAAAGAAGTTTGGACATTAAGGACCTATGAGTTGTCCTTAAAGGTGGCTTAAATTTGGCTTAAAGATAGTCTTTAAGCTGCCTTTAAGCACCTTTAAGCCATCTTTACGCTTTCTTTAACCCCCTTTAAGCCACCTTTAAGCACCACATATAGCTTAAAGGTGGCTTAAAGATCGTCTTTAAGCTACCTTTAAGAACCTTTAAGCTATCTTAAAGGAGAACTGAAAGATGGTCATTCATCCTGTGAATTTCTTCTCGAGAACTACAATGCTACGGTTTGTGATATTACTATGCAAGGATCTTCAAATAGTGAAGATTCTAAATTGTTAAAGTCAATTATAAACCCAGGACCAATACTGGGGCCCCAGAAAGGGCTTCAGAGTTTGAAATATAAATAGCATATGCTACGAAATAGAATGTTACAAGGAACTGTTGTTCAGGTGAGCGATGTGGCCCATAAGCCTCCTGTTTGGGTTTTATTTAACACGAGTGTGTTGTCATTTCCTTTAACATTTTACCTTGCCAAAACAATTAATGAACATGCAAACCTCCTGGTAATATTTCTTTGTAAATATAAGTTAGATCTGTGGTTAAATAATTGTTTGCTTGTTGTTTCAAGTGTACCAGATTATGACAATACTCTTGAGTCCTTGCATATTACAGCTGCACAAGGCAAAGTTTTATGTTAATGTACTTATTCCAAGACTAAGATTCTGCATATGCATACAATATAAAGATAACACTTTATCATTTATTATAGGTCCTTCAGATGTTTACTTCATATAGTTGTACGCTTTTGAAAGTTAAATGGTCAGAAATATACGAATAGTTTCCGTGTTGCAGTGAAAATATCAAATAACAATGAGTGGCTTGGTTCCAAAAAAAGAAAATTAATTACTCGTCAGCTGGCAGGGTGCAAGTTGTTTATAAAGTTGGTTTAAATATATTGAGACGATGAACAGTCGGCACGCGTAGTGCTGGGTGGCAATTATTTATACACAATAATCCTTATTAATCATAATGATATTTATAACTTCAGTTAAATTTAAAATACAGAACTATTATATATCGAAGTTTGAATGTGATGAAGAATATTAAGATGTGTACCAAGTTAGAATTCATTTTATTTTTAGAACGAGTTACCTTTGTCTTTTAAAAGAGGTATGTACATGTAGATAAACAAAGGTAAAAGGACACAAAAGTGTGTCATTTGCAATGAAATTAATGATGCGCTCTTTATAACTTTTTGGAATGTACAATGTAAAACTTTATTCTCAATTCGATTATTTTTTTCAATTTTGACAAAGAAAAATTATGCAAAAACAAATGCTTAAAACTTCCGTAATTTGATAATTGTAATGAAAACTTAAAACAGCATCCTCGCGTTAATATTCATAGCATTTCCGAATTATTTGTTAATGTTAAAGTACTGTACAAATGTATTTTTTGCGCAATTTTCAAAGTTTTTAGAGAACATAAACGAATGTAATTGATTTATACTCCAAATAACTGCTAAAGTACATATGCACAAAATAACACACCATGACTTACATAACCAGTATAAAGCACCACTTATATACAGGAAGAAGACCAGTCACGATATATCGTTGGACACGGATATATTTGTGTACTATATATTCTCTTTTGGACGGGTTCATTGGGTTGTATAACTTGGTGAAAACATTGGTAAGATTCTCATCTGGTAACATCTTAATTTAGTTCAAAGTAAAAACAAATTTCAATCAATGAATCAGAATTTAAATTAGCACTGTCAAATTATTCGTATATTATAGTTGTTGTGTTGTAAATACATTGTAATATACAACTTGTATACTTTTTGGTTACAAGCTAAGCCGATGTCGCTACGGTATAAGTACACATATTATTAATCGCAAATTTAATCTAAGCTATTTTTTTATCTTGACTTTAAACGCGGTATGTATTCACTTTAAGTTGGTAGGCGCAATTTAACCATACATAGTTTTAGATGCATTTACAGACTTTTCTATAATTCATTAGGTTAATGAGCTTTATGTTTAATATACTTTATAAAGCATGTTTGTTTTTGTTTTCTCTTTTAGGGTCGATATACCTCTCTAGGTTCAACTACATTGACTTTCGATAGTAGAATGATATGATTTGGCTAGCCCTATTCATCGAATATTTTTGGACTGTGAATACATATGGTGAGTGAATGGATTCAAAATGATTAAATATTTGTATTCATCTACTATCATATTACAATATTGTACAATAATTGTACAAGCAGTACAATTTAGTTTAAACAATATTATCGAGTTTATATATGGCAGGTAACAATAATTGACAACGTGTACAATAAGATAGGAAAACAAGCCAAAAGGTCTATACCAATCCCTCTCTTAGGTGAGAGAAATAAGAGAAGGGCAAATGGCATTTGAAAAAATAGCAACAAAACAAAACAGAAAAAAACCCAAAACAAAACAAAAAACAAAAACAAAAAAAATTTAAAAAACAAACAAACCCACAAAAAAACAAAAAACCAGAAAGCTTAAATAAAAGAAAAAACACTTCAAAGATTTTAAAAAAAGATGGAAACATAAAGTACAGTTTGACATGTACATATTGATTAGAGAGATGGAATAACATATATGCAATATTTACCAGGAAGCAAATTCCACGAGCGTACAGAGGTAGCAACGTTATTGTTGACAAACGACACGCACGATTCTGATACACGAACGATCACGCACGATACACGAACGATTACGCACGATACACGGACGATCACTAACTTACTGAATTTTCACGATAGACGAACGATCACGGTAAAACACGCAAACGAACGATTCCACACCATTTAACACGCAAAATCATAATTAATTTTTAAGAATAGAATTACGGAAACGTATTACTTTAATTTGTACTACAATATGCTTGTGTTTTATTGAAAAGCGGCATGTACAGTAGCAATGGACTGTTTTATTTTTTTACGAGTAAACATTATTATATAGGATTCATACACAAATCAATATTTTCTTGTCTCCACAACGAATATTAACTCCTGTCGTAAGTTAAAGAAAATTAATTGTAAAGAAATGAAAGATAATGCATAATCTATACGAAGGTATTTTCATACGAGTTGATGTTAATGTAATCTGATTCCCTTTCGTACTATTTAACTATGCGAGATACAGGTAAATTTGTTACCTTGTTCCAAAGAATTTCGATTTTACACATCCCATATTTTCATAATTTACGGTACATAATTGATTGAACTCTATATATTCCAAATCTTAAAGCGTCTAAATAAATTTTAGTTCTAATGAATGTTTTATACAATATACCAGAAAGGAATGCATATCGTATTTTCATTTAAAAGAAAACTTGGGGAATAGTTGTTTAGTTTTGAACGGAGAAATGGGTAATCTTGGCCGCTTTCATTCAACGTCTCTCTCTTGCTTATATGATTAAAATTATGTGTCAAGATACGATGAATGCTTGACATAGACTAACTACAAAATTATGCAAAACTTACTCGACCGGTCAAAGAATTGAATGAGTTGTTGAAATACTTACTAAATGTACTTAACGACGAAAGAGAGAATATTTTAAAAAGATTAGCACTGACATGATACATGAATGTTAAAAATTGTCAATGTTCATCTATAAAAAAAGTTTTAAATTCACATTGTTGCATTGTTTAAAAAACTACTAGTCGTTGTTTTGAAAATAAATCCTGGCATTCCGTATAAAAAGTTACAAAACGAAAAGACCGCGTTCACGCAAGGTAAAAAACGCAAACTATTTTTTCTGATACACGCACGATCCCGCACGTTACACGAACGATCACCCAAGGTACACGAACTATTTAACACGATTGGCTTGTCAACAATTACGTTGTTACCAATGTATATCTAAGTGTAATACTAAAGAAAACAGTACAATATGTTAATATATACAAAGTATTACTTCACAAAATATATGAAAAAAATGTGAAAACCATCCAGCATATATATATATATATATATATATATATATATATATATATAAAATCAAAAAAAGAAAAAGAAAATGCACAGTTACAAAGTTTCTATTCACAAGCGCTTTCTGGATTTTAACATTTTGACTGTGTGATATCATCTTTCACTCTTTTTGGATTATATATATACAGTCAAACTTTGTTATCTTGAACTAGATGGGACTGTTAAAAAACTTCGAGATATCCGAGTATTCGAGATATCGAGGTTGAAATACTTTAAAAATAAGTGGTTGGGACTTACAAATCGATTGAATAAAATCTTTCCAAAACATAATTCTTGAATTATGTGACTTTTTTAGCAATAATTTTCAAAGAAACAAGGATGTTTGTTCCTTTCTTAAAAAAGGGCTGTATTTTTGTGGCTTTTTTATGCTATATTTATTTATCTCCTCGCGGAGAAGAGTTTTTAATAAAAACATATTAAAAAAGTGAAATTTCAAAGTTTAACTTTATGGTTTGTATCTTTTCTAAAGAATATTTTATAGCTTAAATGAATAATATCGAAAATTTTAAAGAAAATTTGAAGGATAATTTGTTGACTATCTAGCCTTCAAAATGGTAATATTTATTAGACATCGCTTAGAATTTTTGGCATACCAAATGCATTCAATCTGGGCCCTTTAATTATCAGTCACATGTCTGTTATTGTGAATAATTGTCATTTGAAATTGAATGTGCTCCGATTTTAGAACTACATATATTTGGCTCTCATTGAAAGAATATCATTAGTTAAAGTGTTTAACAATGAAAAATCCATTAATCTGAGAATATAAGCACTGGGCTGAAACATGATAGAAACTAAGACTATATTTTGAAAATCATTTTGATTGACAAACACAGTCATTTTACGAACAATATTCCAAAATAATTTAACAAATACATTTCAGATGCGCTGATTTACTGACACAAAATGAATGCCACTAAACATTAATATGGAGAAATAAAACTTTGCATGGCAAAGTTCAATGCGATTTGCATGCAAACCCTATAAGCAGATATATTAGAAAATTTCCCGGAAATCATGATAGTCATTTCCTTAAAATAATCTTACAACAAATGTATTAATACCCCATCAAATCATATGAAACATTATCGTTATGACGCAATCTATGAAATAAGGAAACTCATTAAAAAAACAAAAAACAAACCAGCACTCATATAAATACATTGATGCTTAAGCAAAAGCATTTTTTTAAAACTAATAAAATCTCATGAATGAGACCTGTAGAGGCCAGCGACTATCCTTAACAAACCCCAAAGTATGGAACATGCACTTTTAAAACAGAGAGCTTACGTCTTTTTAAATTGTAAATTTAAACGCTGGACTTTGCCGTTATCAAATAATACAGGGTGTCCCAGAATATCTGATACAATTTACCCTTTAATAACTTTTGATTTAATTTATTTAATAAAAATCAAATGCATTTTCAAAATGTATATGATGTAAATTTTCACTCAACACATTTCACAAATAAACGTTTTTGACAAATTGGGCGTTGTAAAACACAACAAATTTAAATGACGTCCTTTTTTATCAATGACGACTCATGTCAATGAGTAAAATTCTTCACAACAGCCACTGTACGGATCCCATTTTCTCAAATCTTCTCACAATTTCTGTTGCTTGTTGAGTCGCTTTCGCCCAGGGTATTCTTTTTTTTATAATTTGTACAACTATATATGGAGTCTGTAATTGATAATACTTCACAGTTTTAAAACGAAAGATGCCTGCTCTCTTCTCCGATATACACTACGGCCAACGCTGTTTGCGTATTTACTGCGAGTCCTTGTGGTGTGAAATTGATCGCGGTTCAGCACAGGTAACTCAGGTAAAACCGCGCATCCTCGCGGTACAGCTTCTCACCATATCCACACCGTCGCGGTACTGTGAAACCAGTCTCAGATGAAAACTGTTCTTATTTTTAACGCGATTTACCTCCCCCAATTTCTTCTCATATTGGAAATATGATTGAGGGAATTAATGAATATTGATTCATATTCCTTTATTTTATAAATTGAGTTGATTGTTACAATTTATTATTATTATTAAAAAAAGTGGGGGAAATTAAAGGAACGCGCATTTATGCTAATACAGAATTGTGTATACTTTCGATAGCGTTACATATTTAATCTTGGCACATTCATCGCTGACAATTATCGGTTATCGATTAATATAATTAATTATTAAAAATGTCACCAAAATATCTTATTTAGCCTTGGGAAAGGGGGTACTAATTGGCGTTTCATTTACAATCTTTCATAATTAATTCTTACCTTCAAAACATACCTTACACTTGGTCATTTCTCTTAAATACGTTTTAAGAATTCGTTTAATGAATAACAAAGTACGTATAGATATAAAATGTTTTAAATGCACTCGCTTATCACCGCTGCGACCCGTGCTCGATCCCCGTGATCGACAGTGGTTGTATGTGAATGGTTATGGTGGTCGCCCGCTTGGACACATGGGTTTTCTCCGGGCACTCCGGTTTCCTGCCACATCAATGACCCCCTCGCGCTAACGAAAGATATTAATATAAGTTGTAGAACTTGTTTATCAATCTTTCTAAAATAAATTAGGTTCAGTTAATGTTAATGTTAAAATCGTGTGTATTTAAAAACTGACTTTCCTATCCGATTTGGCAAAGGTTTGATGTTCAGTGGGTTGCCCAATATTAATGTTGGTCGTTCAAAACCCGGGATTTAAAAATATGAATGATCATATATTCTGGGGAATTCATTACATATTAAAACTTCGCAGTGTCAGTTGACAACAGAGGAAGAGGAATTGCGTAACATTACGTTACAGTATGTGTATACAGAATTTGGGTGGTTGCCGTCGGGGTGGGTGACCTGCATCAATTAGTGTAACTTGGGGTCCGCTAAATAGAATTATTTATAGTCAGTTATTACAAACAGCGAATTTTTCTTGATAGAATAATTTAATTTTAAACAAATGAAAATTTGTTTTTCAATTTAAATTTTAAGAAATTTCTTCTGCGTATTTATAACACAATGTTTACAAAATACATTTATGAAATTACCTCTTAATAATATACTTTACACTCGATTAAGATACAATTAACGAACAGACTATAACCAGGGTTAATCAGGAATTGAGATACTAAATAAATTGAGAACACAGCTACAGTAAATTTTATATAGTATTTGTACTTTTTAAAATGGTAAAAGTGTGATTGTTTGAATAAATGTTAATTTTGAATCATTATAGGAGTCATATGAACATACGATTTGGGTGTTTGTGTGCATAAGTAAAAAACTTCTTTACACGATATGTGAAACATTATTTATTCCTCTAGCCATGTTAAATTTAATAATGTTTTAATTTTCAAATTTCTTACAATTTTATATATTTTGATGTCGGAGAGAGAGAGAGAGAGAGAGAGAGAGAGAGAGAGAGAAATACGGTGTCAACATTCGATAAGATTTTTCACGGCACGTGGTCAGAGCACGTGGGGCTGTCACAGACAGGAAGTGTTATGTAATAGTTATACACACCCGTAACACAGGGATAGTTTTCTATAAATTGTGCTGTACTTGTGATTCTCCATATACCTGTCTGAATTATTATGCATCATGCGTTATTTTATCTTCATACGGTAAAGATAGAAAGCGCGTATGATCAGAGACTTATATAAGACCCTGGTATGATATATATTTCTGAAACCGCCCGTTACGACAACATGTGCGCTTATGTAGAGATCTGCATTTCAATCAGAATGCCGTTACGGCTACATGTACTACTTTACCAGTTCACATAATTTATTAGTTATTTGAAATGAGAGAGAGAGAGAGAGAGAGAGAGAGAGAGAGAGGTGTCTCAACATTCGATAAGATTTCTCACGGCACGTGGTCAGAGCACGGATGCTGTCACAGACAAGAATCGTTATGTAATAGTTATACACCCGTTAACACAGGGATGACTGATTTTCAATGTACTTGTCCGAATTATGCATTATTTTGTGTTCGAAAAAAGACGGTCTACCTTAAGCACGTACAATATTTATTGTCGCCTTCATATAATAACCCGTTATTGCATATATCAAACTCCTTTAATATTCTACCTTTTTCTGGAAAAAAAGGCTACATGTACTAATACTTTACAGGTAACTCTTGATGGCTTGAACTTCGATCGCTCGAAGTTCTTGATCGCTCGAAGTGAGTCTCCGGTCCCGATTTTTTTCCCTATATAACTAAGCAAATTTACTCTCTTGATCTCTGGAAACCCTTGATCCCTCGAAGTCAAACTGCAGTCCTGTTATTCATAATCTATTGTTTTTTTACCCTCGATACCTCGTGCATATTCAAACGTTACCTAGTTTTAACACCTACTTGGTCATTCAAATGGCTCAAGGCGTTAGACGCGGGACCCGTGTAACGGGATGTTTAATCAGGTGACACTTGTCCTGCAATGTGATAATTGTTCCATGATTGACCATACAGTTGCCTAAACTATAATAAACACCGACCTGGTTAAGATAAATTACATAAATGTACATAAAATCTTATTTATTCAAAACAAGAGAAAGGCCGGAAAGTAGTTAATGAGTTAAATAAGAGTCAGATTGAGGGGAAAACATACAAGTTGAGTTGATGCCTAAGGTAGCGACCTCATAATAGTACATCGCGTAATATTTATCTTCTTAAAATCTGTGGCATGTTTTCAACTTATCATACATGTATGCAAAAAAAAAAAATATTGCCTTGAAATATCACTAATTTTCAAGTACACGTATATGCATGATTTGCGTCATACATTGCTATGTTTGGGGCTCTTGTATAATATTAACAAAATACATGTAGCAAAAGTTTTCTAGAAATGTCTGTTAAAAACAATTCAAAGAAAATAATTAATTTTTCTACTTAATAATATCTATATCTAAATTCTAACAATAATTAAAACAGCTCTTTTTTCTTCTTCTCGGTTTAATCCCTGATATCGAACACACACCTGTTACGGTATCTTACACCATCGCGGTAAAATCATGGCCCCGCGATCACCGCGATGACAATACCGGTGTATCGCGGAAAGGATTTAAACACCATCACGGTGTCGCGGGAAAATACGGGATCCGCGTTGGCCATAGTGTATCTTGATTGAAATGCAATTCAATCAAAAAAATATGATGCAAATTTGTGACATAATTCAAACAAGAGGCCCATGGGCCACATCGCTCACCTGAGGAACAATAGGTACTATGATAAAATCAGCTTAATGGAGTCATAATACAAACTATCTAGACAATGTAGTATAATACATGTAGATCCTGTATAAATAAAATTCAATTTTTTCCACTGGATATTCTTATGTTTATTATCATTAGTCCCTTTTCTAACAGGATGATTTTATAGTCATATCACATGTTGAGCATTGCAGCTCTCAAAAAGATCCTAAACAATTGTTTATAAATGGGATATAAACCTACATCAAACTCTGAACCCCTTGTGAGACCCAATCGTCCAGGAATCAACCAGAAGCCAAAATCTAAACAATATTAAATAATCACCTGGCTGAAGATTTTTAAAGATCTAGATTTACTCTTAATATTCCTATGTAAACATTCCACCCCAACTGTGGCCCAACCCTACCCCCAGAAATCATGATTTTTACAAATTCAAATCTACACTACCTGAGGATGCTTCCAAACAAGTTTCAGCCTTCCTGGCTTATTAGTTTCTGAGAAGGCGGATTTTAAAGATTTACTCTATATATTCCTATGTTAAAAATCGACCCTCCATTGTAACTCCACTCTTCACCCCGAGGGTCATGATTTTCACAACTTTAAATCTACATTACCTGA
>WFKH01011926.1:24462963-24475558 GCA_016163765.1 Magallana hongkongensis
GAGAGAGAGAGAGAGAGAGAGAGAGAGAGAGAGAGAGAGAGAGAGAGAGCTTGAGAGACCTTCTGATTAAACAAGAGCTAACAAACATAAATTACTAATGATATAATAAAGATGATCATCAAACTCATCATGATTAAAAACATTAATGATCAATACCAAATTAAATACAAATATTAAACAAAATACAACTTTACGTATATAAAATTAATAGCTGCCTGGTTCAGTTTGTAGTAGGTTAGATTTAATCGTAGTAATGTTGATCAGTTTGTAGTAGGTTAGATTTAATCGTAGTAATATTGATCTCCTATGTATTTATGGTATTTATATTTGTTAGCATCGCGTATTGTTTACTAATGACATAACCTTACTAATTGTCATTTAAGTTAGGCCCTTTCATAAGAAATCGCATATCTTTCATCCTTAAAGACTAGATTAATGGAGAGAAACGAAAAAAAATGTAATTTAATTTGCTCTACACCGAATAAGAAACTGTTTGGATATTAAAAAAATACTTCATCCTTTTGTTTTTTGTTTTAATTACGCTATTGCTCTTGGGATTCAAAAAGGTTCGAAACATGCATTCGATTTAAATTTTAAACTTATTGACATTCCTCAAAACTTCTAAGTCTTCACCCAGTATAATGTATTTACTAAATGAAGTAAGCACTTTTTTTGTCTGGGCGCCGGTGTGACTGATTGCCACTTAACTTTCAAATAGTTAGGAAGGATGCATTGACCTTCCCTCTTGTTGCGACCTGAGACCGTGGCCCATGCTAAACATCACAAACACCCCCGGTTTGGTTGAATTTCGCTCAGAGCTTTTGGATTGTTTAAAGTTGCCGATGGAAATGACGTTACCCTTATGGAAGAAAAACAATTATATCCAAATTACGTTTTCTTCGGATTGCTTAATATTTAAAAGATTTTCGAGGACAAAATAAACAGAAAATTTAAAGTGAGTACAATGTGCCGTGGAAACAATGCAGACACCAATATTCCAACGGCTATGGCTGTTTTCTCAATGATCATTTTGGCCATCATAAGTGCTTTTCTTTTTAAACTATCATTAACGACTAGTATCAATCACAAAATAATTGTCAATCATATTAAGCACGCGCAAAAAATACCAATTTAATGTTTTGAAGTTTCGTCACGGGTAATTGATTTAAATCGCTGTTGTCTTATTTTATCTGTGCTATTGATGAAAACACATATCAATTACAAAATGTTAAAAATTTCAGATTATTCTATTTCGTTATTTTCAAATAATTCTATTTATTAGGATGAGCACTTAGAAGTTTTGTTGAGTGTAGATTTCATGGAAAAGTATTTTCCAGTGAAAAAAAAAAAAACAACGCTAGACTTTATTCAGAGTAGGCAGTTATAGCTTATAATTCATATGTACATGTATATGAAGATTTATCTTTTGAGTAACGTAAATTGGAATGCTTTAACAAGCTGCATAAAATTTGATATTCATAATCCATTTTCGTGACACAAAAAACCTACTTTTTAGAAATCAATACGCGATACTAGGGTTTTGATACTAGGTTTGGTTACTTAGACTTGTACTGTAAAACATACAAATGTTTGTGAGTCATCTTTTACACAAGTTGCAATTGCCCTAAATTACAGAGATTTCAATGTGTAATAAAATGGTATTCATTTGCATTAATTGCTTATCAATCTTAATGAAATATAGTTAGGCATGTAATATTCATCTGGAGTCAATCCAAGTAAAAATAGTTAGCGAAGAAGCGTGCAGTGGTGAAATACTTCACCCCCCCCCCCCCCCCAAAAAAAAAAAAAAAAAAACAAAAACAAACAAACAAAAAATCAAGCGGATATGTTCTACCTGAAGACATTTCTTGGCCTAATAAAAAACCAAAAACAAAAACAACAAAACAATAAAAAAAAAAGGAACAAAGAAACAAACACCCCCCCCCCCAAAAAAAAAAAAAACCACCCACACAAAAAAAAAAAAGGAAAAGAAAACCTAAAAACCCAACAGTTCAACGGTTGAAAAACTTTTTATTTAAAAAAAATATTGTTTAAAATACTTTTCGATGGAAAAATGTCCATCCTTAAGAAAAAATTGGATGCTATAGGGAAATGCTAAACTACAATGACTGTAATTGGCGGCTAATCAATTAATTGTTTATTTATGAATTCTTTGGTAGACCAAAATTCAGGTGGATGAGAAAAATATAATAGTTAAAAAGAAACATCTCTTAAACTGTGCGTTTGCTCTAATATCTCTGTAAACAACATTCCACGTAAAAATCAATTTATTAACGTAAAATCACACAAGAATACCAATACGATGTTTGTTGCAGATTTTCTTCTTCTGAAAAAGGTAAATAACTAAATAGGTGGAAATACTAATAGAAACCGAGTTAGGGAAATAAAATGAAATTTGGGAACGACAGCATTACGCTTTAATCTTGATCATGTGACAATCAGATAAGACGTTCAACGGAATAATTTTCCTTAACTTTGCATTTGTCTGTCTTTTTACGGTGGTGTACCTTCAACTAAGGTTGTATTCTGCAAATGTAAGTATTATGTCACGTACATTGTTTTCATACATTTTGGCATTTTACTATGTTTGGCGTTTATTTTCCGTTTTCTATCGATAAAAAAGTAAGTTATGCAAAATGAACACCAAAAGTTAAAATAAAAATCCCTGAACGATGTAATAATTATTTATCATAGCTTCTTGAACGATGGCACATAATGAGCTTAACAGCAAATTTAAAGCTATTCAAAATTTATAGTTAAATGGAATTCATATATTCATACGTAGACAGGGCATGTTATTGGATAGCGTAGAATTCGTTTTTGTCAGTTTCCATACGAGCTACAAACGACTTTTCTTAAAAAGTATTATAAAAATACTAAGTGAACCTGCTACGTTATTATTTATGTTTATTATTTATATTGCTTTACTGATTTATCGTCTATAGTCCAATAAAACGATCTCTCTCTCTCTCTCTCGCTCTCTCTCGCTCTCTCTCGCTCTCTCTCGCTCTCTCTCTCTCTCTCTCTCTCTCTCTCTCTCTCTCCATGCATTGACTGTTCGTGTTGGAAAGGTCACAGCGCCAATTCTATTTATATGCAATTCTACAGATTTTATCAAGCGCATTGTGTAATCCATTTGCTCCTAACCATTATGTAAGAGATCGCAAAAAGTCAAGCTTGAAGGCTTTTCAGAATTGATAAAATACACTTATATACATGTAGAATATAGATGTCTTTGAAACATATCCAAGACAAGGTAAACTTTATATGAATTTACCACCATTAGTGTGATAGAAAACTTTGTTTTTATTCTTTTATTGTCTTAGTGAAAATTGATGGTTTTAAAAGAAAGATCTGCACTGTTAAAACATTATTTGCCTATTCTTTTTTTAATGTCCCACTACTCTGAAAAAAAAAAGAAAAGACATAACACTTAAGAGATTTTAACCTATGTAATGAAAAAAAACCCAATTATTCAGTTTTTTCTCTTTTATCATTTTTCAAAGATTGTTTTGTGAAATACCTTCCATGTTTAATGTCTGATAAAGTGCAATGGGACAACTGCTATCGGTAACGTTACTTGTAAACAGAAACAGACAGCGAGGCAAATCTCAGCTGGTATTCAGCGATATCAAAATGTATTTTCTTTGTATTTATCTTTCAAATTCAATTTATGATGGCCACAGTTGATCATTTTTATTAAACAGTTGATCATATATGAACTTGTCTTCCAACGAGTGATTATATTCTTTATAGTTAAAAAATATATTATGTATAATTATTGCTGCTTTATGTCCTGCTAAAATGTACCTTGTGATAGAGAAATGTTTATCTTCTGAATTGTAAAGCTTTTAGTATATTTTTATTATAATTTGTCTTAACTATGACAAAGTTAGAAAAGAACTCCAAAATAATTTAATAGCGAAATATTTAGCTTCATATGATATTTCAAAAAACAAAACGCAGATATGCATTAGAGAAATCGCATATTTAATTTAACGAAAAGCGACTGCGTTAAAAAAAGTTATTAAAAATCATGCAACAAAAGGAAATCAAGATATTGTTTAGTTCTGCATGGTTTTCTTATTAAATAAATTAACGAAAAATATTTTTTTTTTCACTTGCAAGTGTTTGAATTATCTATTAGACTTATGAATATTCATTCTGATTTCAGTTGAAACAGTTAGATCATGCATTTGTCTTTGATATTTGGATTGATCGAGATAGCAGGTAATCGAAATAGTTTCGATAGGAAATAAAACTTGTGTAGATCTGTTTTCGTTTCCTATCTTTAATAAAGGTTAACATGGGATTTACTTAAACAATGTTTAACTTGTAAAATTATTTATTTTTGGAAAAACTACTTGGATGTTTTTTTTTTAATCTCTTCAAATCCAAAAAAAAAAAATAAAAATAAATGATCTAATACATACATTTACATAATGGTGTCAGTTCCTTATAATGTTTTATAATGAAGAAAAAATAACGAAATAAAAAAAATTATATGTATGTATAGATATAGTTCTAATTAAACAAAATTGTAACAATAAACAAAACACTCTAAATCAATTTGATTAAAGAAAAAGATTAATATGATTTGCTCAAGTAAACGCACTTACATACAAAACACGAATTTCACATTTTATTTTTGTGCATTTGTAGCAATATTTAAGTTGTCATGATTTTTGCACTGCAATATGATTTGCATTGAACATCCACTTTATTGATGGATATTCTTCGACTGTATATATGGTTATGGTAAGAAATATATGCACAATTTATATTTGACTTTTTAGTTGCGGGTCAGTTGTGTATGAACTGTAAGGATTTAACAAACCCCCACGAATGTTACATGGTGACCAGATGTGGTAATCATCAGGTAAGAATTTATAAGAGTGGTTGGTTGATAGTTGTATAAATTTTACAACCATTTAAATATTTTTGAGAGCTCTGTTAACATAGATATAATGATACGTTATATAATTTAAAAGCAAAAATATATACCGGGCGTTCTATATTTACTAATAGTTTTTGGCTAAACATCATATTTGAAAATTTTAGGGTAGACGTAATGGGCGATTTGTTAACCACCCAGTCTTAATAAGAGATGCGTACATGCTAATATTTTTTTCCTGCCAATCTGTATTCTTTTTCCATAGTTGATGACAAAATCCAATTATGACTTGTCAAATTCATTTATAAAATCCTGTTTAATCAATTGACCTTTCCAGATATTTAAACATCAATAAGCAAGTCAAATCTCAGAGCTAAGAAAGGGAAAAACAATTCTGTAATTTTTGTACAATGATAATAAGGAAATTAAGTGCTTGAGTTTTTAAAACTAGCACTTCCCAACAGTCTATTCTCATCATAAATTTAGTCTAAAGTGGCAATATCAATACCAAAATATTGTTAATATATAAAAAATAAAAGGAAAAAAGTGAACATTTTATCATGTGTTGCTTATTTGTGGGATATACATGTATGCTATGCATGTTTTCATATTTGCCATTGTCTATTTTCAATGAAGTATGCTTAAAATATGATTGGTAATCTTGTAAGTGTGGTAAATGTTAAAGTATTTTGTAAATGTTAAGTCATAAGCTATCATATTTAAGCTTTTGTCACTTGCGCAAAAGACCAGACGAGGTGTGTTTCATGCCAATTTTACTCCAAAATATATTACTTTATTAAAGATTTAGATACATCAAACATTAATTCAATATCGGATTTTACGGGTGTTGCATGTCTGATACGCTATTGTTCTCATTATAGCAATGCTACATGGAAAAGTATGTTCGGCACAACGTCATTTTGTACGACTTGGGATGTCAAAGTAATTTTGTGAGTTATCAAGTGTTGTTTGATAAAACAAATGTTTCATTTTAAAATTCAGACTATTTTATTGTATACAATAAATAGTAAATTTCTTATATCGAAACGGTTATAGTTGACGTTTCTGACAATTTAAAATGTAAAATTTGAACAAATTATCCATGTAACAATGATGCGTGTTTTAAACCATATCTAAAATTGTCTGCAGGTCAATGGAAGATAAAATTATATTTTTGCATTTATGAACAAAAGCTAGTTCCAAAATTATAAAGGTGTTTGCTCCTTATATATAGTTATTTTTCTCTAGGTCTGTAACAGCATAAGCGGTTCAAACAATGGACCTCAAACATCGATAGTTGGAAAAAGGAAGGTTATGGTCAAGGACGTTGCTCCTGCTTCGTTTGAAGTTGATTTTGATAACGAGGACGACGGTAGATTTCCAGTGTGTGAATCTTGCTGTAACACTACTGCTTGCAACAATGGAGGCGCTTGTGGAGTTGCAGGTTTTTAATGTTAAATTCAATTTATTTGCATGGTTTAATACACATTCAATGTATATAAGATGCAAGCGTACTCTATGTTTTGAACGCACAGGAAAATCGGTTACAGTGTAAAATACACACAAAATGAAACCAATTCCGCCCATCATATAAGAAAGTATACACTTCCGACAGTAAGGTTGGCAAAAATTACTTGGTTAAATATGCGTAACATTGAAACCAATTCAACATAGAAAATAATGTTCCATTAATTGATAAAATTACATTTTAGATTATGATTATCACAATGGACATATGTGTTTTAACTGCAAAGATTTACCAAATCCCAATGACTGTGACCAAGTAATATGGTGCGATCAAGATAGTGTAAGTTCAAAATCAGAAAAAAACAGAAATAAAGGTTTACCCTTCTTTGAACACATTTAAGATTGAACAGCAGATCTTAAGCACATAAAACTTCTTTTTAAGCATTGTTACACAAGCGAAACCACGTCTGGTACTGGAACAACTAACAGACACAAAATATACCATTCTGGATGTACCGGAGAAACAAGGGTAACTATATCCATACGGATTTTATGTAATATGCGCAACTTTGAATGAAGATTGTAAGGTATTTGAGTGAGTCATTCAGGTATATAATCTATTGCTATCCGCATTCGTCCATCGTCTTGCGTCGTGTGTTAAACTTGATCGTTTTCAGCTTCTCAATTTTTTTTCTCTTGAACTGGATATTTAATAGACAAACTAAGTATATGCATATAGTTATGGTGAGCAAGAAAGCCTAGTCTACAAATGTGCAAATAAGGCCATGGGTATTGTTATGATTTTATGAAAGGTTTTTGTCAAAATGTAGTGAATAATAATATATATACTGATTTTTTTTTACAACAACTAACCATATAGATAGCACATAAAAAATGAGCAAGGATGCCTGTACCCAAATTGTGAAATTAATGACCTAGGGTTCCTGGATCTGGTGCTAGGGTGTAACTAGGTGTCAGTGTGAGAATATGAAGTAATTATTTACAAATCGTCTTCTCTAGTACTTGGCCTTCTACAGAGAAACTAAACACATCGTTATGATAAGCAATCTCATCTTAAATTGTGAAAATAAAGGTCATATGCTCAGGGGCGCTGGTGTTAGAGTAATGCTCGTATAGAATTTAGTGAATGTGCGATAATCCTTAAATATATTTTGGGTTTTTTCCTACTTTTTGACACAAAACTCATCAATTTAGGTGCTTGATGAGGATAAACAGGGAGGTACTCAAACTATAGTTAAGGTCAGGGACCCGGATATAGAGTAAAAGTTACATCTTGAACATGGATTAACTTTTTACAAAATGTTTTTTTTTACTTTTGGGCTCAAACAGGCAAACAAATTACATGGTTCTAGAATTTTAAAATTTATGATGAGGGATACTGCTGTTGACTTACGGTTTAGGGGGTGTAACATGGTCAACAGTGAGTATGTCAAAATATAAAAACCTTCTTTATCATTTTATATCTAACAGACAATATAATATAATATCAGTAAGTATAATGTAGTGATGAGCATGGATGTCTTAAGCACAATTTTGAAATACGTGTCCCCGGGTCACAGTTCTTAAAATAACTCTACTAATAGATATTTTTGAAAGCGTGACTCAATGATTAATTTTTGTGGCTGAGGTTAAGAAAATTAACGGAAAAAAATTAATTTGTTAGTGTTTATATATGGCTCCAAGTTTGATGGTCGAGAAGAATCCCAATGCTTTGAAACGAAGGTGCCTGTTTAATATTGTGTTAAATAGAAAGCATTCTGCGTATGCTGATAAAATTCAATTTTCAAGTCTTCATGGTCAAATGCTGACATGCGATCATCATTTGTGACTTACTTACATTATTTGGCGGAATAAAAGTTCTACATTACAAGTTCAAACAATTCAGGCCAATGTCCGAAATAATACTTTCAGCTTATTTAGCCTCATTTTTGGTATGTAAGAATAACGGATATATCAATATCAATTCTGAAACGCATCAACTGTTGCTTATAGATGTGTGGATACTCCGATGAGAATTTTAAGTATAACTGTTGTCACACAAATTTGTGTAACAATCAAATCAGCAATCAACACTCTCAATTCGTTCCTATTCCTATTCCTACAATAAATTTGTCCACGACAACAACACCGACGACGACAACAACAACAACAACTACTACCATACCGACAACAACAACTACCACACCGACAACAACAACTACAACTCCGACAACAACAACAACTACTACTACTACTACTACTACTCAAGGTATGTATTGTGTTACGCCTTGTTTTTAAATGTCGTTAGTAACTGATATAAAAATATCAAGATAAGCACTAAACAACTTTTCCTCATAATATTGCTCTAGGACCCCCATCTATCGTATCCATAACAATACAGCCTCCCAATTATCACTATGGCGACGATGTACAGCTGACTTGCAACGTAAAGAGCGACCCAATGTATTACTCGCTTGGATGGAATATGATGGTAAAAAAATCCTCAGACAAATATCATGTTGTTTGTATTTGATGGACACATTTTATATCTCCAGTTTTCGGAACGATTTTCCAGAAGCTAATGCGAAATAATATATCATAATCCTCTAAGTTTTAATTCAACATCTGTACGTTTGCTTCCCTTTGTTTATTTCTTGAATGTTTCGTGTGTGTGCCAAAAAAAATGACAGTAACGCAGCTGAAATTTTCAACTCGTAGAAAAAAAAATGTATTTGGCTCGTAGTATCCCAATTGAGAAAATTCATCTTGTCTGCAAAATTAATGTTCATGATTTTATAGAAGAGAGTATTTGACACAATTACATTATAATAGTCACGAGAATGTATATTTTGGTAGAAATATTCCATTGTAGCTTTATCTAATTAAAAACAAATTCATTACAGATTACGAAAAACTCGAAATGACAAATTTGTTTATGAAAGAAGTTATATGGTGTTTTTATGCATATCGGCATATCTAAACACTTTTTCTCGTCGTTATCATTAACAAACTTTTAGAAGATAGAAACAGAGATGGACAAATACCATAGAACAATCAGATTTTTGCCAGTAAATATTTTTTTTTTTTTTTCAGGCCACACAAAACCACATTCCATCTAATATCCGTGCAGAGAACCGCCTAAACAAAGCAATGTTATTCATAAAATACCTTACCAGAGATAACTTACGGCAATATCAATGTTTTGTACAAAATAATTTTGGACAAGACATCCAAACAATAACACTCAGTCAACCGTAATAGTCCATTTACATTTTGATAATAAAGAAGCTTTCTAAACATCTTTTTTGGTTTTTGTTTTCTATTTTCGTTTTGACAATTGTTTATTTACGGATATACAGATGTATTTGTCAAATAAGATTCATTTAAACGAAAGAAAAAATACCGATGATTCATGACATAGATTACGTATCTAATATATATTGATGGTTTAAATTATGATTTATGTGATATCCGCATATATATATATATATATATATATATATATATATATATATATATATAATTGTCCTTGGGAATCAAAAAAGATAAAGATCGAAAAACGATGCAAACTAAAAAGCAATCTAAAGAAAATAATTTTGAAAAATAAACGAACGAAATTACGGGATAAAATTGAAAATAAAATACTTAGAAACTATCTTATGGGGTGTAATGAGGCTAAACTTGGTGACATTTATGAGTAGAATTGCTCTTATACATTTGATTAAAATTTACACTTAATTTAGTATATGTTTCGCATCTCTAACAATTTTTTTTATACCAAATGACTTGTTACTTACCAAGTCCAAGCGTCACGGCTCAGTAGTCATGCTATTACTTCTAAAACCATTTGGTTATAATCGGCAATTATTGGTAATTGACCAATTAAGACAATCTTTGCAGCATCTTGCTTTGAATGAAAAAAAAACCCGCTGATGCCTATTTGAGGAAATAAAAACTATTGAAATAAATGAATTACAGTAGGCAAACAAAAGCATGAAAATGATGCTTCTAAAAATGTTCCTATTCTTTTCTCAAACATCTTGGGAAAATAGTGAGGTATGTCCAATGCACAATGATTTATCAATATTGTCGACATCGCAAAGTTGGCCTATATCGAGTCTACATTGTGTTTATATCGTACACCCAATATCATGTATTTTCCTCGACATCGTGGACTTTGCAATGTTGGCCGACATCGAGTTCAAATCATGTCTACATCGTAACCTTTATATCTCGTTTACTTCGTCGACATTGTCGATATCGCAATGTTGGCCGATATCGATTTTACATCGTATCTACATCGTCTCTCTTATATCTTGTAAACATCGTCGACATCGTCGACATCGCAATGTTGATCGATATCGAGAATCTCTTAAAAAGTGTTTTACAAAAACATAAGACCCACATTCGATTGTCAATACGCTGTTTATTAAAGAGTGTTCCCTGAAAAGTCTAAATAACTCTTCCTGAAAAAATAATAAGGCATCCGATGGGTACACTAAAATGAAATTGTCGACGACAACGTTAGGCTTTCAACTTTGTCATGTGTGACTTTTAGAACCAAACAGATAACACGACCAATGGAATGATTTTACTGATGGTGTCGCTTCAACTAACGTATACTTTGTCTTAAGATATACTCGATTCACATTTCGTTAAATGACTCGATATTTATAAATACCTCAGGATTTAAACGATGTTCATTCAAAAAAATGAACAAATTCCAATATTTCTCTTTTGAAACGCCCCCTCTAGCTTATCAGATTTCAATAACGGCAAAAAAATATGATGTCTACAGGGATTTTACATTGCAACAGACAAAGTTTCCGAATAATAACGTTGAAAATTATGCGAGGTATCCCGAGTGACTTCCGAATGTCAACATTTCCCATTATACAAATACGTAAGAAATATGTTTTCGATCCTGTGACTTTTTTCCGAGTGAATATCATCATACATCATATGCCAATAAAGTTATATTGGATATTTTCTCTTTAATAAATTTCAATAGTGCTTCTTTCACAGGTATGTGTATTTTTATTAAAAATCGTCAAAATGTGACAAAAACTTAGGAAAGGCTTTAGTATCTTTCAATTGTAGGTATTATGCATCGTATATATTTTATTCATTGTTGTTATTTTACTGTGATTTGTGGGTTTTTTTCTTTTTTTAACGATACAAAATTATGAACAATGCCAAATAAGCACCAACAGTTTAAAAGGAAATCCGTGAACGATATGAGCATATTTTATCATAGCTTCATGAATTAACATTGGCACTTAATGAACTAAACAACAAAATAATGTAATTCATGATTTATTGTAAAAAGGAATTCATATCTTCATACGTGGAAAGGTCGTTTTATTAAATAGCGTAAAATTCGTTTTTGTCAGTTTCCATACGAGCTTCAAACGACTTTCCTTTAAAAACAAGACAAATTCTTAGTGAACCTGCGACATTATCATTTATGTATGTTATTTATAGTGTTTACTAGTTATTCATCATTTGCCCAATAAAACGATGTCTCTCTTTCTTTCTCTCTCTCTCTCTCTCTCTCTCTCTCTCTCTCTTCTCTCTCTCTCTCTCTCTCTCTCTCTCTCTCTGGTTTAAGGGAGAACATGTTCATTTCTAATGAGCATGCATTGGCTGTTCGTGTTGGAAAGGTCACAACACCAATTCTATTTATATGCAATCCTACAGATTTTATCAAGTGCATTGTATAGTGATCTTATCCAATATGAAAGAGTTTACAAAAAGTCAAGCGCACGGCTGTTCCAAATTGATAAAATGCACTACATGTAAGATAGAATATAGATATATTTGAAACATTTCCGAGACAAGGTAAACTTTACATGAATTTACAAGCATTTGTGTGATAGAAACCTTTGTTTTAAAATTTCTTCCTTGTCTAAGAAAAATGATGGTTTAATACATTATTTTACTTTTTTAAATGAACCATCCCTCCCCCCCAAGAAATTGATTTGAAAAATACTATTCATGCTTAATGTCTGCTGAAGTGCAATGGGACAACTGCTATCAGTAGCTTTACTTTTAAACGCAAACAGACAGTTAGACTTATCTCAGCTAATATGCTGCGACATCCAAATGCATTGGCTTTGTATTAACCTTTCAAATTCAATGATGGCTAAAGTTGTTTCTCTAAATTAGTAGGTTGATCATATATGAACTTGTCTTTCAACAGGTGATAATATT
>WFKH01011926.1:24476037-24525492 GCA_016163765.1 Magallana hongkongensis
AGAGAGAGAGAGAGAGAGAGAGAGAGAGAGAGAGAGAGAGAGAGAGAATATTTCTTCCGAAAATTTATTGGGTTTTTTTTGTAATGCTTTTAGTATATATTTATTTTATTATGTTCTAACTATATTTTGTGGTTCTGCATGTTTTTCTTATCTAATAAAATGATAGAGGGTTTTTTTACTTGATAGTGTAAATTATTTTTTACTTATCAATATTTATTCTGATTTCAGTTGAAACAGTTATATCATGCATTTGACTTTGATATTTGGATTGATCGAAATAGCAGGTAATCGAAATAGACTCGATAAGAAATAAAACTTGTGTGTAGATCTGTTTTTTTTTTTAAATTCCTATCTTTTAATAAAGGTTAAAATCGAATTTACTTAACCAAAGTTTAACTTTTGAAAAGTAAATGTTTTTGAAAATATTATTTGGATTGTTTATTAATCTCTTCAAAAAAGCAGTTTTAAAAAAATGATACAATGCACATATAATAGTGTGAGTTTATCTAATCTTTCCTAATAGTCCTATCTAATGAAGAAAAGATAACAGAATCAAAAATATATCTCTGTATATTATATAATTCCAATTTAGCATAAGTATGATAGTAGAAAAACATTACATCAAATTATCAAAGACAAAATATTATTTACAGAGATGACAGGAGATAAAAAATTGGTAGGAAAAACTATATATGTGAGTTTTATCAATTTATTGGCGATAATGGCAACGATTGCTTCATATTAAAGCAAATACAGAAACCAAGATGAACGCTGGGACCAGCTGTTCACCCTGAAAAAGTTACACCCTATCTATTGATAATTATATAAACAATCAAAAGTCTATGTGAGCTTTACTGGTAAGCTGAAATATTTGATGGTAAGCTCAGCATTTGTCCCCCGAAGATCATGCAGCCGTAACGGGAAGGGTTGACTCTTATGGTGGCAGCTTCATCCTGAAAAAAAAATAACCACAGAGCCAGAAACACAGAACTATCAACTTGCATTGGATCCATATAACATAACATTCAAACCAATTGGGCAAACCAAAAATATGAAGGGGGAGGGGGGCTGGGTGGGTCATATTCAATTCGGCGAATGATGAGATAATCTGCCGTGATGACGTCATAAGTTCAAGCTAATACCCCAAAGTGCAAGCGAGGGCCAACTAACCCCACAACAAGGTCCAAAAGGGTTTGAGAGTTGTCAATTACAATAGAGTTATTTAGCTTTGATAAACCGATTTAACTTTGATTTAACTTTGATGAGTTAAATCCAATTAATAATAAAAATCATTTATATGATCATATCCATACAATTCTATGGAATCATTTTTATTCCTGGGGGTCAATGTTCTTCTGTAGCCAAAATTTTCCTGGTTCGAGGGGACGTAATTTCATTGGTAGCATGTTCGGTATAACTTTAATAAATATTAAACAAATGCTCGTATATAAGTTCGTGCGGATGTAAATCGTGGGAAAGGGTTGGTTACCCACGAAAGCCACGAACATTGGTTCCCCACGAACAATAATGATTTCGCAGTATTATATTAAAAGTTGTGCTTAAGGAACTTAAATTTGGTGGATTGACTCTAGAACGAAATCCACGAACATTGGTACGTGTATTCAACAAATATTAAAACCACCTTATATGACGTGTATGTCATGTACTTGGCATTTTTACTTGGATTAATCAAAATTGTAGGTATGCAAGGTGTATTCACATTTCAATCAGTCAACTAACTCATCTTTGGGTTTCTTTCATTCTGTTATTGAATATCTCAGTATGTATATCCATTATGGATTAATACTAAAATAAGTTTAATCCGTAAAATTTCAGTTTATAAAGATATCTGGTTGGAATTAAAAAAAAAAATTCATTGAATATATTTTGATTTGTCATCAGTCCTTCTAAACACATGTATACCCTAATTCATTGTATTCGGTGTGTGTTTATTCATTCATTTATTTTTTATTTTTTTTTTGGCAAAACAAAAGGCATATATTTTGTAAACATCCTGAAAGTAGATAATATGGTAAATGTCAATTTTAAAAATGCTATATGTGCATCGCAAAAAACCCACATTCTTATTAAAAATATATGATATTTCCAGACAAAACTGTTGAAGGATTTTCTCGTACTTTTTCTTACATATATGGTATCTGTTCAGCTTTCCGAAATAAGTATCTTTATACTAAGTAAACAATATAGTTTTAAGCGTCGGAGTAAAATTTATCTGGATGATTTTCATACATGATTTGAAATGAATTTGCACAGTGTATATTATTACGTGTACATTTTAAGTAATTTTTCACAAAAAGACATTGCTAATAGTCAGATTATGATTTTTTTATGTTCAAGTTTAAGAGCATATTCTTTTCTATCTCTGATATTTAGCGGCAGGTCAGCTATGTATGAACTGTAAAAATCTGTTCAACCCTCACAAGTGTAATCTAGTGACCAGGTGTGGCGACCATGAGGTATGGATACTTTGATTATTGCATTGTTTAGAGTATTGCACAGTCACTGTGCATTTACCCAACAAACCCATGATATACATGTATACGATTCACAAACGCATCTAACAATGAATGCTTCGGGTGCTCATACCTGCACGTGTAAGCAATTGCGATACCGTGTTTATGTACTAAGTACAATGTTTAGTTATGGTGCACGATAATCACCAAAAAAATAATGCAAGCGTCAACAACACTGCCGCAAACCATTCTTTTATTAAACGATGGAGCATTTACATTACTTGGAAAATCCACTCACGGACTTATGGACAAAGCTGTGTAAATATACACATGCATATATCATTATAAATGTATAAAATAGTAAAGGATCCTAATGCTAAAATTTTGGAAAAAAGACAAACATGCATTAAAAGTTAAAATAAATCTATATATAATATAATCAGATTTTTATCCGAAAACATTAAACAATCTGGGTTGCTACACCATTTTGCAGATCTCAGTTATATAGTTTGAAAAACAAAAATCAAATTATATGAAAATGCTTTTAGATTTCTATAACCGGTATGCATCAATACATGTAACACCTCTATAATGATGTTTAGCACTTCTCTTAGAATCTTCGTCTATCAAATAGAGTTTATTCAAAGTGAAGGGCTTAGAACACGTCACAAATGTAACAGCAATCTTTCATAATTTGTGATGGTAATAATTTCTTACACACCATGGTCTGTGCTTTCTATAACTATCCTAAAAACTCACAACCTGTTGAATACAACTCCTGTCATTACACTTCATATGATATTCTTGTTTGCAAATTTTCAGTATTGCGTTGCATTAAAGGCATAACTAATGTATGTTATAAAGTAAATTGAATTGACGTTTTGGATATTTTGTGTCCCATTGTCTAAAAACAAATACTTGCTCAAACAATGTAACAAAATGTCCCAAAAAAGTGAATATGGTTTTTTGGCCAAGAAGTGGAGATGGAGACTAAAAAAACCATGCATGTTCACATCAAATGACCTCTTACTAGACAATGTTATAAATATCTAGGCATCGTCATATCAAAAACTGTTCACAGAATCTCGATGCCACTTGTACTTTGATTCCCAATTTGTTGATATTTAATTTGCATCTGTTCCGTCTACAGCAATGCTACATGGAACAGTATCTCCGATACAACATCATCCATTACGACTTGGGATGCCAGACAAACACAGTAAGTTTCTTTTATTTACAATTCATTTTTATCATTTTTAATTCTTTTTTTTTTCTTATTTACTATGTAGAGTTTATTGCGGGACATGGATAAAGATGAATGACATTAAAAGTCCAAAAACAGTACTATGACAAAGTCATAGTACTTTTAATGGTTCAACATTTACAAAAAATGCTCAGTGATATAAAAAGCGATTCATTTGACCTATAAAAATATACATTCATGGATGCTGTACCTGCCCAACTAAGTTGTTTGTTTACAATGTGTAAATCAAGAAACCATACTTTTTATTAAGAGAATTACTTTGGAAGGTTTTTTTCTAATTGAAAGTTGAAATTACGCATTTATGTTTATTATTTAAATCCGCCACGTCGTCATAAAAAATATAAAATATTTGTTCACCAAGTTCAGATTTCGTTCAACATAAGGTAAGAAAATTATGTTTTCAAATCAAAGTTACATAAAAAATTAGAAGGAAGTAAATCTACAACTAAATGAATTGAATTAAAACAAGATAAGCTTTGAGCGTTTATGCATAAAACATCATTGCATCGGAGTCAAAGCACTATGATTACTTAGTCGAAAGAGGAAAAACTCTTTTCATTTTTAAAAGTGGCCTAATGTGAATTAACAAATATCGTTTCTTAGAGAAATTTAATGAAACAAATTTGAAGTCTAACATACACATATTATAATACCAATAAAGTGTGATACAACTTGTAACGTGTAAAACCAATAAAATACTTTCATTACTTAATTATCCAATACACTACGGGTTTTTTTACTATTCATTAATATATATATATATATATATATATATATATATATATTAATGTTGTCATTTGTGTTTCGTTGTTTTATATTTGTATTGTGATTTTTTAACTAATGCACTTTAAATGATTATTGCAAATTTAAAAAAAAATATCTTAAAATAACCTTGCAATATTTTTAGCGACATCCGAACTGTGTATTATTGTCTATTATTTGCATCGTATATGTAACACGCTATACACATTTTTCAGTTGATTTCATTTCAGTTCATTTATTCGCTCAAAACCATTTTAAACATAAGGTACATGAGGACAGATATAACATTTCAATGTACATATGATTTGGGTCATAGGTGCAAAAATTATATATATATATTTATATACGTGGTAATTATAGGGTTTATAAAAGTTTGTAAAGTTATATTAGTTGAAACTCATGCAGGACAGACTACCTCGTATATCTTTGATTATAAACATTCACAGTTTTCTCAACAATTTCACATTACATATTGTCATATGGTGCGAAATAAAAAGTTTAGCACATTTGGTCTAGCCGAAAATGTTTTGTCTATAAACTTGTTACGGACTTGTGATATCGCGTCACATAAAAAGTAATGAAATTCATAGGCAATACGTTTTGTTTGCCAGAAACGACAAAATCTTCCATTTAATGGAATACCTTCTCATCTTCCAAATTTCATTAACACTATTACATGCTATTCATTTATTATTTAACAGTCCGATTACTTCTCGAAAACAAGCTTGTTCAAAATCAAAGGTGTTAGGACATGTGACGATTACCTAAAATCAATTCCTAAACATTGGAGTGGTTTTTTTTTATATAGATTTGCAATGCAATAAACGGTTCGATTGGACTCCAAGTACCAATGGTCGGTAGAAGACAGGTCAAGGTTAGGGAAAATGCTCCCAGGTCATTCGACCTTGCCTTTGATCTAGAGGATGATGGTAGGATTGCACTTTGTGAATCTTGCTGTAATGCTACCACTTGCAACAATGGAGGAGCCTGTGGAGTTACAGGTTCATAATATCGATTTCAATTGTTGTTTGTGCTCTATTAGACGCCAATTGAACGTGTCGAAATATGTTCCCAAACCAGAAACAAAACTAAATCTAGCTTTAGGCAACGCTAGCATTTATATTATGCACACTGAAATTATAAAATGAATTTAAGCAACGATCATGTTAAGCACACTGTAATAATAGAAAGCTGATCATATAAATGCCATCTCAGTTAATCTCAGTATTGATTAGTGTGACAGACGTATATCAACAAAGATTTTTTTTATCTAATCATCATTTTTGAAAACAATATCTGACAACCTGAATTGCAAATGTTTTCCACTTGTATCACAAAGTTTGAAACATTTAGTTTTGAATAATACATATACATTTTTGTTTTAATTTTATATTCTTATAATATAAAAAAACTTTGTATTTAATAGCAAGTAGCATTTGCCATAGCTCATTCTCCGAGCTGTAAATAAAATAGTGATTTCCTAATAATAAATCAACGTTCATGAAAGTTCATCAAAGATAGATTTAAAAAAATAAATCAAAGATGAAACATTCAGTAACATCCAATCGGTCCTTTTCACAGTATGTGCACTTTAATTTTGGTTAGATTTGTTGCATTAAATAACCTCCATGTAGCCCTAACTCAACCGCAACAGACCTTTCTCTACGATCTTCGTAAGAATAGATTTATAACAGAATAAAGCGAAGGCAGCCTTACCAACCAGAAATTTACAATGCATATGTTTAAGAGCGCTAAAGCTCTTTTTTTAAATTGATTTTGTTCTCTCTCGATATGATATTGTATGCAGTGGTAAACACATAACAGTATCTATTATTTTAAAAATAAACATTAATTGTATTACAGACTTTGACTATTACAATGGCCGTTTATGCTTTGAGTGTGATCAGCAGTTAAGTCCAGATAACTGTGACCAAGTTACGTTGTGTGATCAAGACAGTGTAAGTTCCAGTGAGAAACACAAGTCAGGGTTAACACAATATCAAAATATAGTATGTCAGATTTGTCTTGTATTGTAGATGCTGTCCTTCCACCAATTAACCATTCATTAGAGAAGCTATCTTTTCAACTTTAATCATACTTAAATGTAATCGTTTGTTTGCTTCTTTGTTTCATTTTGATTTTGTGTTTGTAGATCGTTTCCAGCAAAAAAAAAATTAATCAACTGAATTGAGGCCCCAGATCAGATGTTAGAAAAAGATTAAAATTCGTTTACTCGTCTTGTGTATACCACGTCTTGCGCTCGCGACGTTCGTGCAATTATCTTTAGTCTTTTGATGCATACCGTGAAGATAAAACTCAATGCCTATAATCACTTTAGCTATAATCAAAAGAAAATAATGTCGACAGAGATAAAGTTTTCTTTTCTTAGAAACTGAAAGATACGAATTAATAATTTACTCCTACTAAGTTTATGTTCCACACCGTATGCACTGGTCACTTGGTCTTTTAAAACCACGTGGCGCCGATTATCTATGAAAACGTCTTTTTATTAATAGAGATAATTGTTGATTTGTGAATTGTGAATAATCAAGAATAGGTATTTATATCAAATAATATCGTTTGCTACCCATTAATAGTATCACATTCAAGAGCGGATACCGGAAGTACAGACGACTCATTTACATGCGCGGCTGGTAGAATTATTGTGCACACCGTTCACAAAGCGCTCACCGTGTGCTCACTGTGCGTTCACAAAGCGTTCACCTCGCGTTCACCGTTCGTTCAGCGTGCACTTATCTTTCAGTCCGTTTTCATTCATTTTCATTCGGGACTCCAAAATGAAAGGACCGGTTTTTGCCAGTCACAGCAAAATGAGCAAAGAACCCGTGCGTAAAGGTGGAAGGAAACATATATAACATATAAAACATCATTTCAATAAGAATTTAATCCATTGAATTTTAAGAACACATTCTTGAGCAGGTCCGTTGGTTTTTTTTTTATGACTTCAAGAATTAATACCGTTGTATGTTTTTTACGTCATTCCTATGAAGAAGTTATTTAATATGCGTTTGAAAAAATATGATGCGAATGAATAATAAAAATAAACGAAAATGGCGTAAATATGCAGTTACTGTGAAAATTTTAGGTTACACAATACAGCGATAAATTACTACACAAATAATATTCATTGATTCATTGAAAGACTTCAGTAGTTTAAAAACAGAAGATTTCAATCAACGAACGATTTGACACATATATATAAATAGAAAAAAATATAAATAAGAAACGGGCGTTGTATTTGTGTACTTTTCACGATTCATATAATTCCTACGATGTCCGATCACAAACGTATCCATGCTCGACAATAAACTGAACAGATCAACTTAAGAAATGTAAGCTAATTATAAATGCGTGTAAATTTATAAATTAACAATAAATCCAAACGATTTATCAATAAATGCGATATGTTAAAAGTGAATTATAACGTTATCATAATTTCCCGATTCGTATTTACATATTTCGCCGAACAAATCAGCCGATTACCGTTAAACTTTTTTAATTACTATATGATATATTAGGAAAAAAATGATAAAAATGTTTGTTTAAACAATAAATAAAAGTTCTTTATCAGTCTGCTTTATTTGTTGTAATACATATATCTAATGAAAATAAAAAATGTAATCGCTTATTTGGTTTTTTTTTACGTAATTGTGTACACTCCGCGTACGATTTAATATTTCCGATGCACATGTATTTAAGTTACCTCGTTCTAAAGATTTACGGTTTTATGTATTTATTAGACATTTTTATTATTACATTACTCGATTATTCGTTGATAAAATTATTATTGTCTTAAATTTGGTTTTATTTAACTGTTATTCCTAAACATAAATGGTATGGTATTGCTGTATAAGATAGAATAGGAATATTATTTGCAGGATATTGAATAGGACAGGATTGTTTTGTCAACTTTAACGATAGCAGCACTGTGCATGTATTTTATAAGCTATTTTTTTCCTGATTACCGACGAAATACAATGTAAGGATAACCCCCGAGGCACTACGAATAAATCGTTCATCTTGCGTTCACAAAGCGTTCACATATCGTTCACCGTGCGTTTACCGTTCACTTTGCGCTTCGTTTGCGCTCTGCGTTCGCTCATCGTTCACCGTTCATTAGCGTTCACCAAGTTCCGTTCAGCGTGCGCTCACCGTTCGCTCAGAGTGCGCTCACCGTACGCTCAGAGTGCGCTCACCGTTCACTCACCGTTCAAGTGGGAAAGTAGAACGTTTCAGGGACTGTAGCAGCTGATAAAACTCATGTTGCATTACGCAGCTATGTTAAGGCTGTCCGAAGCTAAAATTATATCGGGAAACTGTACTGTTTTTATGAACGAAAAAATACTTTAACCGGGTGAATTTCTTTAAATCTTTATTGCATTAATTTACAAAGATATACAACACTATATTTGATTCATATTTGTGACGTCGAATGTACTTCTTTATATCAATTCTATATAAGAATCAAAGATTTATATAAGGGTTTGGTCATGCATAGTTACCAATTTCCTGTATATTTCATACATGAACACAACTAGGTATAAAACGCAAAAATACACTACAAGTTGGTTGCTAGGGGTGGCCGTTGCCATGGTAATCGACGCTTAAGATGAAAAAAAAATAGCAAAACTTATCTACTTTGGAGGCGGTTTTCTACGTTTTTCAATAAGTCGAAATGAGAAACTATTAAATTTTTACATCTCTGTCAATGGTGATAAAATATACATTTTTTTTATGAAAATTGACACCCGTTGCTATGGTAACAAGGCCAAGATATTGGAAAAACCGAAAAATTTGAATGTGATTTTGATTAATTGATGTAATTTCTGATTTTAGATATTTGTATAAATTGTTTTTGTTGGAGCTTGTAAAAATATGCCTACATTTTATAAATATACCACAAAAAGCTTTGTTATGTAACACAAAAGAGTTGTTGCCATAGAAATTAAAGTTTCATAGAAAATAACAAGAATTTCTTACTTTTTGAAAAGTCCATAGCAACGGCAGTTATTTTTAGCAAATTTCAGATTTTTTTCAAGTTGCTTAAAAGTTCAGAACATACTTGATTTTTTCTCACCAATTGATATCAAATACTGTATACAGGGAAATATTCGTCCCCATTTTATTTTCGCCCCTTTCGCTCTCGTTGTCAGTGGGCGAATTTAAGACTGGGCGAATTTTCATGTCTCGTATTATCTCTGTTTAAATACAAATGTGTCTGGGCGAATTCAAGACGGGTTGAAACTGTTTGCAAGTGTAGAAGGGCGAAAATTACACGGGCGAAAATAACCCTGTATACAGTATTTATACTTTAAATATGAATAATACCCATTCAACAATGCCTCAAAATGTTAAAATTTATCTTATTTTTCAAATTGTTACCATAGCAACGGTTCTCAGTTTTCATTTTTATTAAATTCTTAATTGCACAATCATAATAGTTTGTACAAAAAAAAATCAAGATTTATATTTTAAAATTCAAATTAAGGAGGCCGATTTGGGTTTTTTTTGCGGAAAAACTACAATAGCAAAACTCTTTATTTTTTAACCATATGTAATTTAAACCAACTCTAGTTTATTTGCGAAGTTTAAAGAAAATCGACCGTCTGGTTCTTTTTAGGGATCATCTCAAAATAGAGAAACATTTACTATAGGAATATATAGGAAACTGTCATTTTCCGCACATCAAGGCAGATTTAAAAAATACTGCAATAGCTTTTCATCTCAAATTGTTATATATGATTAGTAATAAAATCTCCTACATTATATGTAAAATATACTAAATTCTACCGTCTGGTTTTTAGTGGGGGCCATCTCAAAATATTAAAATGCACCAAATTTTGATATATATTTGGATCTTAATGAATGAAGATTGGTATAATGGATTCATTCAAAAAATAAGGAAAATGTCCTCGAGGATAGCATCATTCTGTATATTAAATTTCAACGGCGTACAATATTTACTTTTTCTTTTATGTTATTTCTTATAACGTACTCCTACAAAGCCTCATTTTATCATAACGTCATAAAAGCGCAATGGCAACGCTCCCCTACCGCACAACGGAAAAATCGTTTAAAAAATAAGAATTTCCTTAAAAAATCTAAATATTTTTATCTGTATTTTATTTATTGTGCTTAATTTTATAAATGTTATCGAAAAAATTTCATTAGAAGTATAAATCAACTGTATTATACTGGAATGCGCAAAAACATGCGCAATGAAAACTAAAGTCGGCCTCCTTAAATGAAGAATTCATATAATTTTGAAATTTCTGTTTAGTTACAATGGAAAAACTTTATGCGTTTTCTCCATAAATATTATTCTTTCTCTTAAAAAATGAAAATTTTTTAAATAATATATTCTATCCTGGAAACCACAAATTGTTTATGACATCTTTCACAATATGTTTTCAAATAAGCATTAAAATACCATTTTTACATCTTTACCTATGTTACATTGCAACGGTACCACATAGCAACACAAAAAATGGTGTTATGCTTTATTACTCATCAAAATCTATTAAACTGTAAAGTATGAAGAACATTCGTGACTATGCGTGGCCTCCGAACCCAATCGCAACTTTTCGGGCATTTCCGGCATGCTCGGAAAAACACCTCGAATGTATTAACATCACCAGTTGTTAGAATTTTATACAAAATGGAGTCGCTTTCTACTAAAATAAGTATCGGCTATACAGCCTTGTAAGTCGCTTCTGTGGTATATTTTAGGGTATATCATTGACTTTCATGAAGTGTATCTCATATTTCAACAGATCGTAAAATTTATTGAATTTATATCAAGTTTTATAAAAAGGGGGGTTGTCATGGACGCCTAGGTAATACATTCGAGGTGTTTTTCCAAGCCTGCCGGAAAGGCCCGAGAAGTTGCGATTGCACCGAACCCTGATTCTTACGTAGAATTGATCTTAATCACGTGACGTGCCTATCCTAACACGGCAAATGATTTTTATCAATCACATCGGCGCAAGTGATTAATGGCATTAAACAAAAAATATTTTTATGAAAAATCCTTCGATATATCATTTATTTAACAGTTATTGCTGTGCGTTCATATAAATATTCTGTTTATTTCAAATATTGTCAAAACAATTCGCTCTGTCCTTGATATTAGGCACATTTTTACTATTTAAACGCCATTAACACAAAATTTGGTAGGTTGCCCCCAGCATGATTCACATTGGTACTTAGTTTTTCTCCCAATTTCACTCAAACTATACTAAGAATGTTTTGATCACTTGCGCCAAGTTGTTTTTTACTTGCATTAATACATCCCCATTCATTTTTCACCCGTTAGTTCACACAGAATTGAACGTATTTGTTATTCTATAGATTCATATAAAGAAACATATTTGCAAGGGCAAATATTTAAATACAACTCTTACGATGTCTCAATGAATTGAGACCCATATAGCATGTACAGGGAAACAATTTCGTTAATTACCAGTTGCAAGGAGTTAATTCAGTTCTTATTTACTAATATGATGTACCAGTAATTAGGTTTGCAGGCAGTCTCCAAACCATTAGTTTATAAATAGTCATTTACATTATACGAAGCTTTAAAGCTACTGATTTTTTGATAATCAATATCAAAAATATTGAATTCAGTATCACTAGTATTAAAGACAGCGTCAACGTAAAGAACTTTTTTTAAAAGTTCAGTAAAATTCACTTATAACGTTACGATACATTCCCTGAGAACTATCGAAAGGAATGCAGATCGTGACGTCAAAGTTAATTATGACGTCATATTGTATGAAGTACAGACAAAAGATTTTCTACTCACCGCTGTGAAATCAATCGGCAAGCCTTAACATACCCGCATTATGCACCTTCACAGAATATATTTCTAATTTTTTTTTTTTTAAAGTGTTTTAGTATTTGAGTACGGTTGTCGTATATTGAATAAAACATCGCGATGAATACACAGTCAATCCCGTCTGAAACTTGCGCAGACAAAAGACATATTTTGCTTATATCCCACGCGGTTATTCATGTTTTAATTCTTTTATTTCAACGATCAACAATTTGTTTTACTACATACATAAATACGATATTTTATAGATCATCGGAAAAAAAAACTTTGATGAGGGCAATTTAACACCCCATGTATATAGACATGTATACACAAGCGAGCGCGTTTCCCTCGAGGCTTCACGCCTTTATCGATTAGGCTCCACCCTCACCTAAACAAACCTGAGGTAATCCGACCGGTTCAAAACCTCGGCCTTTATGGTTACTGTACGATTTATGTAAATTAAAATATACGATATACATAATTATTATCTGTAAAAAAAAAAATAAAGAGGGGTGTAGGAGTCGATTTTTTCGAGTGACCATTTCATAAATGGTCTTTGTCACTGTTAAGCTACAAAATAGCTAATCTGATTGTTTAGTGATTATATCTTACAGCTCAAAATTGCGTCACAATTGAGTGTAAAATCTAGAGTTTCGTCATCAAAATTTCTATTATGTTTGCTAACCACTACTCTGCTGAATTCCCACTATGGTTCTTGCAAAGAAAAATTGGATACGTTGCCATTAGGTGGTGTTTATGGTGTAAGAACGTATTGAGTATTTGAAACTTACCAAAAGCGATAAAAAAAAAGCCAGGACTGTTTTGTTAATAGCTATGATTTTTTGTCACGATATCTCGATGAAAATGAAAAAAAACCTCTACTATAAACGTAAGATTTTTAACAATTCTTGACATCATTTAATTTGTTATAGGTATGTTATATATACCAAAAGATATCAGAAATCGGACTTATTCGAATATATCAATCTGGATGTTCCAAAACAATACAGGTACTTCTGTTATCTTCCTCTCTCTCTCTCTCTTGTATTTATAAAATCAACTATACCTTACATTACAAATAATTAAACAATTAGAAATAAATTATTATATCACTAGTAAGGATATGAATTTTGTTACAAACTTGATATAAAGAAAGGAGTTCAAAATCAAAATTAAATAAGAAAGGGTTTCAAATTAAGAATCAAATATCAGTTTCAATTGAAAGTGAGATATTTAAATGCTAAATCAATGGTGTGATATTTAAAATCCATATGTAATTTCCTTTTCAACCTAATAAAACACCCAAAAAACATTTAAACATAAGATTGGAACTGTTTTAATCTGCACACAGGTTTTTCCTTTCATGTAGTTTTTGAAATTGAATAATAGTTGTTTAGTTTTTAATGGAACTGTGCATCTTTGAGATTCTTTTAACTTGCGAGGAATTGCAGATTTTAAAAAACAAGTTTTTATTTTATAACATTCAAAACCAATATCAATTTATTTAAAAAATTATTTTTAAAAATCAACATTTGAGACTGTGTATTATCGCCATTTGTCATAAAATACCGTTAGTTTCAATATTCGAAAGACACAAATTTAAGTCTTAAAGACTTGCTTCAAGTAATACGAAAAAATTGTATTGTGTTCATTTAAAATCATTGATTTGATATTGATTAATTCCCAGGAATAAAAGTCAAATATTAGCCAACTTACTATTTTTTTTTTCAGTCTACCCAAGGTTGTTTTCTTTTCGTTTGGTTCTTGCTCGTTCATTATGCTTTAAGATGTGTAAATTGAATGTAAAACAAAATGGAAAACGAATGTAGTATGAACATGTCATTGTGCATTTTTTATCTCATCAAATGCGAATCACTTTTATTCGTTTATTGTATCAGAAAGAAAAAAGGCAAGGCTGCTTCGATTGAATTTTTATAAGGGTTAAATAATTTCTACTATTGCTACATACGTTTTCATTGATTTTTTTTTATTTTATTTTATTTATTTTTTTTGCTGTTGGTAGTCGATAGATAAATACACACATTTTTGGATTGATGATTTGCATATACATTTTGTGCAAAAAAAACAACAAATGAATTTGATTAGGTTGCATAAGTTTAAGAAGGAATATTAGGCCCAATGTCAGTTAAAAACATAATTGCTTACATGTAACATATAAATAAAGTTAATAATTGTTTTTGCAATCAATTTCCTCCAATAATCTTCAAAATATCAATCATTTGGATTCCATCATAGATAAATGATCTGAAATTGTTTCTACTGTTCTTTATAGAACTGCTCGCAATCTATTGGCAACATATGTAGCAAATGTTGTCAAGATAATTTGTGTAACAACCAGTGCACCATTCAAAATCCACATCATCATACAACTACAACAACAAAAACGACGACGACATTAACAACAACCCCAACAAAAACAATAACGACTCCAACAACAACAATAACTCCAACAACAACAACAACAACAACAACTACCACACCAGGTACACAAATTTTTATTCGGTGTGTTTATGAGCAGGGTTTTTTCACCATAGTTTCAAAATCTGTTTTTAAGTCTTTATCGCAGTTGGTATTCGTCCATCGTCTTTCATCAACGTGCATCGTGCGTTGTGTGTTATCCTGTAATCACAATTAGTATCTTCTTGAAACCTACATGGTCATTTCTTTCGGGAACTTAAATTGTAAATTTCATGATTTTTTTGTTTACCACAGGGGCCCTCAGAGCTGGGCATAGTTGCAAATGGACTATTTATGATAAGGATCTATAATGCCCCCTAAAAAGACATGATCATTTTACTATAACTCTTGTAATGATAAACATGTGATTTTTTTCATTATTGTTATCCAAATGCCCTTAATTTGGAAATCTGAAACCACGAAGTTCGCAGGGGTATTAAGGAAGCATATGGAATCTAAGTCACATGTTTTTCCGCGAAATAACAAATCTTAGTTATCATGTAGCTATTCAAATATTAAAACAAAGAAACGTAGACCAAAAACATAATAAATACCACAGACAATATTTTTTTTCTCATAAATTAGATTGTATTATGTAGATTTATACATTGATGACGTCATCACTGAAAGTGGAAAGTCGTAATTATTTGATTGGAAAGCATAGTAAACAGATTCAAAATACAAAAAAATTAAGAAGTTTGATAAAGTTTTTCGGTGAGAATTGTTGAGAATTATACAAGAGAATACTTGAACAGATGTTAACTTTATCAAATATTCTCTAAAAGGTATTCAATTATGTTTTCCTCGTTTACCATATAAAAAAACCCAACTAGAACAACACTACTCCATATATACTGAACTTCACTTTTAGCACGTGTCAATAATCTGGCTTAACTTGAAAAGTTCTGCAAGACTCCTGTGTCTTTTTCGTATTTTTGGCTTAATATGGCTTATTTTCAATTAGGCGTGAAAAAACAGAATATTTTCATCAAAGATTTATTTATTTAAGACTAATAATTATTATAAAAAATTTGCTGCTTCAAAGCTGCGCTCTATTTTTTCCATTTGAACAAAAAATAAAAAAAAATCAATTTTTGACAGATTTTAGCTAAACTGCAAAATAGTTTTGCGCCATATACTGACAATCCAAATAAATTAGATAAATAGATAAGAAATAAATCAACTTCTCTGGAAAAAAAGAGTACAATTTAATGCATCTGAAACACGTTTAAAATTTGCGAATTATGGGGCCATATTTTACTCATATCAAACATAGTTCTTTGACAAACAACTCTCTATTTCTGCACAGTTAGAAAGAACCCAAAAGCCTTTTACAAGAATTTTGATTTCATAACCTTCGGGCATGTTTCTTACAACAGAGTGGGACCAAAAAGGTCATACAGAATATTTGAATATAAAATTAAAAATCTATTCTTTTGCTGACAATGCATACAAACTGACTGAATATTAAAAAAAAACCCATAAAGAATTCTACTGAAATTGTGATTTTTATGACACAAAAGACAGGGGTTCTGGCACCAATGGAGTATAGTCAAAGAGGAAATCATGTATAAAAATTTGTTTTTGTTATACTGATGAATTTGAATGAATGATGAATACACGTTGGGCACATTTAGAAGAGAGTATATAGATATGCTCATCGAAGTTGAAATATTATGATAGCCATCGGGGACAGATTTGTGATGAATGAACCAGGCTTGATCCTTGCCTTTAAATATGCTGACATTTAATAAAACTGAAACCAAATTTAGAAAGGGAATCAAAATTATATATATTTTAAATTCCCTTGGGGAATGGATATCTGTCTGGTTTCGGAGATTGGGTATAGTAAGATAAGTACATTAAGCATATTGTGTTCTTCTGTTATTGGCTTTGCAATTTTGGAAATAGCATAAGGCTTCTCTCGAACGAGATTTTACATTGATGAAAACATATAAAACAATTTTTACATTCAACACATTTTGGGAAAATCATTTCCTATCATATGATTTTTGCAACTTTTTAATACCCACGGATGCGCTCGTATCAATACCTCGCGCAAACGTTGAACACCCTTTAAACTAGAAGGTAGCAAACTAAATTTGTTCGAAAACTTATTTTGAATTGTCATCCACTGCTTTTTTTTGTCGAACATAGGGTCAATCCTTGTGTACGTTGATAAAGATTTGAGATATAAAAGAGCAGACCGGGGTGTTAATTACCATTCTTTTAAGCAATTTATCTAGAGTAACAATGAAATCGAAAAAAAAATTGATTAGATGCGAGTTTAACTAATATTGTAGCACCTAGACCTCCAACAATTTTAACCACAAAAGTACAACCTAGCCTTAGTGTTTGCCTTAGCTTAATTGTATCGTCTACTACTCCGACCAGTTAAACAATAATGGTTTATTATCTTTTAATAAATGGTAACATCGGATTTACGTAAACAACGTTAATCTTGTAAAACTAATGTTTTTTGAAAATACAATTTAGGTTTCTTTTATTATTCTCTCTAAAAACCTTTTATTAAATGGTTAAATGCATATATAATGGTGTAATTTAATCTTATATTTCCTAATAATGCTTTCCAATGGAAAAAAAGGATAGCGAAATCAAAAATACGTGTATGTATATATTGGGATAATTTTAATAAAGGAAAATTATGGAAGTAAAAAAAATATATACATCAAATTACCAAAAAAAAAATATTTAAATGAGTTGCTTTTTCAAGTAAATGTACATACATACAAAACACTAATTTTCCAATTAATTTTCATGCAGTTAATAAAATATATAAATTGTCATTAACTTCGCACCGAAATATTATTTGCACTGAACATCCGCTTTATTGATGATTTTTCTTTGATTTTATATATGATGATTAGAAATATATGCAAAATTTATAATTTGACTGTTTAGTGGCGGGTCAGTTGTGTATGGTTTGTAAGGATTTAATCAACCCCAACGAATGTAACATGGTGACCAGGTGTGGTAGTCATCAGGTAAGAATTTAATAAAAGTGGTTGATGGCTGTGTAAATTTGTATGCCTAATTATTGAGAAGAAAAGCTCTGTTAACAGATATATTTTGTTTAATATCATACATGTAATTAAATAACAACAATATATAGGAATTTTTTTTATTAATAATTCTTTTTTTTAAAATTTAAGGTAGATTTCACGGGCGAGCCTTTATAAGTGGTGTTTGCATGTAAATAATAAGTTAACTTTGTTCTTGCCAATCTGTATTCTTTTTTTTTTTAATGATGAGAACATTCTTATTATGATTTGTGAATTACATTTATAAAAACCTTTTTAATGAATTGACATTTCTAGATATTAGAACAACGTAATGCTATTTGCCATTTGTCAAAGCTGAGAAAGAGAATTGTTTCTGCAAACTTGTTACTATGACAATAAGGATATTAAGTGCTTGAATTTTAAAACTAGTACTGGGCAACTTTATGTTCTCATCTTAAAACCTAAGTCTAAATGCCTTTTCAACTTTAATACCATAAATACCGTTTAAATATATATAAGTAAACATTTTATTATTTGTTACTTATCTGGTCAATATACATATATTTTATACTTGTTCTCATACTTACCATTGTCTATTTTTAATAAAAACGGCGTACAATGTAAATGTTTACCTTGTAAGTGTTGCAAATAAAATGTATTTAGTAAATGTTAAGTCATAAGCTTTCTCATATTTCTTCATATTTAAGCTTTCTCTCACTTGCGTTAGAGAACGGACAACGTGTGGTTCATGCCACATTTACTCCAAAATATGTTGCTTTATGAAAGATTTCTTAAAAGACAACAAAAATTAATTCAATTTCTGATTTTAAGGGTGACGCATGCCTGAAACTGTATTGTTCTCATTATAGCAATGCTACATGGAAAAGTATGTTCGCCACAACCTCATTTGGTACGACTTGGGATGTAAAAGTAATATTGTGAGTTATTAAGTGTTGTTTTGATATGACACATGTTTCATTTCAACTTCAGACTATTTAATTGTATACAATTGATATTAAACTGTTTATATCAAACTGGTTAAAGTTGACGATTCCTACAAATAAAAATGTAAAACTAAACAATAAAAAGGTTATAGTTGACATTCCTGAAGAATTAAAAATGTAAAATTTGAACATGCATTCATTTAACATTGATGCGTATTTTAAACCAAACCTGAAAGTGTCTACAGTTCGGCGGAATATAAAATTAAATCTTATAATTCATGAACGAAGAGTCATTTCAAAATTAAAAAGATATTTGTTCGTTATATATAGAATTATATTTGTCTAGGTCTGCAACAGCATTAGCGGTTCAAACAATAAACCTCAATCGATAGTTGGAAAAAGGGAGGTTATGGTCAAGGAACTTGCTCCTGATTCATTTGAAGTTGATTTTGATGATGAGGACGACGGTCGATTTCCACTTTGTGAATCTTGCTGTAACACTACTAATTGCAACAATAGGGGAGCCTGCGGAGTTGCAGGTTTATAATATTAAATTCGATTGATTTGCATGGTTATAAGGAAAGTATTCAATTATTAATTAGGTTAAAGTGTATGATGTATTTTTGAACGCAAAGTAAACTCGTTTTTACAACATGTAAAATACACACAAGATAAAACAACGACGACGCCAATAACGACAACAACAGCAACAACTCCAAAAGCATCAACAACCCCAATAACAAAGACAACAACACAAACAACAGCAATTCCAAAAACAACGACAATTCCGACAACAACTACCACACCAGGTACACAGATTTTAATTCGGTGTGTTTATGAACATGGGTTTTTTTTCATCATGTTTCAAAATATGTTTTTGATTCTTTATCGCAATAAGTATAAGTCCATTATCTTTCAACAAATGTGCATCGTGCGTTGTGTGTTAACAAGAAAACACATTTAGTTTCTTTTTTAAAACCCACATGGTCATTTCTTTCAGGAACATAAATTGTAAATTTCACGTTTTTTTTTTCACCACAGGGGCCCTCAGAAGAAGGCATGAGTTGCTAAAAGGGCTATTTATGTTCAAGATCTAACAACCCCCTAATTATCTAATAACCCCCTAAAATGATGATCATCAACTTATTATAATTCTTGTACAGATAATCATGTGAAGTTGTTTTTATTATTATTTTTATACAAATACCCTTAATTTGGAAATCTGACACCACAAAGTCCGCAGGGGTGTTAAGGAAAGATATGGATTCTAAGTCACACGTCTTTCCGCGAAAAAACAAATCTTAGTTATCATGTACCTATTCAAATACTGACGGACTCGAAAAACGCAACACAGGTTTTTGGGGATTTTTTTCAATTTATTAATTGTAAACATTAAATATAAAACTTTTATTGCAAAATTTACCCACCATACATATTGATTTTTAAAACCCATCTCTTGATTAACCTGTGTTAAATTTTTTGCGCGTTGTGAGTAGCATCGCAGGAAATTTTCAGGGCTTTTTTTCAAACGCGTTGACAGGTAATAGAAAAGTTGGGGTTTTTTTTGCGATAAAACAACATTGTTATGTGAAAGTATAGACACCACTAACAGAAAAAATTCAAGACCGCTCTTAAGCAATAAAATGCGAAATCAGGCACTTTGAATGCTGCAAGCAGGCGATAGTCAGCGTGTGGTTGCAAGGCTTTTAATGTCCATCCTTGTACAGTAAGCCGGTTGTTGTCACGATTCCATCAGACAGGATCCCTAAATGATCGCCCAAGACCTGGTCAGCCGTTTGTAACAACGCCACGGCAACAAGCGTTCATACGGCAAGGTCATCTGCGCAATAGGTTTACGGCCGCTGCGATCACGGCGAGAGAAATCATTGGACGTCATTGAAGGCCTATTTATCCTTGAACCGTTCCCATAATTTTAAAGCGCCATGAGATCCGCTGCAGAAGACCTAATAAGGGGCTACAGCTTAAACCGCATCACAGACGATACAGATTGCAATGGGCAAGGCAGCATCTGACTCAACGTCAAAATTGGTCGTATGTTGTGTTCCCAGATGAGTCCAGATTTAACGTTAGCAATGCAGACGGCAGATGTCGAGTTAACCGTCTTAACATGAACATTGGAGACAATTTGTTTCCTCGACCGCGACAGGTTTGGAGGGGGGGGGGGGGCGTCATGGCCTTAGGTGCGTTCAACCACAACTTTTGGTCACAACTGGTTGTTTTAAATGGAACTCTCACTGATAGGAGGTATGGGAACGAAATAATGCAGCCTGCTTTAGTACCATTATTGTAGCAGCATAGGCTAGGAAATGGGTTAATTTTCCAACAGGACAGTGCGCGCGCACATACGTCAAGATTGGCACTAAACTTTTTTTTCAAACGAACGCCATCGACGTCCTTGATTGGCCCGCTATGTTCTCAGACTTAAATCCAATCGAGCATTTGTGGGACGAGCTGGAGAGACGTTTGCGCAGCCCCCAGCATCAGCCTCAGAATCCGCAAGAATTAGGGAGAGCCTTGTTAGAGGAATGGGAGAATATTCCTCAGAGGACCATCCGAAATGTTTGTCAATCAATGACACTTCACTTTCGCGCCGTCATCACTGCTAATGGAGGTCATACCTGGTACTAGTGAACAAAACCACATTTTTAACGCACCCCTCATTGACATTCACTTCAACTGTAGCCTCTTTGTGAATAAAATGATGTTCAAAATCAAAGAATAGTGTTCAGTTAACATGGTTTATAATATACCACTATGAATTTGTTTACTAGATATGTGAACAAATTTATAATATATAAAATTATCAAGTGTTGCGTTTTTAAAGTCAGTCAGTATATTTGGATTTCTTATTATTCAATGATATAATTCCCATTAAGGAAACTTATGAGTAAAAACAATATACATTAAATTAATTTAAAAAAAAAAAAAATTCAATAATTTTCTTTTCAAGTATACGTTCATACATACAAAACACGAATTTTACATTTAATTTTCGTGCATTTATTGAAAAATATAAGTTGTCATGATTTTCGCACCGCAATATCATTTGAACTGAACTCCCGCTTTATTGATGGCTTTTCTTTGACTTTATTCATGATTATTAAATGTATATGCAATTTATAATCTGACTTTTTAGTGGCGGGTCAGTTGTGTATGAACTGTAAGGAGTTAATCAACCCCCACGAATGTAAAATGGTGATCAGATGTGGTAATCACCAGGTAAAAATTATTCTTATTGAGGAAAGGAGCTGTAGAATGATAAGTATCAAACATGTTATTCACATCAAAAATATCTATACTATAGGATGTTTTTATATTTAATAATAGTTTTTGGCTGAAAATCGTATCTAAAAATATTAAGGTAGATGGAATGAGCGATTTGTTAATTACCCAGCCTTCGTAAGTGATTTGTGCATGTCAATTATAAGTTTGCTCTTGCCAATCTGTATTCTTTCTCCAAATATGATGACAAAGTTTTAACTATAATTTGTAAATCATATTTTTAGATCCTTTTAATTAATTCACCGTTCCATATTTTTGAACACCGTTATATAAATCATTTGTCAACCCTGAGAAAAGGAAATTGCAAATTTGTAACAATGATAATAACAATATTAAGTGCTTGAATTTTTAAAACTAGCACTGCGCAAAAGTATGTTCTCATCTTACATCTTAAGTCTAAAGTGCCAACTTAAATTACATAAATACTGTATATATATATATATATATATATATATATATATATATATATATATTTATATATATATATATATATATACACACACCTCTGTGAATATTTTCTATGTAAAATTACAGCGAATAAACATGCTATTCTTTCAAATCGTGAAATAGTTTCCGTGCTATCTACCCATGGTGGATGGTCTTCGATACTTTTCACCGGCGGCATTCGATTTCCCACCTTTTTAAACACGGAACACCTCTGTCGTAATCCAATCGCTTCATTAAATTCAAAGTCCGATAACTCTAATTTGCTTATCATCAAGAAATTCTGAATCGCAGACAAATTAAGTTTTCTTCGGTATAATAAAATACCTATTTACTGACTATTCGGACGATAGAAAGGTTATTGTCCCCCTCGACAGCAACTATTTCCCTCGGCTTCGCCTCGTGAAATAGTTGCTGTCTTTGGGGACAATAAACTTGCTTTTGTCCTCATAGCCAGTATATATATATATATATATATACACGAGGGTTGTCCAAAAAGTTCGTGGACAATGGCGTTTTTGTCATTTTAAATAGCTTTATATATACATATTGTATATCTAAATCTTTGTCATAAAATTTCAAATCAAAATAAAGTGGTTTTGAGTGTTTTCCATAGAGAAAAACCAAAATTTTAATGTATCAAAGGGTCGCGGAAAGTACGCACGGCCCAGCGTAAAAATTGTCCAAACTTTATAATTGAGTTTTTAGATATGAATATTTACAGTTTTTATAAAACATTTCAAAACTTCATAATCTTCTATTGTGATGTAGTCTGTATGGTGTACGTCATTTTCATACGTCATTTGAAGCTATTTTCAAACTAGCAGAGGACTTTTAAAAGATATTACGGCAAGAACATGTCTTTAAAAACGCCTGAAAAAGCGACATCAGCTGACCGCACGGAACAGCGCGCCATCACAAAATTGTGTCGACTGAGGTAAAACACCGATAGAAACAAAACAAACGATGGAGGAAACAGGAAAAACATCGAAATAGTTCGAGTTTACTTATCCACAAGTGGCACAAGCGATAATTTGATGGAGTATGCGATTGTACCCTTTGCCCAAACGGTGAATGCGGCATATTACTATCAGGTAAACCCAGGACTACGACGTTATAGAAACGTCGTTATAACTCGACGTCAGACTGGGCCGTGCGGCCTGTATAGGCAATGTATATATAATGATAACTCAAATACAAAAATTGTACATTGCTCTGATTTTTATACATGTACATTATGATACTCTATATTAAAATATTATAATACTTTCCTGATAATGGCGCCGTTAATTTGGATAAAATTACATGTGTCCACGAACTTTTTGGACAACCCTCGTATATATATGGTACTTATCTGGTCGATATCATACAATTATTTAATGTCTAAGCAGTCAACGGCCGAGGGCAATAGAACACACTGAGATGTTCTCGGCACCAAGGGAATTATTTTGTGGTCTATTGACTGTTCATGCATTAAATAATTGTTTTATTACCTAAATTCATTTTTAGTATTTAGTGTTCACAACTGTATATTACAGAAGGTTTTCATACCATTATGCATTCAGAATGTTACATATAAAAAACCGAAACTTAGATTCTCTTTTCCGAAATACGTTGTCGGTCCAATAGATGGGAGTATATTGACCTGCGGTCCATAGATCGCAGTTTATTGACTGGCGGTCTAATAGATCGAATTCTATTGACCGACAGTTCAATAGATCGGTTTCAATAGTTTAGAAAAAAGCTGAATATACATACAAAATACGAGAAATTTTTAATCTGTAATAAACCAACAAAATGTTATAGACATTCTCATACTAACCATTGTCTTTTTTTAATGAAAACGGCTTACAATGTAAGTGTTTACCTTGTAAGTGTGGCAAATAAAATGTATTTGGTAAATGTTAAGTCATAAGCTTTCTCATATTTCTTCATATTCAAGCTTTCTATCACTTGCGTCATAGAACAGGCGAGGTGTTTAATGCCACGTTTGCTCCAAAATATGTTGCTTTATTAAAAATTGATGCATCAAACATTAACTCAATTTCGGATTTAACGGGTGATGCATGCCTAATACGCTATTGTTCTGATTATAGCAATGCTACATGGAAAAGTATCTTCGCCACAACCACATTTTGTACGACTTGGGATGTAAAAGTAATATTGTGAGTAATCAAGTGTTGTTTTGATATGACACATGTTACATGTTTAATTTCAACTTCAGAATATTTAATTGTATACAATTGATATTGAATTTTTTATATCAAAATGGTTAAAGTTGACGATTCTTACAAATAAAAATGTAAAACTAAACAATAAAAAGGTTATAGATGACATTCCTGAGGAATAAAAAATGTAAAATTTGAACATGTATTCATGTAACATTGATGCGTATTTTAAACAATATCTTAAAGTGTCTGCAGTTCAGGGGAATATAAAATTTTATCTTAGCATTCATAAACGAGAAATTATTTAAAAATTACAAATGTATTTCTTTGTTATATATTAAAAGTATTTTTCTCTAGGTCTGCAACAGCATTAGCAGTTTAAACAATGGACCTCGAACATTGATAGTTGAAAAAAGGGAGGCTATGGTCAAGGAACTTGCTCCTGAATCGTTTGAAGTTGATTTTGATGACGAGAACGACGGTCGATTTCCACTTTGTGAATCTTGCTGTAACTCTACCACTTGCAACAATGGGGGAGCCTGCGGAGTTGCAGGTTTATATTAATATTAAATTCGATTGATTTGCACGGTTTTAAGGAACGCACTCAATTATGTATTAGGTTAAAGCGTATAATGTATTTTTGAATGCAAAGTTAACTCGTTTTCACAACATGTAAAATACACACAAGATGAAACAATATCGCCTATCATATAAGAAAAAATAATCTAGCGGCAGTAAGTTTGGGAAAGCATTACTCGTTATTCAGATATATTGGTCTAACAACTTGCGTAACTCAGAAACAAATTTCAATAATTGAATAAAATTCGATTACAGGTTATGATTATCACAATGGACATGTGTGTTTCAACTGCAATGGTCTATCCAATCCTAATAACTGTGACCATGTAATTTGGTGCGATCAAGATAGTGTAAGTTCAAAAGCTGAAAAAATAAACCATTTCGATCAAAGGTTTACTTTTCTTTGAACATATTGATTAACCAGTAGATCTTAAGCGCATAAAACTATATATATTTTTTTGAAGCATTGTTACACAAGTGAAATCACGTCAGGTACTGGAACATCTACCAGACAAAAAATATACCAGTCTGGATGTACCGGAGAAACTATGGTAACTATATCCGTACCGGTGTTGTATAGCAGCTTTCCCCCCATAGTGGCTTTTCCGTCGGAAAACTTGTTATATAGTGGTCTTTCTCCATGGGGAAAAGACAACTTTATAGTAGACTTATCCAAGAAGTACGGTTCCCCCCCCCCCCCCCCCCCACCCCCGCGTTTTTGATTCAGATTTTAGTAAAATGAAATATCGAAAGATGCCCAACTATTTAACTATAGATGAAATTATTGTTGGATTTGAAAATGAAAGACTTATAGACCCCAAAAATCGATCACACAAAACTACACTTAAAATAGGAAAATGCGGAAATTAATTTCTTTTTCTAGTATACGGTATGTTCTATCATTTCTCTTTTTTTCTCATAAAATTGTGCTCTTTATTTAATGCCAATACAATCTACATATTAAATAGACTTCACAAAATATAAATATAACTAACGGGAAAACTTTTTTTTCTAAAACTGCCGTATAACGCACATTTCTTTTACAGAAAGTAGGTTTTTTTTAAATTTAGTAAGTGAACGCAAATGGATATAAATAATCACAGAAAAATAAGTCAAGTAAGGGATAATGTATTAATCTTACTGTTTTTAATGTCTTCAAAGCCATACGACATTATGATACATCGAAAGAATATGAAATAACAAAAATATATGTATAAACTTTAACAAAGTTTTTCTAAGAAATATTTATACTATGCGAGTTGTAATTCTGTTTGCTTTGGGATGATTTTCAAAATAGTATATATTTCCAAATCGCGTTGCAAATTGAAAGGCGGTATAAAGCAGTGAATGATGACAAACATATGGTTGGATAAGGCCCCATTATAAATTTTAAAGACTATCTACTCATGACTTTGACTTACCATGGGTATTTCCAGCAAAGAAACCAAATTAATTCTGGTTGTAAAAAGCAACTTTATTTGCTTACAAATTGTTAACATTGTATAACATTCAGTTTGAAATAGTATTTGTTTGCAAAAATACATTATGCCGCTTGATGTTATTTATAAATATGTAAATAGTTTTAAATTCGTTTTATTACATAATTAATAGTACTCCTACCCTCGCTTAGAACTCTCAGCTATCAAAGATTCTTTAGTTTCTGGTCTCATTATTGCACCCAGTCGCAAAATATCCAGAAGTAGAGAGTAACGTTTTAAAAATCATCAATTTTTATAGTTTATACCTGAATTGAATGACCTTTAGAGTATGGAAGAGATGATAAATTTTGCAATCGTTAACCTTCCCCATTTTTCAAAAGATAATAATCTGAAGTCAAGATTTGCCAAGTAGTTTTTTAAGAGCTTAGCAGATATTACCCTTCATTATGAGTGATCAATGTCATTTCTGATATTGCGAAATATTTGCCACGAATGGTCCACCATAAACATTACCGGAATGGAAGAAAGGGGGGGTCTACTATATAGTAGGCTTTACATGGCGTAACTTGGTTATTAAATTGGGAAATACCACTATATAGCCAGCTTTACGTGGAGGGAAAATCTAATGTATAATTATTTTTCCGTGGAAAAACTGCTAAATAGCCATTTATCCGGGTGTGGGTGTAGGGTGGGGTGGTGGCTAGGGGGAAAGGGCAATATACAACATTAAAGATTTTATGTAATAAACACAACTTTGAATGAATGATTTAAGGTAACTGAGTGAGTCATTCAAATATATAACCTATTGCCATCCTCTTTCGTCCATCGTACATGTATTATATACATGTATTTACAAATCGTCTGATCTAGAACTTGGCCTTCGGCAGAAAATAGAATAATAGCACAGTACATTGTAATGAAAAGCAATGTGATCTTATAAAAAAAGAGAATAATAATATGGTCCTATGCTTAGAGGTTCTTGTGTTAGGGAAGGGATCGTATAAAACATGATGAATGCGAGATTATCCTCTTATTTTTTGACACCAAACTCATGGTAAGAATGAACAAGAGGGAGACAATCAAACTATAGTGAAGTTCTCGGCCCTGAAAGTCAGAGACCCAGATGTTATTACAAAACCATTTACAGTGAAAGTTATATACTTGTAGTGAACACGGATTAACTTTTTAAATGTTTTCTCTACTATCGGGCCCAAACAGGCAAACAAATTACATGCTACTAGAATTACAAAATTTATGAAAAGGGACACTGGTGTTTTCTGTGGGTTTGGTTGCTCAACATGGTAAATGTTGTATATGTCAACATTTAAAAGCCTTCTGTATTGTTTTGTCTAACCTGCAATATTATATATTGTTTTCCCTCGGACTGATAGGTCTGTTACTGACTGACTACAGAAATATATCGGGCTGGTCAGACTGATCAACCCGATATATTTCTGTAGTCAGTCGGTAACAAACTAATAATATTACTTATTAGGTTTGTTACTGACTCACTACAGAAATATATGGGGTTGATCAATCTCATAGATGGCGAGGCGAAGCCTTGCCATCTATGAGATTGATCAAGCCTTGCCATCTATGAGATTGATCAACCCCATATATTTCTGTAGTGAGTCAGTAACAAACTTTTAAGTGTTTTGTTTTCCCGAGAACTATCAAGTGACACATTTATTCACAAAAAGCGATTATCTACGCAAACCCATGTATACAAGTTGCCTAACATCTCGTCCAATTTAACTCATTTAAACTCTTCAAAAAATTAATCTCACCTTTTAAATACTCTTTGAAAATCTTTGCTTCACTAATGTTTTCTTACACTGTTTTGTTGCTATTCAATTTTAAACGTTTTCTCCCTTTCCTCTGCAGAGATTTGAGCAAATCTCAATGCTGTCATTTTGTTCTGCTCCAGACACATTGGTGATGTCAATATTCAAATGGCAACTACTCTAATTTTAAAGAATTTAAAAGGGCAACTACTCCAAATATTTTAAGAACTTACGGTATGCGGACTCAATAATATATGAAATGTCGAAGTAAGTAGGCGATGCATCGGCCAATGACGGCCATATTGCCTAGTATTAATTCTCACAGAACAAACATAGAGATATATGAGGCAGTCACGTGCTATGTTTAAACCAATGGGAGTGTGACATTTCAGTTCGAGGGAAAACAAGTAATAATATTATTAAGTATATGGTAGGGGTGAACATGAATGTCTTAAGCAAAATTTTGAAATACATGACAGGTCACGGTTCTTGTGTTTAGAGGATGGTCATTGAATCAGCATTTAAGCATAAAAAATGGTCTTCCCAAACACCTTAGGAGCAGTATGCTGCGTTAATATGAGTTATTCACATTTTATTATTTACCTATGATATTTATATATCATAGGTTTAATATTTTATATTTTATATTGATTTATATCGTTTCTATGTAAGTGATTGATTAAGTGTTTGATAGAGTAAACGAAGGTGAACTTTAAAGAATAATAATTTAAAACAGTCTAACGGTATATTGTCTATTATGATCAATAGTATACTTGATTTATTTAACATATTTCCAATGCATACTGACTTAACGGCGATATGTTCTAACCTGGTGTTTGAAATGCAGTAAATATAATCAGTTCCCTCGTTATTTTCTGTCTAACTTCCCTATCAAGGACAGATTCAGTTTTATTTATCATATTTAAGCTAACAGTTTTTACAGTGTTTTATGACTGCAGCTTTTAAGATCAATTCTATGTAAGAATCAAAATTCGGTGGCCACGCATAGTCACGTACTTTCTTCATACTTTACAGTTTAATAGACTTTGATGAGTAAAAAAAGCAGAACACCATTTATTTGTTGCTATGTGGTACCGTTGCCATGGTAACAGAGGGTATAGATGTGAAAATGGCATTTTAATGCTTATTTGAGAAAATATTGTGAGTGATGGCAACAATTAGTAGTTTCCAGGGTAGAATATATTATGGAAAAAATTGTAATTTTTCAAGAGAAAGAAAAAAAATTATGGAGAAACGCATATTTTTTTTTGTGTTTTCATGGTAACTAAACAGAAATTTCAAAATATGATTTCTTCATTTAGTTCATGTAGAATTGAAAATGAAAATCTTGAATTTTTTGTACACACTATTATGCTTGTGCAATTAAGAATTTAATAAAAATGATAATTACGAACCGTTGCTATGGTAACTAGTTGAAAAATAAGGTTAATTTTAATATTTTGAGGCATTTTTGAATGGGTATTATTCACATTAAAAGTAATAATACTTGATATCAATTGGTGAGAAAAAATCAGGTATGTTCTGAACTTTAAGGCAACTTGAAAAAAATCTAAAATTTTCAAACATAACTGCCGTTGGTATGGACTTTTTAAAAAGTTAGAATTTCTGTGTGATTTTCTATGCAACTTTAATTTCCATAGCAACAACACCTCTGTGTTGCATAACAAAGCGTTTTGTAGTATATTATGAAATGAAAATGTAGGCACATTTGTACACGTTCCAAGAAAAACTGCTAAAATCTCAAAAATCAGGAATTACAGCATATCAAAATCACCTTCAATTTTTCAGCTTCTCAAATTTCTTGGCCTTGTTATTATAGAAACGGGTGTCAATTTTCATAAATAAAATGTAAATTTCATCGCCATTAATAGGAATGTAAAAATTCAATAGTTTCTCATTTTGGCTTACTAAAAAACGTAAAAAAAAAAGATTTCTAAATTTTTGAACAGTTTTCGTGGTAACACTTTAAAAGTATTGGTTTCTCCATCAATTTTTTCTATGAAATAAAACTTGACAATAGGACAACGGTTGGTTTATGTCATTGATAGTTTATATTAGTGGGCAACACCTTCTAATATGGCTTTAAAGTAGGTAGGTTTTGCTATTTTTTCATCTTTAGCCTCAATTACAATGGCAACGGATACCCCTGGCAACCAACTTTTAGTGTCTTTTTGCGTTTTACACCTAGGTGTGTCCATGTATGAAATATAAAGAAAATTGGTGACTATGCGTGGCCAAACCCTTCTATAAATCTTTGATTCTTACATAGAATTGATATCAAAAAGGTTCCAAACAGTTTCTTTTCCAACTTTTGAAAAAAATGGAGGGTTTGTCTTTAGGGTAGTAAGGGCTTTAAAGATTATTTGGTTTTGTGCATGCATACATGCATGTTTTTCATGTGTCTTGATTTTAAGACACTTGTTTAAAATAATTCTTCTAGTAAATATGTTTGAATGATTAGTTCAACGATTAAAGTTTGTGACTTAAGTTAAGAAAATACAAGTAAAAAATATAATTCTTACAAACTTGTGTTTATATATGATTCCAAAGTTCGATGGCCAAGAAAAATCCCAATGCTTCAAAAGGAAGATGTCTGATGGTCATTACTATTTTGCTAAAAACAAAACGTTTTGGCTGTACTGATATTTGTTCACATTATAATTCTCCTACATGTCTGCCAAGGGCTGCTCATCATTGTTTAGTTACATTACTTGGCGCAACAAATACTATCTAACAAGATAAGTTCAAACAATTAAAGCCAATTTAAGAAAACTATTCTCAGCTTCTCAAGCATTAATTTCGACATGTAAGAATAACACATATATCAACATTATTTCTGAAATGTATCAATTATTGCTTATAGATGTGTGGGTACACCGGTGAGAATTTTAAGTATAACTGTTGTCACACAAATTTGTGTAACAATCAGATCAGCGATCAACACTTTCAATTCGTTACTATTCCTATTCCTACAATAAAATTGTCCATAACAACAACAACAACAACGACGACGACGACGCCAACAACAACAACGACTCCAACAACACCTACCTCACCGACAACAACAACAACTCCGACTACAACAACAACTCCGACAACAACAACATAACAAATCAAGGTATGTATTGTGTTGAGCCTTGTTTTTATATTTCATTAGTAACTGATAGAAAAAATGACATCTTAGTGTACATGTAAATCTGCTTTTAAGTAAACCAAGTAATAATTGATTATGATCAGCGTAGTATTAAAGGGTTATCATTTTAAATAAGTATTTTTTTATGGCTTATACAGATATAAAACTAGCAAGTATTCTAAAAAAAATGAGTGTAATTTGTGATGTTTTCAAAGATGGGTCAATCGTGTTTACGAAGGGTGAATCTCATACCATAACATTGAAATCTCAGACGATATCATACAAATCTCATAGCATATATCATTTGATTTCCATTCGTCATAGCATACCGTAGCATACCATAGCATAGCATAGAACATAATTTCAACTCGATTTTTAATGATTTATTTTAATAAACAAATGTTTACATTGCAGATAAGTGGCAAACTTTGGTGATTTAATATTTTAAATGTAATTTGAAATTTTTGAAGCTCTTCTGTATGCGGAGGCGATTTTGTTTAAATCTCATAGCATAGAATAGCATACAATTGCATACCTTATCATTAAGCCTTTCATTTCAATTTCTCATAGCATGGCATACAAATATCAAAGCATTGTATAAAAATTTCATAGCATATCCTTAAAATCGCATACGATAGCATAACATAAAATTGTAAAAGATATGCATGAAATGACTGTAGTCACTGGGATGGAATATGATAGTATAAAAAAGACAAATATAAGGTTTTTTGTATTTAAAGGACAAATTTCACATTTTCAGTTTTGAAACAATTTTGCAGAAGCTGAGGCAATAGATTATACCATAACCCTCTTAGTTTTAATCTGGCATTTGTAAGTTTGTTTCTCTCAACTTGTTTCATGCGTGTTCCTTGTGTGTGCCAAAAAAGTTGACATTAACGCAGCTGATATTTTCAGCTCGTAGGAAAAATAATATATTTAGCTCGTCGTTTATTCCAATTAAGAAAATACATCTTGTTTGCAAAATTTATAGAAGAGAGTATTTGACACAATTACATTATAGTAGTCACGTGGATGTTTATTTTGGTAGAAATAATTCATTGTAGTTATGTAGTTATGAAAGACATATTCATTACAGATTACAAGAAATTCGAAATAACAAATTTGTTTATAAGAGAAGTAATGAAATGTTGTTTATATACATTTTGGTATATCTTAAAACTTCGTTCGTCGTTTTCATTAACACAATTTTAGTAGATAGAAACAAAGATGGACACATACCATAATACGATCAGATTATTGCCAGTAAATATCTCTTACTATTATTATTATTATTTTTGTAGGCCACACAAAACCACATTCCATCTAATATCCTTGCAGAGAACAGCCTTAACAAAGCAATGCTATTCATCAAATACCTTACCAGAGATAACTTACGGCAATATCAATGTTTTGTGCAAAATACTTTTGGACAAGACATCCAAATAATAACATTTAGTCCACCGAAATAGTATATTTCCATTTTGATGATAAATAAGCTTTTTACGCATCTCGTTTTTTGTTGTTTTCTTTTTTTTCTGTTTTATTCTTTTTGACAATTTTTGATTTACGAATACACAGATTCATTTGCCAAATAAGAATCATTTAAACGGAAAAAAATAATAAAATTCCGATGAATCATGAAATACATTACGCATCTAATATTAGTTGATGGTTTGATTTTTGATGTGTGTGACCGCATATACGTACATGTATATGTATTGACAGATGACTTTATTAGCTGCATAACCATTGGCTACGACAATGGTAGTGGAGGACATGTAATTCATTTCAGGGTGTAGGAGATGTGAAGAAACAAGGAATAAGATTGTAAAATAGGATTGTATTGGTGAGCTTTTTTGTTTTATTGTATCTTTTAAATGAATATATCAATAGGTTAGACATATAAAGCAGACACATTGTTACTGACAAGTGAAGTCAAATAATTGTAAGGATTAAGATCCTCAAATGTACAAACTATGGAATCCGAAAGTGAAAGTAGCAAATCCAAATGCCATACTGTTCATTGTAGCTGATCACAAGCCACCAACAACTTCCAAATAGAGTTATGCCATCTTACTCCTTTTAGTTTAATTATTTGGTTTGTGCACTTTCATGTAACAGAAAGAAACATTCAAAGGCCGAACATTTTACAACCGTCCCATTTTTTTTTACCTGTACAAACTTCAAAATAATGCCGCTTGTAGATCAAGTTTGGAACAATAGCACCCAGTTTGATTGACATGATCGTCCGAGCGTGATCTGGCCAGGCCCGTGGAGTTATGTTTACTAGCAATTAACAACATTATCTTTAATATCCTTCGTCACGTAGTAAAAGGGGAAAATAAAAATTAAATTTCTAAAATTATTGAAATGGATTATGAAAATTAATTAATAGTTAAAATTACAACTGATAAATTCCATAAAGATGAGCAGCTCCAAAACATATTAAATTTTCTTTTTAAAACAAACTTACGAGCTACTTAAGTTTTTGTTAATAGTAATACAGGCAATTGGGACTTGGAGCACGAATTGGAAAACGAACTCCAATGTCATCGTAACATGGCTGCCTTTACATTCTACATTCTTAATGATCGTCTTGTTTTCTTATACAATCATATGTTAAAGTTAATTATATTAAACAAAGTCAAATGCTTAACACAACGTACTGAGCTATATTTTATTAAAAGTAGAATTAATTTACTGCATTTCTTCACTTATGCTTTACACACGTGTGTTTAGAAAAAATTCAGAAGACGCAGACTTCGATTTAGAACAGTTCAACTGTTAGAATGGATTCATTTCCGTTATAAAATCGTTTCATATAGACATTTAGAACAATAAGACATTCTAACTAAGATCAATTTTGAGTAACTGATTATTTTCTGTATATTAATTTGCTTCCTTTGTATAAAGATTAGTAGCGTTACGACAGCAGGTAGACTGCAAGTCCTGGAGGCTTTTACACCTATAAAAAATAAGCCCCGCCTTCTCCTGAGATTTACCACCCGGTAAAAATGTTCGGCCTGTAAATTAAAAAAATACAATTTGCAACATAATAATTGATATTAATGATTCCTCCAAAATAGATACCCTGATATATATTTTCATGTCAAAAACTCCCATGATTGTTTTGCCTTTTTAATGATAAATCTCATACTTGTAATCTTTACTTTTTGCAGCTGCAAATTGTGCTCTGATCTTTCAATGGATAATATTTTATGTTTATTTGAGAGAAAAAAAATACATCATGATCAATTACAATTTGTTAAAATCAACTATTCTTTGTCTCATGGTACACTTGTTGAATGTCCAATGTAATATTTTCTTATTTAGTAAGTTAATACGGAATATAATAAAACGAAAATACATGCATTCAATAAACAAGGTACATTTTTTAAATCAGCCGTCATCAGTAAAAGGCAGGTAGCTCTTCTACAGGTTAAAAAGTTTAAAAAGTACGACTCACACTTTTTGGTTTTACTGCATTGTTTGAAATACCGGTTCACAATTGAAAGAGGAAATAATTTCAGTGAAGATTTAATTACATTAATTTTTTTTTTCATAAACTGAAATGTAACAAAATGATTTGAGTTTTATTTTTACCAAGCTTACAAATGAATATTCATACTCTTTAGGGGTTACGAATCCTCCGAAAGCTTGGAAACCTTCGCGGCTCGACAGCTTTTCACATTTCTGAATTACCTTGACCTTTGACCTAGACTTGTTTATCAAAACATAAAATTTCTAATTACATGTTATTCAAAACGGGTAATGCGAGACCTTTCGTATTTCGGACTTCTGCAACCACTTGTTAGACCTATACATGTAACATCCACGAAGATTTCGTGCGCTCAGGTGTCACAGCTTTCGAGGAGTAACGATAACAAACTTTAAGGCGAACGCGTCAACAGCTTTGAAACGTGTGGTGTTATCGACACGCAGGGTCGAATCACCTTGTTATTTCTCGAATGCATTGCGATGCACTTTAAAGCTTTTCGGTATGTCGCAAAGCAAAAATTTCACATAGGGAAAAAAAAATTAATAATAAATATATTTTCTTTTTTAAATCTTAAATAGAAGTAGTAAGGTCAATAAAAAATTCTATTGAACCTTCTTGGGTTATCTTAATACTAAGTGAGAACTTCCCAACACTGATTTACAGCATGCGAGAATCTTAAGGTAAGTAAAACAAAAATGAAAACTTGGTAAGACAAACACACTTAGACTAGAGTTTACAAGCCGGGTTATAAAATTGTGTTATTTCTCTTTCCAGGACAGCCATTCTTTACTTAGTGTCATTATATCAACGTATTTATACCTTTTATCGTTTTTTATTATCTGTTTTGTTAATTAATTTAAAAAAACACGTTATTGATACTATAAGTATTTGTTAACGTAATGGGTGATTAAAGCTCAGGACGTTGCTCAGAAGTGCAATGAGATCACCTTCTCGCTTTTTGTAGTGTGTAGGATATATTGATAACGGTTGTAAGTAATCATGACAAGATTTAATCAGCATAGCTTTAATTCGACATTTAATGCATTAATTATTCTCTTTAGACTTGCAACTTATTTTTGACATCACAATGTACATCTTCCGAACGTTTTGAACAAAGAAGTTTATTTACAGCCTTTATTGTTACAATGTTACGATATCACAATGTTTGGAGAAGGAATCTTTTTGTTTTTAACATTGTAGTTATTTTCAATCAACGTGTTTGTGTTGTGATTATATATTCTTCTTTACAATTATCTACAAGAAACAAAATGACACACGCGTAAAAACGGCTCAAATCAATTGTTTTGTTTACTATTTTTTCTTAAATTACGTCTATTAGAAAGAAATTGATAATTGAAAATAACAATTTTGATATATATTGAATTCCATTGTGAATTCAAACCGAATAAAGTGTTGTCATCTTTAATTGTATAAATATGTGCAAACATGAATACTTTCTCTATACGTGTATAAACTGTCAAAATACGTTTGAAAAAATCTTGTATTAAAAGTTTCATCTCTTTTTTTATATAAAATAGCTCAAACAAAGACGTGCGTCCACACAAATGCCCTTATACAGTTTTGCTGCAATTGATTTCATTTCAAATACATATGTACATTGTACATGATAAACGATGATCTACAATTGTTTACATGTAAAACGTTAACTTTTGTTTTGTTTCAGTTTTATGCTCCCCATGCCCGCCAGATTTTATTATCAATATGATTCCATTAAATGACTGCAGTCTTCAGTTATATATAGATTAATTTCAATAAAAACATGATTGTTTGCTTAATAGGTAATATTTACAGATATCTTGAAGTTCGCACGCTTGTGCAATAGGCAGATTTCAATTTAATTTTCTTATACCCTTTTAAGAGCACCAAAACACACAGGCAATCCAGCCGACATTTGTTTTCCACTCGGTCATCCTACTTTTCTTTTGATATTGAGGAGCAAGAAAAATGTATGCATGCAGAATCTGGATCCTAACAGTATACAGTGTTTTACCATTATTGATTGTCGGATACGGTAACTTTATTCAGTAGTAAACCTATTTTTCTTTATATCTGTCTTTCTTTCTGGCTTTCATTTCTTTCGTTCATTGACTTGATTTTTAATTATACACATCGTTTCTGAATAAGACTTAAAACATGGCATCAATCGATCTAGCAGTTTGGTAAGGTATGTAGCTATGGGAAAACTCACAGGATGAAACTGTGTCATTCAGTCAACTGAAACGTGACTTAAAATGTAATTGAAAGTGGTTCGATGGCAGAGTTATGCCATTTAGTCACCTTTCCAGACCTTTCAGTTAACATTCATTGACTGAATGGCAGAGTTTCATCCTGTGATTCAACTAATCGAAGGTTTTAATTTCGAGTAGAAACGGCAAATTTAGGAAGAGCCTCTAAAGGCGCATATGGCTCAAACTTCTTTCAGCAATGAGCTTGCATTTGATATGTTAAGTAGAAAAACGCTCAACTGTAAACAAGTTCATTAATTTTAACAGACAACATTGCGCTGTTCAAGCCTACCTGGCAACAGTCTACAATAGGTAACTGGGGATCAAACCTAGCAGTGGACGGTCGGAAGACGGATCTTTCTGCCAACGGAGGACAGTGTTCAATATCAGCCAACAGTGTACTAACAGCAGAATGGAGAGTCGACTTGAAAAATGTTTCAAGCATTCATCATGTCACAATTCAATACAGGACGGACAACTTTCATTGGAGTACATGTTCTTGTATACTTCTAGTATCTTAAATAGTTTGAACAAATGTAACATTACCACAACGTTTAATCGAGAGAAATGCCTCAAACAAAAAGAATTTGATTTCAAAATGTAACACTTTAGTACATTATTTAGAAAGTTGCCTATATAAATTTAAAAAAAACACTGTATTTTTTAGATGCGTCCAATGCATACACAGCAAGGTTTCTTGGATTTACATTATACATATCCAATTCAACTGACCGAGAAGAGGGAGTGGTGTGTTTTAGGGATACAAACTTTACTAGAGCCACAATACCAAATCCTATTACTATAACGTGTCCTAGGCATGGGAGGTATGTCATCTATTACAACAAGAGGACCCAGTCTTCTATCCCTCCTGGTTACGATAGATATGCCTTTAGTGAGCTCTGTGAGGTCGAAGTTTACGGTGAGTAGATTTCTGACTGTTTAATTACAATAGAGAAAATGAGTTTTTAAAGAGGGGCGCAAATCCACTTACATTTGTGGGGGTAAATAAGTATATCTTTTAGGTATGTTGTTACTGTATTTTTTTTAGCTCACCTGAGCTGAAAGCTCAAGTGAGCTTTTCTGATCACTTTTTGTCCGGCGTCCGTCTGTCCGTCCGTATGTCCGTCTGTCTGTCCGTCTGTCCGTAAACTTTTTACATTTTCGACTTCTTCTCCAGAACCACTGAGCCGATTTGAACCAAACTTGAAACAAAGTATCCTTAGGTTAAGGGGATTCAAGTTTGTCAAAATGAAGGGCCACGCCCTCTTTCAAGGGGAGATAATTAAAAATCATTGAAAATTTGTTGGTATTTTTCAAAAATCTTCTTCTCAAAAACCATTCGGCCAGAAAAGCTGAAACTTGTGTAGAAGCATCCTCATGTAGTGTAGATTCAAGTTTATTCAAATCATGATCCCCAAATATAGGGTGGGGCCACAATGGGGGGGTCGAATTTTTACATAGGAATATATAGAGTAAATCTTGAAAAATCTTCTGAAAACTCTGAAACTGATCAGCCGGAAAAGCTGCAACTTGTGTGGAAGCATCCTCAGTAAGTGTAGATTCAAGTTTGTTCAAATCATGATCCCCAGGGGTAGGGTGGGGCCACAATGGGGGAGGGGGTCGAAATTTTACATAGGAATATATAGAGAAAAATCTTTAAAAATCTTCTTCTCAGAAACCGATCGGCCAGAAAAGCTTTAACTTGTGTGAAAGCATTCTCTGTTAGAGTAGATTCAAGTTGGAAAAAATCATGATCCCGAGGGTTAGGGTAGGGCCACAGTGGGGGAGGGGAGTCGAATTTTCTCATTTGAATATACATGTATAGAGAAAAATCTTTAAAAAATCTTCTTCTCAGAAACCGATTGGGCAGAAAGCTGCAACTTGTGTGGAAGCATCCTCAGGTAGGGAAGATTCAAATTGTTCGAATATGATTTTGACAAATTTTAATCTAGACTATTTGAAGACTGAACTGACTAAAGTTAGAGCTCTTCTAAACAATTTGTGTTTTAGAAAATCTTCCCTATATATTCCTATGTAAAAATTTGGCACCCCCCTTCCAATTGTGGCCCCACTTTACCCCGAGGGATAATGATTTTTCAGGAGTAGGGTTGGGCCACATGGCAGGGGGGGGGGGTCCAATTTTACAAAGGAAAACATTTAAATTGTTCACAAAAACTCAAATGTTTTTATACAATGTATATGGGTTTACTTATATGCAAGCATTTTGACATATTGTTGATTCTTTAAAATTGTTTAGACTCTGGCCCCTGGACAATTCTTAGACCTCACAAGGGGTTCAAAGTTTGATGTAGGTTTATAATCCATATATAAACAGTTGTTTAAGTCTGATCATCTTCTCGAGAACTGCAATGCTCAATATGTGATATGACTGTAAAATCACCAAGTTAAAAAGGGGCTCAATGATAAACCTAAGAATATGCAGAGGATTTTTTTTATACAGGATCTATTATACGACATTGTTAAGATATTTTGTATATGACTCCATAAAGCTGATTTTATTATGTCTGTTGTTGCTCAGGTGAGCGACGTGGCCCATGGGCCTCTTGTTCTATATCTAATTTCATTGTATTATAGTCTTTAAAATTAATGATAGGATTATTCTCAAATAAGATGGATGGTTGTTAATGCTAAGAGGAATGGAAAAAATGTACCACACCCGTATTTGAGTAGTAAAAAGCGCATTTAATAAATAGAGGATATCTATATTGTGTGATTTTATATTTGCTTTAGCCAACGAGTTGAAATGATGTATATGTTCGCGAGGCTTGCCGAGCGAAATAACCATTTCAACGAGTTGGATAAAGCAAATATAAAATCAAATAATTATAGATGTTCTATTTATCTCATACAATTTGATTTATATTATGAAACCTATTAGACAGTCCCTTACATTTTTTTCAAAGATTAAAAACGATGATGCAACGTAGTGTTATGTGCTTATTGTGACCTTGCGCAATACAATTTAGTACGTCATTTCGGAGATAAATCTAACTGTTTTAATGTAAAGTTTCACTGAAATAAACCTTCAAATAATTTTTTAGCTCTAAATATTTTTTTTAGAGCTTAATTACTTGAGTAAACGGAAATACTGATCAGAAGACTTGAATAATCAAGTTTGTTGACAAACACAAAGTTGCGAATGCTCGTTAGTTTGAATTGACTCGAACGAGGAACAGTTGTTGATGTTTTATAAAACAAACACTAGCCTAATGATTCGAAAATACTAAATAAGGATGCTTACTGGTGGTGGAATAAGTCTTAAGAAACCTTATTTCGGTAAGTTATTGTATATAAACACAACCAAAGCTTTCTGTTTTCATCGCGTCGTCAGGATGAACTCCTTGATAGCTAACGTGATTTGCAGTTTTATAAACTACACAGTGGCGTCGGAAGCAAATTGAAAGTGAGAGGTGTGGAGCTTAACTTATCCAAAATCTTGACAAGCGAAAAAAGTCTTTGGTTACGGTAATGTATAACTTTGCCCCCCCCCCCCCCCACCCCCCCCCCCCCCCCCCCCCCCCTCTAGCCCCCCTCCCGGTTCCGACGCCTATGCTACACAGTTATGTGTTTTCCTTCATATTTGTAATTGAAATCTTTGAAAAAATCCATTTTATTTCATTTTTTGGTAGAGTATATAGTTACATTGAACGTACTATCAAATCTTCGAAAATAGGTCAATGAAACGTTGAAGCGAGGGGCTGTGTCAAAAATAATTCGGACCGGATGTATTTGATAAAGCATCACTTGTTTGATAAAGCAAAGCTTTATCACAGGGGTAGTATACACCACACGTATGAGATAAAACAGATTATTTTACTACATGAACATTACTGATTAAAATTGAATGATCAATTCAGCAGATTTATCCAGATGTGAACCAACGAAATATCTCATAATAAGTTGATCATTCATGCTTTTCACTATAGGAACCAAAGTAATCATTTAAAATCATATTTTATAATTAATTACAATACATGTTTTTGTATTGTTGAAATGACAATACAAAAAGGCGCTTATAAACAATAACCTTTACGCGATTTGAACGAAAATATTATTTCTTGGTAGTTTTTGTTAAATAAAAATTAGGACTTTTTATTATAATTTTTTTTTTTAATTTTTCACGTATCAAATGAAGAATTCAACTTTGAGGTACTAGCATATTCCATACATACATGTACATACATGATTAAGAAATGGACATTGTAATACATCCTAGAGATCTCTATCGTAAAATGTTAATGTTTACTCCCAGAGACGAATTAGTAAAATTTTAGAACACATATTCTAATTTTATATATTAAAAAAAAGTTTATTTCAACTAAAAGGTACCACAGACCTCAATCGTTTGTACTTCTAGAAGAGAGCGTGAACAAATGTAAAAACTACACATATATTGAAGTCACTCGTTAATAAAACTAGAATGTCTATTGCACGAATGTAACACCTAATTCAATATGCATAACGAATCCGTTATGATAAACATCTGCGCAGTTGTGTTGGACAGAATTTGTACAGCACTAGAAAAGATGAAATTATTGGTCATCCGATATACTTGATTTAATGTATTAACCATATACACATTAACATAAAACAAATACAAAGCAATTTAATTTAAAAAAAAAAAAGTATTTTGAACATAACCACTCAGAACTTTTTTTGTATATTTTGCAATTCAGATCAATAAACATTATATGCTTTGGTATGCACAGGTTACGGAAGCTAAATGGTGCCAGTTCAATACAAAAACAAATATCTATTGCGATCAATCGCAATAGTTTTTGCCTTAAAACGCAGTTTTGCGTTAAATCGCAATGTGTGTTGCGTTTCAATGCAAAATATTTTGTTTAAACGCAAACGGACTACGTTTAACGCAAAGACGATTGCGTTTAAACGCAATCTTTGGCGTTTAAACGCAAAAATGTTGCGTTTGATTGCAATACAATAGTGCGTTTAAACGCAAAGCCATTATTGCGTTTTAACTCAATATTTCTTGCTAACAAACGCAATAATGTTTGCAATTTACCGCAAATTCTTTTTTCGATTTAATGCAATACTTTTGCGATTAAACGCAAAAGATTGCGTTTAAACGCAAAAGATTGCATGCAAATGCAATCGTTTTTGCATCTCAATGCACTGTATGTTTGCGTACAAACGCAATATACATTGCGATTTAACGCAAAAGATTGCATTTAAATGCTAAAACTATTGGGTTTTATATATTTTTATTTGAGCTTCCTTTGATTGCAAACCACGAAATGCGTAATTTGTAGACAAGTACATAAATGTACTATATCATGTCACTTTTCATCTGTTTTAGTGTTAATTTTTAAATTTTGTATTGCATCTTTCCAGTATAATCACCAGCTGCATTATGATAAATATGCCTTCTCAGTATTGAATTTGTATGTCACTTGCACACGTAGTTATAATGAGGTTTCCAAGATATGAACGTTCAGCATATCGCACGCTCTGAAAATACTTTTCGTCGCCTTTATTTATGTTGGATGTTACTGACAATATGTGTAAACATTTTGGGTTCATTATTTAACACATCAACAGAAATAGAAAAACCGAGGATTCTATGGACATATTGTTGGTTTATGATTGAGATTTATTGCAGAATTTAAAACATGATCGTCAGACAATGACTGACAAATCTATATGCTTTGAAAAAAAATAAGGTATCGTTATATTTATATAGGCTCATGTACTTGAACTAAAGGGTTCCCATTAACAGTGGATTTTTTAAATATCACCAGTTTGAACAGGTGATATCTTGTATTCAAAAAGTAAAATCAACTATTCAAATACGTAATTTCACTTACTCAAACTCAAAGAGTGGTATCACCTTTAAAGCTGTTTTTTTATCAAATACGTGATATCCCTTGTTCAAATAAATGATATCAACAAATCAAAAGATTAATAGGTAATAACACGTATTTTAATAAATGCTATTACCAATTCAAATAGGTGATATCACCAATTCAAGTTAGTGATATAATTTTTTTGCAATAAATGCCAAACCAGTCCGTCATATTAAATAAACATTGTGACTTTCATTAAACAATGTTATGTGACATTTTAAAATGACTATATTCATGTGTGAGGACTACTTGATTTCATTAGATGATTTAGATTCGGTTTGTGAGAAACAGTATGAAGTGCAAAAAGAAATAGAGGAGAGAGCACGTCGAGAAAAGTATGAAATGTCTAACGATGGAAAGATTGACGAATGAGTGTGGCGTTATACAAACATGTCTTTAGAATATGAACCTATTCTTTTTGGATTGAATAAAAAAAAAATCAATGTTCAAATTAGTAAAAAGTTTTGCAATTAAATGCAATAACTATTGCATTTAAACGCAACAACAATTGCGATTAAACGCAGCGATCGTTACGTTTAATCGCAAAAATTATTGTAATTAAACGCAAAACCAATATTGTGTTAAATCGCAATATTTTTTTGCGATTAAACGAAATAGTCTTACGATATAACGCAACATATTGCGTTTAAACGCAAAACTTTGCGATAAAACGCAATCTTTTTTAGCGATTTAATGCACAACTTTGCCCTTATTTGCAATATTTCGCATTTAAACACGATAGAAATTGCAATTAAATGCAAAACATTGCGGTTTAACGCAAAAGTTATCTGGTTAAACGCAATAGTAATTGATTTTTTTACCGACCTGTCCTCAATGGGCTTCCGTATCTACGAAGTCTATTGTATGTGTTTCTATCAAACGGTGTGACATGAGTTTCATACATTTTTATTCCAAAGATCAATTTCCGCTCTTTTTTTGGTTGTAAGGATGTGCTAGGGCTGGTTTCTATGGAGAGGACTGTTATCAACGGTGTCCACATAACTGCCAGGCAGGTCACTGTCACATTGTGGAGGGAACATGTCTGGGCTGTATTTCGGGTTACAAGGGACCAACATGCAATGAACGTAAGATTTGTGTTAAAATGGATCTGGTAAACTATAACGATAATTATGATATCAAAGCTTTATTACACAGCGGCAGGGGGTTTAAGTTCAAATCAGAGGTTTTAACTTAAAATCAGCGAATATCACTATCATAGAAGTGGTTAATTAGAACGCTGACCGCTCGGCCATCTTAAAAAAATGCTTTTGATGGCAAACACAGTAAAAAAACACACTGAAACAGTCAAGAAAGGATAGGTTAATTTTTCTGCTGCTACTGTTACTACAACTACTACAACTATTATTACTTTTAAAAATAGTAATAATGAAAAGCATTAATGTAATGTTTTGGATAATCTTTTAATAATAACATGTGATTTTTACTAATCTGAAACTTATCATCTAAATTTATAACACAGAATGTAAAGACCATACATACGGCCTCGAATGTAAACGAATTTGTGGAAACTGTAGAAACGGGGATCAATGTCATCACGTGAACGGAAGTTGTCCAAATGGATGTGACAGAGGATCACATGGCGTCTACTGTGCTACAGGTTTGGCTCAATGGGACGTGAATGTTACGTTTATGCTTGTTTTCGAAAAAAAAAATCGGAAATATTGTAAACATGACTGCATTAGTTAAAGAAGTATACTTAATAAGGTTACCAAATACTAAATCGAAATATTCACAAAACAGTTTTGTTTACTTTTATTGTTTTAATTTTCTCTGAGTACAATATACAACATCATTTTCAGTGGGGATTTTTTTCTTTTTCTGTTTTCAATTTATAATTTGCAATACCATATAGAGTTGGAAGTGAATATGCTATTACAACATCTATAATATATTATTTACACATATTCTATGTTAAAAAAAACTTGTTTGTTTTACGAAAACTAAAAATTGAAAAATCACAAATATATATTTATCAATAAGATGGCATTAAGTTAAGGAAACAATATTAAGGAAACCGTGCATGCTTACCTTCCCTTTTATGCGTATACATGTATCTTCAATAGCTTGTCCTGTTGGTAGTTTTGGATATGACTGTCAGGCAAAATGTAGCGTCCACTGTGCAGTGCCAGATAGATGTGACAGGGTAACAGGGGAATGTGAGGACGGTTGTCAGGCAGGATGGAAGGGTGTGACGTGTGACAAACGTAAGCGATAAGTATATTGTCGTGAGATTTACATTATTTACACGTAATCTGTCTCGAGGTAGTCTGTATTCGGTGTTTATGCTTCCATAAACCCTCCACATATTTTAAGCCAAAATTAAATCGATTTTGGTTTTTATTATCCATGTCTGCACAAAAATATATATAATTTATAAAAACAGAAATAATTAAGCATGGCTTTTTTAACTCATTGCATAACGAAATAAACTCAATTATATTGTACAGAAAAGTCAAACTTTTCTATCGAAATAATTACTTTTTAATTAACTACGTCATCAAATAGAATGTGATGGCGGCAAATATGGACCAAACTGTACTCTTATCTGCGGCCATTGTCTTCTCGGAAATCAGTGCCACTATAAAGATGGCACCTGTCCAGGGGAATGCGACAGTGGCTACGAAGGGTCACGTTGTACTCAAGGCAAGCGGTTTTTAAAAATTCAATTCATCTATGTTTTAATAACATAAGCACTACATGTACCATTTCTACAGGTTGTATTAAAATATTTTGAGCAAAAACGACGGAAACCAAACAGTTATGGTTAAACTTATTTCTAAAATGAACAATACCCAATGGCATTTATAAAATGATATGATTGGGTAAGTTTTTAAATGATTAAAAATATTCTCAATTTTTAAAAGTGGAATTTATTATTGTGTTCAAATTGAGTATGGACTCGTTGTTAATGCAAATAATGAACGATATAATTGTTAAAGTGGCATGGTCACGATTTTGGTCAAATTCTATTTTTCTGTTTTTATTATTTACAATGCTTTAGAAATTCATTTCTAATGATCTAATGGAATCTGAGAGTCAGTCGTAGAGTTATAAGCAAGATACAGGGCTCACAATTCTTTATCATGTAAACAAGGTTCGTGCACTGTTTTTGTTTACAAATATTTTTCAAGCTAGTGTCTCTATCTTCTTATTTATTTTAAGCATTAATAAACAATTCCTCACGTTTAACACATTCATTTTAGGGCTAAAACTGGAATTTTTACTTCAACATTTAAGCTTTGTCTACATAGCAAAGAATTGTAAGCTCTGCAACTCGCTTAAAACTCAACGAATGACACTCTAATTGTGGTGGCCTGTTAATTAAGCCTTATTGAAGCATTTCAAACATTAAAATCGGAAAATATTTTGTTATCCAAATCGTGACCATACCCCTTTAATGTTTGGCTGTAAAATAAAGTACTTTTTCTCTTGATAATTTGTTGAATTTTTTTTAACGTTTGGACATTAGAGAGTTTTGGGGCGATTTTCAAAGCAACGATCATGATGCCAATATACTTGTTTAATTTCAAGTGCATAATTTATGATAATACTTTTCTTGAAGCCGCATAAACGTCTTTATAATAGTACTTGTAAAATAGTTATACATTGGTCTTTGTAATCATTTCGAAACGTTTCTCTAAATGCATTTAGATAACATTCATCTTGAGTTTAATTCATTTCATTCGAATTTTGTTTTCGTCATTTCAGCTTGCCGTAATAACACGTATGGACCAGCATGTTCGATGGCTTGTGGAAACTGTCTCTATCTTTATGGAGAACAATGTAACCACGTGACTGGACATTGCCCACGGGGGTGTCCTGAAGGGTCCAAAGGCGACATGTTCAACGATGGTAAGATAACTGGTACTGTTCAGGTAGAAAAAAATATATACAAATATTAGAAAGGCATTCAAATGCCCACATTGCAATCAAGATGTGAGCATGACAATTGTATCTGATTAAAATTTAAAATAAACAATTGCAAAAATTAAAAAAAAAAACCAGAAATTTAAAATAGCATCACGTTAAAACGCAGCTGCGATGTTATTTCTATTTTTTTTAAAAGACTTACTTCAGTATTTCGAATATTATGTAACTCAAGTGTTTTGATTTACTAAAAGAAACGTTTGGTTTTTTGTCAGTGTCAGTTTAGAGCGCTGTACATGTCGGGGAACTACATCGACAAAGAATGTCTTATTGTAACAATGGTCACATAATCGTTTGATTTTAACCACGATAGACCACCTGAAATAGGCACATTAAAACATTAAATAATACTAAGTAGGTTTTTAAAGACTTTAAAAACGCACTATGTTTATAAACTGTATAAAAGCGCTATCTGTGTTGTAAAAGTATTGATACTTTTTAGAATAAAGTATTGCTACCTTATATCAATTTAAAAAAAAAAAAAAGTAAACTGGCATACCAAGTTACAATAAATCAAATGACATGGTTCAAATCAGGTGATACAACTTAAACTAACACTCATCATCTTGGTTTGTTTTTTTTTTATTTCAGAGGGTGAATCATCTTCAAACAACCAACAGGCGGCTGCTCTTTATGCCTTTATTGTTCTCTTTTGCCTTGTTTTGCTACTCAACATTATATACATCATTTGGTACGTTATTTCTTTCGATAATTAGATGTATTTGTACTGTGATCAAGCTCTTTTTGGGGATGTTCCAAAGCATATTATTATAAATTAATAGTCTTCTGGTAAATCAATATATTTTGCTGAATCCCTAAAAACATATCCGTTTACTATCTGATTCCTTGAAAAGCGAGCTGATTTTATTCCAAAAAAGTGCGTGATTTCACACTTATTCGGAACACTGAACACGGTTTTGTAAATTCAGGGGGAAAAATTTAATTTAAATAGTCCTATTATAATCATGAATAATTATTTTTAAATAAAAGGAATCTGATTAATCCTGGAACCAGTTATTGGTAGAAAACGCAAGAAAAATATATTGAATTGAATATATCGTATAATTATATTCAAGATATATTGAATAATATTATTTTGAACTTTATTGATTATTATTATTTTGCATTTAGATAATAAATCAGTTAGATTTTACCATTGGTGACATCAGGAATACTTTAAGTCCCAAAGCTTAATTACTGAGATCATATGTTACAATTGTTTTTTATAAATATACATGAAATAAAATTATGAACATTGCTTTTCAGGAATTTCAGAAATCGGATTTGTGATCTTCGGAACAGGCCTGCTATAATGGAAATGTACTCTGTTTTTAAGAAATGATAGGTCAAACAGCATAATTACAATATCAATAACAACACAAATTAGTCTATCTATCATATCTTTCAGTTACATTTAAATAAATATACGATGTTAATTGTCAAAAATAATAGCACTGTACAATAACGTATGTGGTATGTAGCTGACTTAAAGTTGCATTATAAACTGTCACAACGTGGTTTGAATGTTTTATACAATAACAATGCAGTAATGATGTTAGTTAGGTGGGAAGATTATAAGTCTTAATAACTTTGTTGTAAGTATAGTGTATCTATTCTTAACAGGAATTAAATTCTGAGGAAAATATTTTCTTTTTCAGCTCGAAAAAGGATTTCCCTTCCCGCTATCAAATATGCTCTGTTGATAAAAAAAAACCAACATTTTAATTTATCACTTATAATTTTCAGAGTTCTGATTTAATGGTTTTTATCACTAAGTTTCAAATAATATCTACACTTGTAACTTAACACATTGTATAATTAAGAAATAAAGTTCGAGTTTTCGTGAATGTTGCAGAATAACCTCCGAGGTCGAGAAATGTTGTTTTTGAAATATAAAAGCCGAGGCGTTATTCTACTAACAGCCCAGTTTTTCTAAAGATCGTTTCTCCTAAAGAAAGACGATCTAGGTCATTTGGACGGCTGTTCTGTGTAACCCCAACGGTTTTGTTAGTAATGTTTACATGTGTATCGATCAAAGGAATCGCATGCAGACGACAGAATTTTTCTTTGGATTTTTAATACTCTTCACTTATTTATAATATATCTTTGAATCATATTCATAATATTTTAAGGGCAATTTATTATCATTACTACTTCACGTTATCTATTTTATGTAAAAACACGCAGTGAAAATGTGCTAGGGAGGTTCAAGGAACAGCAGCAT
>WFKH01011926.1:24530492-24558554 GCA_016163765.1 Magallana hongkongensis
GCGCATGCGCAACATCACTACCGGTTTTGATCTCACCCGTCCCCTAACCGCATTCTTTTTATTCAACGACAACGGTATGTGCGCATGCCCTTGATTAAATATCGTGACCATTTTAAAGACAAGACTTAGACTGGAAGTCAATAAAACAAAGATTGATCAATTATGCATGTTGTAATGGTGGGTTTTTTTACATTTCCATGCTAACTTAACTGATATAATTATATTTGACTGTTGCACTTTAATACTTCTTATTAACACTGTGTAATGCGTTAATAGAAATTATTATTAAGATCTTAACATGCGGTGCATTTGTTTCGTCATTATGCTTGTATAATATTCATATGTATTATAGAATGCCTATCAATATTTTGCCTATTTATGCTTCTTTTATTGTCCTGGAGAATATTTATGGAAATATATCTTTATATATCTTTATATCTTCATTTCCTTTTATCGCGTGAAATTTTGCACCTCTTCTCTTTTATTTCCCTTAATCTGACTTTTGAGCAAAATATTATTTTGTGTGCATTTACAACATGTATAATCTAAAGATTAAATATTGAAAAAAAAAATATTCATGTTTTGTTTTATTAACATCCCGTAAAAGTTTTGAGAAGGCATAAAATAATTTTAAAATAGTGTCAAAATAAGACATAGAAAACATTCAAATTATTAAAACCAGGTCAAAACACAAGATAATGTGAAGATGAATCAAAATCATTTTATTTGCACTCTATATATTTTGAGATAAGTTTGCATGATTCTGTAAATCTTTAGTTAATCACGTATCTTCGTGCGTCATTTTTGTATAAGGGTGTTAATATTAAAAATGTGCATCATGGACCTGTTATCATTATGTAAAATGCTTGCATAGCAACGCGGGATTTAGATCGGAATGTGTGAGTTTAATTTCTTTCACATATTGTACATTAGCAGTGATTTTTTCCTAATATGCATTTTACATATTTAATTGCTTATGTCAATAAAAAAGACATAAAATTTGTTTTAATTCTTCGAAATTTTGTTAAACTATCCATGTACCTAAAATGTTCTCAAATGCAATTTCACATACATGTTAAAAGTTAGTATATAGTAGAGCATGTTTGAATAATAGCAAAACATTTTTGCAATTAACAGAAATATGTATACGCGTTTATACAACATTAAATCATGTACAGCATTGAATATTACACATGTTGATCGAAACATAAAGAACGGTTATTTTGCTTTATTTGACCTTATCATGAATTGTATGCGAACAGTAATACATTTCTTATCAAGGGAGGAAACGTGTTGAATTTAAAACTAAAACCAATTCATTATACACTAAATGTCAACACGAAGGTTAAATTCGTGATCATTACAAAACGGAAACACCTTAATTGAACAAACATTAAAATTAGGAAAAACAAATATAGACACATATATCTTTACTCTTACTTAGAGCAGAAGGACTGTGTGCGTTTTGGTTCATGCGAGTGCGTTAGTTATCACATGTTAGAATTTATATCTTGTTACGGAACTTTTTCTTATCTCAGTCCTTTCCGCCAGTGTCGCTTCCACCAACGGTCTACTCTTGATCATAATTGTAAGTACATTACTACCATATTCACCTAATATGGATAATTTGCATTTGTACTATGTCAGCGATATTTTTGCTTCTATTGGATGAAAAAACTTGATACCTATAAAAGCCCTATGAGAAAAATAAATGTACGTCATTTTTAAAGGAAACAGCTGCAGACATAATTAAACATTAGTCGTACTAAATTATTGATTTTCTGTACTGATATGTTTTTACTTAATGTCCATGTTATTTTCAAACACTCATACGGAAAAAAAATATTTTTCACGTTTAAAATGCATGGTTACATGAATATAAATTAATTTTGTCATGACGTTCTTTTACATTTGTATGTTTGACAAGAAAATATTTAAACTGAAAAAAAACTAACAGGTTGATAATCTGGGTGGACTTAATTTATATAAACATATAGTGTACTGTGTTGATTGTAAATTAGTAAGGTGTCTAAAATATGAATAATACTCTCTCTCTCTCTCTCTCTCTCTCTCTCTCTCTCTCTCTCTCTCTCTGATAGTGATAACATGTTCAATTCTTTGCCACATTTTCTGAGATTTCAAAAAATACAAAAAGGTATTGTTATTTTATAAATTTTGAATTAAGTAGGTGAGATCAAGGTTAACATTTTCTTATATTGTACAGTTTTATTTTATCAACACCCTCCCCCCTCTCCGAAAATTCAAAAGTACAATTTAACAGGACGTACTCATCACTTTTTCAATGCAAACTTCAATTTAGATAGTAATTGAGTGTGATGTTGTATATACACGATATATTGATCAAGAAATGCCGTCAAAATGGAAACAGTGGTTCATATATTTAAGTCTTAAAATATCGTTTTTATATCGTATCTTCATATAAGAAAAGTTTCTGATAATCCATTATGCCATTAATTGCGTTTCAATACTGAAATGTTGATTTCATTTGTTACAATGAGTTAACACTGAATCAAACTATTAAGCTTATGTTAGACAAAATTTGCCCTTTAGATTCTTTGGCATTGTATATGACTAACGGATTATTCTTTAAATTTCAGTTGATACCATGTATTTTGTATTTTTACTTGGATTAATTAAAATTGCAGGTAAGCGAGGTGTATTCACATTTCAATCAGACAAAAAATTTATCTCATTGGCGTTTTTTTTTTTTCAAATTGGTGTATCAAATCTTAATTATACAATATGGATGTTTACAAAAAATTAATATGTGAAACATTATTTCTTCGACAAGTTAAATGATGATATCTTATCTAGTTTAAAATAAAAGCATGCTAGTATTCATTTGATATATGTTTAATATATCATATGACTATCCATTTACACAATAATATACTTTTTATTTTATTTATTACTTTTTTAACTTTTTCTAAAACATAGCAAACATACATGTATGTTTTGAAAATATCTTTTTTTAAAAATGGTAAATTCCTTTTTTAAATGTATTTGTGCATCTCGGAAATATAAATAAAAATTCGTATTTATATATATTATATAATATATATTTTCACATGATACTTTTTGAGGAATTTCACATATTGTTCAAGCATTTCATTACTTCTGCTCAGGTTCTAGATTTTATTTTTATTTGCACAATAAATAAGCATTATAGATTTTTTGAAATAGATTTTACAGTTAATAGTTGATATCAATACCAGTGCAGTGTTAAAGAATCTTAAAGAAAAGATTGCTAAAAGTCAAATTATGTTATCGATAGTGTTTTTGTTATTTTCTCCTAGTCAACATATTCAAAATTAATTGTTGCACATTTATTTTCTTTTTTTCTGATTTCAGCGGCAGGGCAGCTTTGCATGAACTGTCAAAATTTGATCAACCCTCACGAATGTAATTTGGTGACCAGGTGTGGCGACCATGAGGTATAAATAAATCTATAAGATGACGGTGCGGTTACCCCTAAAAATCCGTGTTTTTTAATTATTTTTTGTTTATACACAAACACATCTATCAATAAATGTAATGTGTGCTTGTTCAATTAAATTACTGGTTTACATGCAAAGATATGCCATGCATATGTTTGGCTTTGCTACCCATTATTAGCTCACCTGAGCTGAAAGCTCAAGAGAGCTTTTCTGATCACATTTTGTCCGTCGTCCGTTTGTCCGTCTGTCCGTCCGTCTGTAAACTTTTCACATTTTAAACTTCTTCTCTAAAACCACTTGGCCAATTTCAACCAAACTTGGCACAAAGCATCCCTAAGGAAAGGTGATAATAAATTGCAGAAATGAAAGACCGATCTTTATTCAAAACGGAGAAAACCTCGAAACTGTAGAAAAAGGGGGTGCATTTTAAAAATCTTCTTCTCATGAACTACTGAGTCAAATTCAACGTAATTTAGCATGAATAATCCTTATGGACAGGAAGATATAAATTGCAAAAATTATGGGCTAATCCTGTTTCAAATTTGAGTAATTTACGAAAATAATAATAAAGCGAGAATAGTGGTCAATCAGCTTATAACTTCGGGTTCGGTATTTCATGTATCGAAAACCAGTCTTTGTTTGAAGCAGCCATGTTTGACGCATGACAAACGTGTCAAACTGACAAAGATGAATTTGCTTGTTGTGCAACAGTTTACGTGCGAAGGGAAGATTTGAAAGATGCAAAATATATTTGTGCCGATTGTGTGAAGTAAATTGAGGTTAAATATTTCAATGCATTGACATTTTCACTTGTGACGGTGGTTTTAGCTTGTTTTGATTTTCCTTTCATTTTCGTTAATTATGCTTTTTAATTTGAGGGGAACTATCGCCTGTATTTTGGAATTTTTACGTATCGAATCAAATATGGACCTTGGTAAATCAGACATCTGATTGTTAACCTGCGCAAAATGAGCATATCTGATGCACTATCAACATATTATAAAAATACTATTCATTCTATTGGTAATTCGGTACGATCTCTACGTAATGGTTGATTAATGCAACATGTTCCATTAAGATGCTCAGCATTTTCAGTCTAAACGGAGATTGTTTTCGCTGTTAGAAATATATAGGTATATATATGATGAAAAATAGATTGTGCTCTTTCTTTGTTTTAGTGCATGTTTCTTCTGTTTTAACTGTTTACAATTTTCTATTTACTAACCATATTTGAGTGTTAAGCTTCGAATTATAAGCAAGATACAAAGTTTTGGTCACAATTCTCTGTTTGCACACAGATCTGAGCTGAGTCCTTGCTTTTGTTCATTTACTTTTAAATGCTGAATAGGAATACCAAGTTTAAAAATCTTAAGTTGAATGTAATAAACTCTTATGAACAAAAAAATTGACTCAAACCTAGCAGAATTGTGAGCTCTGTATCTTGCTTATAATTCTACGATTGACGCTGAAAGTTTGGTTGATCGCTAAAAATGTCTCGCTAAACGTTAAATACTTGTACAGAAAAATTAAAAGGATGATATGTTGTAACTATTCTCTGGAGCACCCTCCTTAAACGATGAATTATATGAAATCTACACCAACTTTGATGGTTTTTCAGACACAATTAAAATAAAAACGACTTCTTTAAAACAATTTCCATAGTTCTGGCACTTTACTGTTACGGGGATAAATGTATTATCGCTATTCTTAAGAAAATATTATAGCGAAAAATCATCTTGGTTTGTAGCCATTTGTTATTTTTTAATAATTTAAGATGAAATAATGGGTGGGCCTTAGTAAAATAGAGTGATATGCCTGTCAATACATTGCAGTGGCGTCTGAAGCAAATAGAAAGAGGGGGGGCTAGAAGGATTTTGAGTACGGCTATGTCTAATTTTGCCAAAAAAGTGGGGGAGGGGTCTAACACCTCTTCCCCCTTAGCCCCTCCCCCCCCCACCCCCCCCCCCCCCCCCCCGGATCCGACGCCTATGCATGGATTATAATAGCTCTTTAACATATCAGATATCACATGACAACATTTTTCATCTGAGTGTATTTATCGATCAAGTGAGTAAAGTTCTAAAATGTCACACAAGTTCACACCAGGTAAACAACAATCGTTTATAATACAGAAGACCAATTAAATTTTTGAATGTTTTTAATTTGAGTGCATTGAGGTACAATTTTCTTCTTTCACATAAACGAATTGTTTTTTAATAAAATGCAATAACTAGAAAGAAGTTGAAGAAATTGTACCTATATGCTCTCATATATTTTGTTCATTTTATAATTTGGGGGAGGGGGGCAGAACTAAAATAAAGGGAATTGGAAGTCAACAGTGCACCCCTACCAAAAATTTAGTTTTTTTATCTTGCAAAGGATCTTGTTTTCAGTAAAAATGGTATTTCATAAAGGTACAATGTCAAAAATTAAGTGTATGCAAAATAAGTGTAAAATTTGGATACTTTACGGTATTATTTTTTGTTATTCTACCGAGGGGCTATATGTCACAATATCCTTTGAACACCCATATGAAGCCATTGTTGCTCAAGTGAGCAATGTGGACCCATGGGCCTCTTGTTTAAGGCATATGTTTGGTGATGCTACTCAATAATTAAAATTTTAACATTTTTAACACCAGATGTATACACTAAATGGCAATGAAATTTAAGTTTCTGATTATAGTTTGTTTCCAAAGTTCCGAAATAGTTTAAAAACATTAAAAAATCTGGATAGTTCAGTGTATTCGCAAATCTCAATTAAATACTTTGAAAAACAAACTTATCCTACATGAAAACATTTTCAGATTTCTTTTCACAGATTTGCACCAATCTCTAATTACTACTTTTTAAATATTGTTTTATATCAAAATCTAATGAAATCACAAAGAATTTTAGCACTCCTGTTAGAATCTTTATCTACTTCCTCTACCAAATTAGGTTTATAGAAAGAAATGAAGGTGTTATAAAGTGTGTTACAGGTACCATCGAACATTGAATTGACGTTAGTATTGTTTGTGTCTCAATTTTTCAGAACAATGCTTTATACGTAGAACGGAACAAAATGACCCTACAATACTGATTATTGTTTTGTATGGCCGAGACGTATAGACATAAAAACCTTCATATTCACACCAAATGACCATTAACTGAGCTATACTATTTTTATCTAGCCAATGCCATATCAATTTGTTTTTCACACGGTCTCGATGTCTCTTGTACTTTTATTCCTAATTTTGCGATTCTAATTTGAATCTGTTTTGTCTACAGCAATGCTACATGGAACAGTATCTCCGACACAACATTGTCTGGTACGACTTGGGATGCAAATCAAACACAGTACGTTTCTTTTATTACAATATTTTTTTTTAATTTTATATTTATTTTTTTTATTTACTGTGTAGAGTTTATTGCGCGGAGCATTAATATATATGAATGAAATTAAAACTAAAATAAAACAGCTCTATGATAGTGCCAAAGTATTTTAATGGTTCAACATTTTCAACAAATGCTTACTTTAAAAAAGTAATCCATTTTAACTATAAATACATATACTCATGAATATTGTACACGGCCAAGCTCAATCGTTTGTTTGAAAATCATATTTATAATGGGTAATTCAAGAAAACATGCTCTGATTATGGTATTTTTCTGATATAGTTTTTAACCAGGCTCATTGCGTAAGAAATGGCCAGACAAGGTACACGGTTAAATGTAGTTCCAACTTAAAAGAGAACGTATAATGTATAGCATGTCAGTTGGTCAGTGTAATTTTAAATTTGATTTATTTAAACATCACATGGTAAACTTGTTTTTTGTAACATCCTAAACACTTCGAGTTTGCAATGTAATGTTGCTGAGCGGCGGATTACATTGTTTACACTAATAGCCTAGGTCATTCTAGAAATTGAGATCCTATTATCAAGCTGCCAGTAGAAATTGTTGGGGAAATTGTTTTAAAAGCGTGTACAACAATTAATCTTAATTGGGGGTGTTAACTATTTGACCCTTCCACGATTTAATATATTTAAGATATCAATATATAAATATGTGTACATGTACATGTATCACTATGTTTATAAACTCAGATAATTCATTATTAACGACACAATGTGTCTATTTGGTCTGTAATAATGCAATCTCACGAAAACGTTTTCAATACACATCACAGTCGAGCCTAGATATCTGCATTTGAGTACTTTGATTTTTATTTTCAAGTTCAAATACCGCAATTTAGTTTCTTGTTTTAATACGACACTTCGTCATTTAAATTAAATATCTGTTTACCAAGTTCCAATTTTGATTTTAACATTTAGCATTAGGCAAGAATTTTCTTTTAATCAAAGTTGCATGAGAAATTAGAAAAAAAAAACTGCAACCAATACGATTTTACTGTTAAATAAACTAAGCTAAGAGCGTCTATGTACAAAATATCATTCATAATATGGTTAATTAGTCGAAAGAGGAGAAACTACTACATGTATTCATTTTTAAAACTGGCCTAATGTTACGTAACAAATTTCGGTTCTTCGAGAAATTAAATGAAATGACGTTTGAAGTATAACCAGTCTTGGCGGGCTCCGAAAGCGGAGTAAACGGAAGTGATTTCTCAAAAGTAAATAAAAAAAACTGCTAAAAAGGAATCCGGCGGATGCGCAGTTATATCAAAACACCATAAAGAGGACTTTTAGGAAAATCCATCGTGCTATGCGGATTATTATTCATATGCAGGTCTGAAAATATTTTAAATGCTTTATAAGACATGTTTCAACAGAATGTATTTTGCAAAAATATACGTTCTCTGGGTAATTCTAATTTTATTTGCTGTCAAAGTTAGTCAATTCTGTTTCCGATGTCGATGTCAGAAAAAGTGAATATTTTAATGTTTATCATGATTTAACAATGACTACTGATTTTTTTTGTGCTAGAATGTGGAATAAATTATTAACGCTAATTTTGTATCCCGTTCGTAGTCACTACACTGTTCTGTTGATCACGCGATGACTCGCTCATTCGGCACTAGTACAAACCTTGTATACATCGTAATACAACGTATTTTATTTGAAAACATTACTTTTATTAAAGGTTACTCACGTTAGTACACTTAAATTTTCATCTCCATACTTCCAAGTTTTTATTTTAAGTCTGATTTTTTATTTCTATAGTCCTGAACACGTGTGCATTTTAATGTATTTATTTAATTCTTCTTGTTGTTTTCCGAAGCCTTTCCAAATTTCTTTTGATATATAGTTTTAAAAAAAAAACATTTCTGTATCATTTCCTAATGTTTCCACGCTCCTGAAGTTTTTTTCTCTATTTTTTAATCGCAATTTCACGGAGAAGGGTGGCAACTCTCCAATATTTACATTAGCTACAAAACGGAAGTTGAGAAAATCGCAATGCATGACGGTGCCAAATACTCTATTTTCGGAGTTTACTCAGTTTTCGGAGTCCGCCCAGACTGATAACATACATATATCATAGCACAAATACAGTGGTATACAATTAGTAACGTGTAATACCAATAACATACTTTCAATACTTATCCAGCACATCAAAGTATTTTTACCGTTTATTTATTACTGTATATGTTGTATGTCGTCTTTCGTTGTTTCAGTTTTGTATCTAATACATGTGGAAAGATTATTGCAAATGTTAAAAAAGCATAAAACCACATTGCATTTTTCAGCGACACCCGAATTGTGTTTTATTTATATCGTAGATGTAACATGCTATACACATTACTTCCTGATACTATAACACGTTATGAATTTAGATATTTATGATAAAGTACATCGACCGTTTTATAGTGTTTTCAATTTCGTACTGTTATTATATCAATACATATACAGCTTTTTTCACATGCAGTTTCGTAATTCACTAGTTATACTTCAAGGATTCCTTAGTGTCAAAATAAGCGTTTATGTGTTTTTAACAATGAGAAAAATATGTTTGTATTTCAACAATCCAGTATATTAAACACAACAATCCGAATACTTCCCGAAAATCAAAGATGTCAAGACATGGAGTCATTACCAAAACAAATGCATGCTTAAACTTTAGGGTTTTTTTTTTTTTTGTTTTGTTTCGGGTTTTTTTTTTTATAGATTTGCAATGCAATAAACGGTTTGAATGGACCCCCAGTACCAGTGGTTGGTAGAAGACAGGTCAAGGTTAGGAAAAATGCTCCCAATTCATTCGACCTTGACTTTGATCTAGAGGACGATGGTAGAATTGCGGTCTGTGAATCTTGCTGTAACGCTACGACTTGCAACAATGGAGGAGCCTGTGGAGTTGCAGGTTCATAATATCAAATACAATTGTTGTTTGTGTTGTTTTAGACGCCTTTTGAACGGATCAAAATCTATTTACAAACAAGAAACACAACTGAATCTTGGCAACGCTCATTATGAGGCAGGCTGTAATAATAGAAAAAATTATCAAATATTAAATTTAAAATGGTATCCTTAACTCAGTATTTATAAGTCTGACAAACGTGCGCCTTCCTTTTTCTTTCATTTCTCATAGTTACAATAACTTAAATTATCTTAAAACCTGAATTGCCTACTACCTGTATTAATTTTTATCATAAACGTTTGGAGCATTGTGTTTCGAATAATACATTTACATTTTCGTTTTAATATTATATTCTTATGTATAAAAGAAACTTTCGTACTTAATAGCAAGTAGCATATGCATTACTTTATTTTTTGCCATTTACTTCTCCGAACTGTAAAAACAATAGTGATTTTCAAATAATATGTATAGTTTACTAAAGGTTAATAAACAAAATAATAATTCATAGATGAAACATTTTGTAACAACAAATTGGCCGTTTGCACAGCATGTGCATTTTGGTGAGCTATTTTCCATAAAATCGCCTCCATGTAGCCTTAACTCACCTGAAACAAACATTTGTCTACAATCTTTATTAGAATATACATTTGCAACGGAAAAAGGCGAAGACAGCATCACTGTTCAGAGATCCTCAGTATAGATGTTTAAAAGCACTAAAGCTCCCTATTTATGATTTTTATTCTTGGTTTAATAATTTATGCAGCGATCAACAAATAACAATAATTATCATTTTAATGCTATATATCAATTACAAAGATAAATATCAGTTGTATTACAGATTTTGACTATCACAATGGACATCTGTGCTTTGAGTGTGATCAGCAGTTAAGTCCAGATAACTGTGATCAAGTCACGTTGTGTGATCAAGACAGGGTAGGTTCAAATGAGCATCTAAAATCAGTGGCAACACAAAATCATATTCTATTAAGTCAGACTTGTATTGTAGGTCCATCACCTAACCATTTAATATAGAAGTTATCTTTTCAAGTTAACCATATTTATTTTTTTTTCTTCTTTGTTATATTATGATTTGATTTCATATAAATCAATTCCTACAGCGACAGAAAAATTACAGAGTACAACAAACTGCGATCCAAGCTCATTGTGCGATTGATATAAATTAAAAAATCAATAAACATAATGGCATTCTTTCAACACAAAGTGAGTGACGAAGTGGATTGAGTGACCTTATCATTTATGGTCTATGTCACTGTACAGCAATTAAATCAGCTCATCTGATAGGAAGTGATTCTATCGCACAGCCCAATAATGATTTACAATCGATTGTTCTGTTTAGTATAGAGTTTTTTCATCAAAACTTCTATTATGTTTGATAATTATCACTCTACTTAAAGTCCACAATGGCTTTTGGAAGGAAAAGTTAGATACTTCGTCCTTAGGTTGTGTTATTTGGAAATAGAACATACTAAGTATTTGAAACTTTCCAATAACGATTAAAAAAAATCCAAAGAAGATTCAGTTGATAGCAATAATTAATTAAAGCTACATTATTTGTCGTGATAATAATGAAAAAACTCCCTAATCGTTTCTTTTGGTTTTTGGTATGATTTTGAAAAAAAATATTTATACCATTCCTTTGTTGTAGTTTTGTTATATACACCAAAAGATATCAGAAATCGGCAATATTCGAATATATCAATCTGGATGTTCCAAAACTACACAGGTAATTGTAGAATTGTGAGCACAATTAATACGCTGTATAACTCTGTCCTCTCTGATGTCTTTCTACAATACATACATTACCTTGCATTTTGAATTATGAGTGATTAATTTTATTATATGAATTATAAAAAAAAAACATGCTTGAGAAAAATTTCTAACTTAAAGAAGAAGTTAAATATAAACAATTAAATTAATAAAATAGATTCAAAATTTAGAATCAAATATGAATTGAATATGTTCATGCTATGACATTAATTTAATCTTTAAATAAAGTTTCCCTTCAACGAAAAAAAAATGGTCATAATTTTGGGGCTCTATTTAACCTGCAAAGAGCTGGTTGATTGAATTATGGTTGTGAAAATACCTAAATACATGAGCTTAAATGTGTTGATATAAGTTTTAGAAGGAATATTAAGCCCAATTTGAGTTTAAAATATAAATGCTTAACATATTCAAAGATAGAGTTAACAACTTAATTTATAGTCAATTATTTCCATTTATACTGAAAACCACAAATCACAATAATTTCTGATTGCATCATATATACGTGATCAAGAATTGTTTCTATTGTTCTATATAGAACTGCACACAGTCCATTGGCAACATTTGTAGTAATTGTTGTCAAGATAATTTGTGTAACAACCAGTGCACCATTCAAAAACCTCAACATCATATAACAACGACAACCACAACTACGACGACAACGCCAACAACAACAACAATTCCAACAACAACAACTCCAACAACAACAACAACAACTCCAACAACAACAACAACTCCAACAACAACAACTACAAAACCAACAACTACAACTACACCAGGTACATAGATTTTTGTGGTGTGTATATGTCCATGTGTTTTTTTCCATCATTTTAAAAAAAAAAAATTCTTTCAGGGTTTTTATCGCAATTGTATTCTCCGTCCTCTTTCGTCAACGTGCGTCATTTGTACGTTAACAAGTAAACAAATTTAATTTCTTCTTGACAACTCCGTGCTTTTTTTCTTTTTGAATGTTATATAAGGCAACCTCGGAGTAAAAGGAGCATAAATTGTAAATTCCATGACGTTTGCTCAGCAGGGGCCCCCAAAGCAAGGCAAAAGTTGCCAAAATTTGAAAAAAAAACCCACCAATCATGACCTTTGGTGTAGGTTTCTTCTTGCAAGCAAAAATAGTCATATAATATACCTAAATATAATAATTGAACATCTTTAATTATGCTGACAATGAGTACAAACTGACTGCTTACATATAAAGACCATTAAGCATTCTACTGAAATTGTAAGTTTTATGAAACATAAGACGCTGGTTCCATCTCCAATGAGGGATAGTCAAAAGAATAAATAATATATAACATTTCTTTTGTTATGCTGTTGAATTTGGCATGTATAAAAATACTAAAGAATTGTTTGTCAAGATGGCTTATATTCAAAGACTTTTATTGCCTGAAAAAAATAATTTCCTAAAATATTATTCAGAATTAGTTTAAAAATGTCACTCCTAAACAAAGCAGTATAAATTATGATCAAATATTGTTCCCCAGGAACAAAACAGACTGAAAAGTTTTAAACTGTTCAGAACACCATGATATGCGAGTTTTTCTTGTTATGTAGCTCCAAGACCACCAACTATTTTATCCACAGAAGTGCATCCTACTAATTACCAGTATGGTGGTGACGTAGAACTCATCTGTAGAGTGGAGAGCAACCCTCCGTCTGACCAACTAGGGTGGAATATGATGGTATTGAAATAATACATTATGAAAATACTTTCTATGAAACAATTTTTTATTTGAACTAGTATATGAATCCACTACCACTGTACTCAGTATCTCTTTCATTTGATTTCACATGAACAATATAATAACGTTGTTGATAACGTTTGTGGACACATTCCTTCATGAGAAAATTAAAAAGAAAACGTGTCATTCTCGCATATGATAACGGAATAGAAGTATACAGTATGCTATATTTACACACACTGATTCAAGATGCAATAGGTGTATGTTCGCGACTTCAAAATATTTTCCGAGTACATGTATAAGCAGATATTAAAAAAAAAAAAAAAAGAAATACCATTTTTTTCACATTTGATTATTTTCACTAGATATTATATTGAGATTATTTAAATCAGATGAAACCTTGATTCTGGTGTATGTATGAATTGTGTGAGAAAGAGTACAAAACATGTTGACATTGCTTGATAACACACATAAATAATACAGATTTGAAAGCTTTAAGATGTCTCTAACTGGCCGGCAAAATATAAATTAAGAACTCACGTCTGATAATGAAACGGACTTAAATACACATAATTGTATCCAAATACGCAATTAACTTCTTTTTTTCAACCGTGAAAAATACTTAAAATAGACTACATTGATAAGCAGGCATTTTGTGCAATTTTGATGTAGCTACTCAGTGATAGAATACTGTAAGCAAACTTTATTATTTCGCGATTTACTGGATATAAACTGGTTCGCGACGACTAATTTTCGCGTATAAGTCGTATCCAAACCCGTGTAGTTAGCACAATAATTTGACAAGGGTTGGTTCGCGGTGAGAAATATTCGTGACGACAAGGCTCTCGCAAACCTCGTGAAATTTTCTCTCTCGCGAATAAAAGCTGGTTTACAGCATAATTGATTTATCTAATTTTCTTTTTCTTTTCTTTTTTTTTTTTTTGCAGACTGATCCAAGCAAAATTCCATCCAATATCAATTTGGTGTATGGTACAAACATGGTTAAGATACACATTAATCACCTTACCGACGAGAACATAGCGCAGTATCAATGTTTTGTTCACAACTCTGTTGGTCAGGACGTTCAAACGTTATCACTTCTTCCACCGAAATAGTGGCTTTTTTACATGTCGGGAATAAATTTTATCTTTGTGAACTATTATGAATTTATTTTGTTTTTATTTAGTTCTTAAGTTTTTGAAATCTCGAAGGACCTGCAACTTAAGCTTATATAATTACAATTTATAAGTTGTAGCCCAATGTATTAAATGATAAAATGCAAAGAAAAAAGCATACGTTTATTTTCTTATATGCTTCTCAAAGTTACGACATCTTCCTTATAGGAATAGATAAAACAAAATATTTAGACAACAACATGTATGTTATAATAGCGAGTGATGCTCTCGTTTTTTCATATATAGCAAAACAAATCACTTAAAATCTTTCATATCTCTTGATATCAAATGAAAAGACTCGTACTTGCAATTTACAATTACCAACACTGGTCTGTAAAATTATTAAAACCCCATATTTTACATTGTTTCATAGATATAGTGGTAAACAATATCACATGCAACAATTTTGTCGCGTGTGCGTCTTAATTACTGTAGAATATTTCCTCTGTCACTCAAGATGGTTACTGTGTTCATTTTGCGGAATATTACTTTCCATTCGGTAAGGAAAAGCATAAAAATAATAGCGTTTCGTCATAATTCACCAAACTATGTCATTTTGCCCTGCAAAAGAGAAGTATCGCAGTTACCGTGAAGGGGTTTATAGCAAAACATGTAAAATCGGTCAGCAGAATTTAAAAGAAAATATATTTTTTTTTTTTATGAACCGTTTCATGAATATCAGTAAAATAGCAGTAAAAATTGTTGGTTAATGAAATTCAGAGAGTATTTCTGTATGTCCAAAGCTACTGTTCACACATTAGTTGTCTCAATTGATCAGAATATATGAGTGAATCTTATCATGTAAATTTAATTTATTTATTTCAAAACTTAAACGCTTGACAAGAGCTTTGAATATAACATATTGGTACTTTCCTTACACCACTAAACAGGGGTTTGATGCAAAAACTAAATTTTATTACCTACAACACAATTTAAAATTCGAGCGTTCAATTAAAAAAAGATACTAAAATACATTTTAAGCTGACGATATTACAACGGATTTGTTTTTAAATTGTGTCAAACTGGATAAAGAGTAAGATACTAGCCAAATCAAGTATGGATTTTTTTTTTAGACATAGAAGGTTTACAGTCAAAAAACCAGCTTTAGTATCTAGGCTGTAAATTTTAAGAATACGTGATGGGTTTCAGACAATCGCATACAACCCTATGATAGGCTTTGTTTACATAAATTGCATAAACATTTTTATTTTACTAAAGATAAAAGAGATACTAGAGATAAAACCAACATAAAATATGCAACGACTTATTGACTAGTAAATGAAATGTTTAATCTTACTGATTATAATGCTACCGAAAACGTTTTATAGGAAACAAAAATCAGAAAAAAATAGTTAGAATTTACTCTGTTTTGCAAAAAATCTATGGTTGGGCCTAATTCCATGATGTTGTAAAAAATATGTTGATAATAATCCATTATATTGATAACTTATTTGTTTTGAAGAAAAAAAATACTTATGAGATTTAACTTGATAACAATCGGAATTTGACAATTTAAAACCCAGAACAACATCCTTTAGTTGACATTTGTACTTAATGACGTATTTTTTTTACGATCGAAAACATTGCTTTTAGCCCATGTATTTCATATTGATTTGTACTCTTGATTAATAATTGCTTAGATTAATTGAACGTAGATTTGATAATAAGTGGATGTGGAACTATTGATTGCAAACAATTCAACTCTAAATTCTCTTGTCGAATTTTCTTTTCACGACTTCAACTGAATAACCTCATTTTATATGAATAATAGGAACAAAAAATGTCGAAATTATCATTGGTAACAGTACACGTAGGAGAGTCAAAAAGTCGAATAGCGGAACATTTTCGACTGACATAGTTTAGTTTTCAAACAACGTTATTGCATAGGTTAATCTTGCCAGTGATATAATGATAATTCATATACATTTAAACCAACATATGATGGTATGTCTATATTGTATTTTCAGAAACAAGTTCAAACGAAAATAAAAAAGACAGAAAGAGAAATAACAACATTTTCTTTTGACAACCCAGTTAAAACAAACCGTGATGATTATAGAAAATATTTATTTAGTTTTACAACGCATATTAAGCATAATATATGGATTATTGCTAAATATTCAGGAAAAGCTGATTTGCCTTATCTAGAAACAAAAATATACTACAAAGGTAAAGTGCATTTACTTTTAAAACATGATAACTTTAACCTGATATTTTTTTCGATGGATTAAATTTCTTTCCATTTCTGAATTATAGGAATTTATAAAAATCTGACATTTTTTTTTTATCCATTCGAATTTCTTCGAACTCGTTACCCAATTTGTTAACATATTCATCCATACCCGTTTTATGTCGTTTGCAATGCAACACCTTTGAAGATATTTTTTAGTTTTGGTTGTGTATAGTGTGTAGAGGGAGCGATTCAAAACAGAAAACCAATATTTTTTAATTTAGTGAATGAATTTAGCTTGGATACAAAGGTCTTATCATCGCAATATTAAGCAAAGCAAAAAGTGGTGGAAGCAGAAACTTGAGACAGATTAAAGTCATCTCTAGAATGGGTTTTTACTGGTGTTGTGTGTCTTACTTTGTCATCAGTAAACTATCGAATGGATAATGGGTGGATTTGTTCCATAATTCTAATAACATAAATATGCTGTATGTTAGTTTTGAGATTAAGCATTATACATGTACATTTTAAAGATCAAACAATAACAAAACAAACAAAAAAGTTTTACTGTATCTGAAATCATGTCGATTTTCTTAAAATCTGTAAGAATGCCTGGAAAATAATGCACTCTCTTTTGTACAAAATGAACAGTCAAAGAAAGCGAGCTATGTTGTAAAAATATTTGGTTAGTTTCTCTTGATTTAGTTTGCAATAATTTTGTTTAAATAGTTGAAAAAAAAAGTTAAACAGAAAATTTGTTTTAATTCAGAGCAATACTAGTTCACTGTAGGATGTAGTAGATGAATACTCTTCTGCACCATGCCTACACTATTGTGAACAAAACACTGGTAGTCTCCGATGTTTTCGCTTCGCAGACTGTTGATGTATAGTGTAACTGTGTTTCCAATGAAATTTGACTGCATATTTGAAGGAAGATGATTGGGATCAGTCTGCAAATCACATTGATGAATAAATGAATACAAACAAATCAATTAATCAATAAAACAATTCAATTTAAGATAGACGATAGAAAAATAAAACAATTAAATAAATAAATCAATAAGGGAATAAAAAAACTAACATACATAAAATAAAACGGCATAACAAATACGGTCCATTTAATCATCTATTGTGTCAGGTGAGAAAGTCATTTACATCCCAAACTTTAGTTGAAAATAATAATCATTGCCATCCCCAAAAAAACCCTGGATATTCATTTGCATTTTTTCTTAACTAATAGTTGGTTCATATTTACCTTCATATTCCAACCCACTTGATCATAATCCGGGTTACTTTCTACTGTACAGATCAGCTCCACATCATCCCCGTACCGGTAAAAGGTAGGACGGATTACAATCGATACAATGGATGGAGGTCCAAAAACTGCGTTTGTAGAAAATTAAGTAATTCATGTAACATTGAATCATTTAAATTCGTAATGGCTAATTTTCGGGGTTTTTTTTTTTGTAATTTTACGGTTGATTCTGATGTTATGTCTTGAATTTGTTTCTATGCACATATTTAATAAATTAAGACATATTCGTGTATTTTGTTATTCTGTGGGTAAGGGGTAACAACGAAATCCAGAGAAAATTGGACTCGCACGAATAAAATCATACAGTAAGCATATTTACATCGCGAGAAAAAGAATACGTTAATGTCATAAATATAAAGTATGGTGTTGTACTTGTTTTCTCATTATGAAATGGTACAAAGATTTGCAATAACCATGGCTTGCACAACGTAACCTAAAGTCCTTGTAAGTAAAATTGTTTTAAACCACAGGAATATGAAAGGGCCAGACTATTTTCATAGTTTACAATCAATATCACCTACGATTTAAAATTGGATTTTGCAAAATCCCGTAAACCAGATTTGCGTTGTAAGGATAATGAAGATTAAACAAGCATTGCAAAACATTGTAAGCTAGTAAGCTTTTAAGCTGATTTTATTTTAGTGTTAATTCAATATGGCGTCATAATTGAAGTGATATATATCCGTTTCCCTTGCCTTATGAATATAATGATATTATGTAGAAAATAAAACATTTCTTGACATTCCATTTAGAATTCTATAAAAAGTAATCTGGATACCTATGTTCAATTTCATATCATTTTAACAAGAGGTCAAGAACATTATATATGCCGAATGTAGAGATGCTGTAGGCATTCTGGATACTATAAAATTGTCAAAAACAGAAGAAAAACTCTAGCATTTGTAACTTGTATCCTTCATATTATTTTGACAATGATAGTCAAAACACGACATTATCGCCGTGTTTATCTTAAAATCAAGCCCCAGAATATCTTATAGAGCCAAGTTATTGTTAGAAACATCATTGAAAGAATTAATATCTCAAGTTTTAAAAATCTAAAGGTTCCTTGCATTTAATAAATCTTGACCTTAAAGTTAAATTTCAAACAATAAAACGCGAATGCCAGTCTTTTGGTGGAAATTATTACGTTGTTTTTTCAATTAAAATAACATTAGAGCAACGGTTTCAAGTCATATTTTAAAAAATGAAAATCAATCGTGACTTTTTTAACTAGTAAAAATACGTATTAGGGACATCGTCTTTAAACATATCAATTCTTGATAAAAATATTTAATCTCTATAAACGTATGAGTAATATATTTATAAAGTCTGTGGACTTTTTCTTCTTAAATGAATAATATATTTGTTGTTTTTTTTGGTCAAATTATAATCCTATACAAAATGTTCTTATTGTGTAAAAACTAAACAAAATCAATGCTAGAAGTTCAGAAGAAAACCAAACATTAGAAGTTTAAGAAAATTAGAAGAAATTCTGATCAAGCAATAATTATTTTTTATTAATTGTATATAATTTGGTAGTATTATATTATATACATTTTTAAATTTGTGGTATTTCATGTATCTTTTTATTAAAACCATAATACTTAAAAATAAATGAATTAGCTGCCATGTGATTGGGCACATTTAACCCTCATATTGAAAACATAATAACATTGACCCTTCCTTGATCTAAATATTTCAAATAAAAAATTATGGTGAAATTCAATATTAATGATACCAAACCTTTGTTATACATATATATGTTTAGTAACATTACTAAATATTTACATCCACTAAGTTTTTCTCTCTTTTTCTGAATAAAAATTATTGCATTTCAAATCTAAAATATCCACGATCCGGATATACCTAGTTTAAACTAAAAAAACAAACTCTTATTTTGACATATATTTGAGGGTTAATATGTTTCGCATACCTGTGTGAGTTGTTGTTTTATGGGCATGCGTAGTAGGCAGTGTCATTGTTGTGGTCGTTTCCGGAGTTAAACTCACAGTAAACACGTGGTGTGCGAACTGGAATCCGTCCGACGTGACGCAGATGTACTGCCCGTTATTCGTGACGTCAAAGTTTGTGATCACAAGTGTTCTCCCTTCATTTGATACGTGAGAGTTAGGAGGGAGAAGTCCTGTCGGCTACATATAAATATAAAGAGTTACTTTTAAAAGGCATGCACGTGCTGGGTTTGTGAGAGTAAGACCTTGTCTTATTGATAGCAATTAGAAGTCACGTGCGATCATCAATGAACGTGAACAAAAATGAAAAATAAGGTAATTTTTATTTTAGCTTGTTTGGTTAATAATGACATGAAATATTTATTATTGAATATTACTTTATATTGTTTTAAGCTTTTATTATTGTGGTTACCATGGCATCTGATGATGTTCAATACAAATATCACAAATACCGAAGTTGTTAAAATATGTATTCAATAAAATTAAAATTCAAAACAAATAAAAATTGTGTCCTAAGATCAAGTCACAAAAAAACGTTAACTTAAACCCCCCATTGGTTGCATTCATATTCTGCTAGGTGGAATACCATTTAAATACGAGATAACTCTTCATAAAAAGTATGATAAATTTCAAAGGGGGTGAATAAATTTGATGTCATTTGATTCTCCAATATCAATACACTAAATTAAGACGGTTCCCAATACGTTATTTCATATATATGTACATGTATATAACACACTTTTTGTATCCTTGGTTTTGAAAGAAATGTAAGTTGAATATTTTCTTTTGACATACTTTCGCAATATTTAGGGTTATTTGTTTTGTCGATATTCGGGTTATGTTGTTTATCTAAAATCATTCACTCCATTTATTGATAGTGAAATACATGACTGTGCTACATGTACATCTAACATGAATTCTTTTTTATTCTATTTCTGTGATTTTTTTTCTATTTTCATGGTTACACATGTACCTATTTATGCAATCTGATTAAAATCAGCTGTTCTGATACGCTAGCGCTCTGCAACATACAAAATGGCGGGATTGCTTAGTTGTGTTCTCGAGTAAAATAAGGAATCCGCAGTATATACAGTGTTCACGAGCAGCAGCGTATCAGAACAGCTGATTTTATTCAGATTGCTATTTATGCAAAACACTAAACAAATTTAGACAATTAATCATAAATAAGTAAAAAGTAATTCTAAGATTGAATGCATTGCATTGTACGTACCGAAATCCATGTTGTGTGGGGACTATTTCCTCCGCTTATAACGCATGTCAAATGAACTTCTGACCCAATCGTTATGTGCGATGGTTGATCAGTGAAAACAATCTGCAGGGGGTCTTTTTAGAAATATATAAAACAGAATTTTGTTTGTGTAAATAAATGTTTTTACCACATTACACAGGCCCTGAAAATACAAATTTTACAATATGGCAATTATTAGAAAAGAACATACCTGCAAATGACAAATCAAAGATAGCCGGTACAACGAAATAGAACACAGCTACTACAAAAGAGGAAAAGTCAGTCTTGTAATATACAATGGCAAATGATGTTATCATATGTCATCAATTATTTGTGCTTTAGACTGAATGTTAGCTGACTGATAGAGCTATGCCGTTCATTCACATCTTGGTTTTCTGTCAGTCACATTTTACGAGGGCCAATAAAAATACGAATACTTTTGCCGTAGCTTTATTACTTAACTTCATATACCACAAATTATGGTAAACATAATTTAGCAACAATTTTCATTAATTTGAGCTCAAAAAATTAAATGTGTCACTTTATATCAAAGTGTAATTCAAAATTTAAAACTACAAAAATGAGGTCACGGCTCAAGGTCAAATATTGTGTTATGCCCAAAAATAATATCGAAAGTCATATTTCTAAAAAAAATTGGCCTAAAACCAAATAATATTTTAACATCAAATTGAGTATTGTGATGACATTCTGTGTACCAAATTATGATGGGATATATTGTTTACTTGAACAGAAATCATTAATTAAAGACAGGTAGTCCTCATTCAAATTGACTTGAAAAGATGACGTCGCCGGACGTCACGAAGCAACGAAAAGTGTAAAAAGTATTACTTCTCATCTCTGAAAAAACATCGATGCAAGCTGTGAGAATGCACGTTGATACAAACAATATGTCAAAAGTTATTTGCGCATTTGTGTTTAAATGTTATACATTTTTTAGGTGGTGAAAACTGTGATTTGGACATCACAGGTGCCCGAAAGAAATTAGATATCGGTAAATATTTTGTCAAATAGTTAATAAAGTCATCCTACGGTCAAGTTTTTCCTCTATTGTGAACGAAGAAATACACAGTTTCATGTTTCATTAATAAAAACATCAGAGAATTGATTTCTGATATCTCGATCGATTGCCAATTTGAACTATTCTGTACAGGACATATTCTCCCCACTTTAAAAAAAAGTACGATTTTGTTCATAAACAATATATCGAGGAATAAGAGTCGTCAAAATTGTAATAAATACGTTGAATCAAATCAAATTGTATCACTTGTTAAATTATATTTAAATAAAGAACAACAAACTTGTATTCATGTCGTTTAAGGACTCCGATAATGAAATATCTTGTTTGGAAACACAGGTCTGACCTCGTGCAAGTGAAGTACACTGAGATAAGCACAGACCTACTTTACTTAAATTGCCATCAACAGGTATGAATGTACATCATATATCTATTTCTGAAAATTGACACAGTATGTGTATGCATTTATACAACAACCAACAATGGTTCATCGATATATTCCAAGTGTTCACACAATATAGTGTAATGATTATATGAAACATTCACATCTGTTTGTTTTGCCGTTGGATTGACCAATTTTAATCTAACTCTCAAGTGATATAAAACGGTGTAGCGATCCTGACCTCTGGTTCCGACCCGAGACCTGAACCTTTGCTAATTATCATGAAAACTTGCGGTTTCTTTGGGTCTTTTGAATTGTTGCTGTTTTTCGATGGAAATGGCGATAGAATTAAAGCGTTGAAAAATTATGTTAATAAAACTTTTTTAAACAGATTGACAAATATTTAGAACAATATCGAGGCCAAAATGAACAGTATATTTAAAGTGAGTACAACCTGTAGTAATTCAGACAAAAACATTCCAACAACACTGCGTTTTCCTTGAATGGTCATTCTACACTTTTTAAATTTTTTTTTTTTTGTTTAAGACTTACTTAAACGCAAAAAGTTGACATTAATATGAACAAGGTGATGAATAACTCCAATTTCTTCTTTTATTAGTTTTTGCCACTGGTAATTGATTTCAATCAGTATTTTTTTTTATTTGTGCTATTGTTGATAAGACATATATGTTGAAAATTTCATATCAATTTATTTTAGGATTTTCAATTTGTTTTATTTATCAGAGTAAACACTTAAAAGTGTAAAATATGATATGGAAGTAGATTTTTTTAAATTTACAAATATCCGTTGTATAAAAGACTGACACAGATTAAAAACGCCACTCATGTACCCCATGTTCGCAAATTTTGTGATACGCAAGAAAAAAACGGTAACATTTATGAAAGTCTAGTTTTTGACAATCTACAGAAAGCATTGCTTTGAGTAGACCTGCCTGGCAGCGTCATCCCTTTTCCGGCACACCATGGGCAGCAACCTTGGCTCTTGACGGACGTCAGTCAGATTTGTCTGCCCGAGGAGGACAGTGTGCGATATCGACAAATGGTCAATCAGTAGCAGAATGGCGGGTGGATCTGGGAGAAGTGCGAAACTTGCATCACCTTTTTATACAGTACAGGACGGACAATGCCACTTGGGGTATTTATCGACTAAAATCGACTGGATATTCCACTTTAGCCTTTAAAGGCCGGGGACGACCTAGATTTTCTGCCAACTGGTAGACAATTAAGCAAATAAGGGCAAAAAGGCGGGGCTACCTCCATCACTGTCAGTGATGCTGATAAGAGTAAACATTGCATGGGGCTGAGTCAGCTTTGTTTATACACTGGGGAAAACCCGATCTAAACACAGTGCAAGAAGACTCAATTAGAGTACATGTATTTATTTTGTATGTACACTAAGGAAAATACTACTTTAGCAGCCTGTAGACTGTAACAAGTGTCCTAAAGAATTACCTATTATGAATTCTATTTCTTTTTCTAAAAGAAGATTTTACATATCTTTTCCAAATATTCTCCCTAAACATGAATGTGCATTTTTTGTAGTTTTTCTTTCCTTTAACACTTCGTGGCATTCTGTGGTTTGGTTTCCAAACTGAAGTAAATTCTCTCAACATTTTCATTCCAGTGACAGACTGCTAAGTTTGTTCTAGCATTATACTGGGCATCTGTAAATGATATTCTTTTATCTTGGTAAACATTTACAACATTATTAAAACTTTCTACATAAAATGTATCCTTACAAAGTCTGTAATCATGAGGATGCTTAAATATAACAGAATTTTTTATGACACCTAACAACAATTTCTCAGCTCTTGGATCTGTTATAACCTTTCTGGAAATATCATAATTAGGGTCTTTTTTGCACCTTGATGATCCATGACAAGCTTGATGATTATTTTTGTAATGTTCAACAATGTTGAGAAGAAGGGATTTCAATTTTTCCGGGTCTTCCTCACAGTTTCTGATGGCCCAATGGAAATGTGTGGATATTGGTTCCACCTTGTCATCTAATTGGGATGACCAGGTTTTTCCATCTAAATAAGCTGGTCCAGACGAAATTTTTTTCAGAACTGCTTTCATGGACTTTACAGCATGCCATGTGTCATTTTGGCTCTCTGAGTCGCACTCCTCACGAATGAATTTGTTAATTGATAAATTTCTGTCATGAGCATGGACTCCGATGTTGACTTCTTGATCTTTAAGATGTTGGTAGATTTTTTCTGTTCCCAGCTTTTCATGTCTCTGTGATATAACATCATCGGATTTGGTCACATGTTGACATGACAGTACTTTGTGAGACTTTTCTCCGATTGCCACAACACTTGTGTCTTTGGCATTTTTTCTCCACCCATGTCTGGCATCAGACATAATGTTGATGGTTCCAAGTTCTTCATTTTCGTATGAAGCCACTTCCTCTAGTGTTGCTGTATGTGTTGAATCATCAAATTCGCTTTGTATATGGTCTTTTATTTCATTGAAAAATTTTACTTTGTTTGGAAATCTTTCCAATTCCAGTTCCTTCAGCAAATCGAACATAATGTGATGGGAGCATACCACTACATGTGAATCCATGTTTATCTCTATTATTAACTAAGTATTCCTTATTTGGTAAATACGGAGAGGATGACCAAAGAAAACTGTGGTCATTTTGCTCATCACAGAAAAAATGTGTGGTAACAACGTGGCCTTTCTGGTGTATTTTTTTTCACTTTCAGGTGTTTTTTACAGTTACTTCCATGGTGCTCAGCCACTTCTACAAGTCGTTTTATAGACTCCTCGGCACAAAGAAAAATTCTTTGATTTACATCTTTTTTCTGAACCTTTATATACGTACTTGGTACACTTGGTTTTTCCTTTTCAGCAAGCTCATTGTCACACTCGTTTGCCTTGTTAGACCACAGTTTAAACAGAGTTTCAATAACCTGAAAATTTCCAACAGGTTTGTTAAGTTTTGAACTTAGTTCACTCCTGATTCTTTGAAAACTTTCAAGCACACTTCGTTTTTGTTCATCATCTCCTGCAAACTCAATTCTAAAATTGGGATTTCTTCTTCTCTTTTTAACTGGACTTGCCATTGTTACAGGATTATTCTCATTAAATTGATATAGGCTTTTGTTTCATGATTGGTGTATGCTATTTCTGGAGGGGGTACCGTGTGTTCATAGAATTACCTATTTATTTGAAATTATCATTTGAATAAGAGAAATTTGTAAAAAGTGTTATAAACATAAAAGACAAGTAAAAACCTATTATTTCTGCATTGTGTTGCATCGTTTATGAGTACAAAATTGACAGTAAATTATGATCATTCTTACTTCATCAGATAATTTGACACCCCTGAAACAATAATGGTTAAAACCTGAAACTTGATCCTAGTACCATTTAGCAGAACCCCGCCAAAACTCCTGATCTATCATCTTTAGCTAGGTGACATAATCAGGCTTTTAGAGGATGATCAGAGGCCCCTTAGGGATTATATAAATCTAACTGTATATAATATCTAAGTAGATATATACAGGTTTCAAATTTGTAAAAAGAAATATATTATAGGAACACTTTCAATTCCAGACATATAAACATGTAAGAACTTTTAAAGATTTTGATAAACAATCAGTCATATTCGAATGCCCCTTTCTATATGCCCATATTCATCCTTGTGTTGGAATTTGGGCCAGTGTGAAAATGGAGGGAAATCAGCAGATGTCGGAAGAAATGTCTATTTTAGCAATAGAAGTATCAGAAACTCAAAGAGAAACCATTCGTCAGCTGTTTGCACATAATGACTGGGGATTTAATGAAGTTCCTATTGAGGAAAACATAATTAATAGCCAGGCTTCACAGGACACTGAAGAAAGTGACCCACATTTTGAGGAGTATGTGATAAATCAGAATCAGGAGGCTGAAGAATGTCAACATTGTTTGTGTCGCCCCTGTATCACACTCGAGACCAACAGACAACTTTGGTGGTTAGTGGAATGTGAACAGCCAAACAGGAGCAATTCACACCGACGAAAAGACAAATATAAACGTTTTTGGACAATGCTGTTTCACAGAAATGTTTGGAGAGATCCGAGGTATTTAGATCGGAAAAGGAGAGCTCTCCAGAGGGACCCGCATCATAGACAATACATCTACCACAGACGGGATATAATGCCAAAATGTGTTGTAGACTTAGTGAGTACTTGGTTACCAAATTTGAATGATCAGCCATATCTGGGACATATGTGGGAGTGATAACAGTTTTGATGTTTTATTAAATTTCATGAACTAGTAGTGTTTTGTGAAAGATTTTCAATCAAGGGGTATGTAAAATTAATATTATATTAATAGTAAGATGATTCATTCTGTTTAGCTCTTAGAGCACATGGCTACAGCCACTTCCTGTGTAAACAAACACAAGCTAACTCCACCTACAATGTCAATCACTATTATGGATTTCAAAATTTTGAGCTGCTTCAGAACTTTATGAGCTAAATACTCTTTTAATAAATTTTAGTTAGATACAATTTTAACAGCCATTGTAGAGTGTCATGGTAGCAATTTCCACACCAAAAAGTAGAATTTATTACTCCCAAATAATGCATATATTTTCAAATTAACCTCTCTGATCTGAAAGCTGCAGAAAAAATTGAATTTCCCATTCATTTTGTGATTGGCTGCTATTTATACCCGGTCCCCGGCCTTTAACGATCGGTGTGAGATTAAAGTTTATGGTAAGATTGAAAGAACCACACGGAATATATAGAGTAGATTTTGCATTCTAAAGGACACACGAGACGTTCCTCAGTTTTATATAATTTTCCTTGATATATTATTCCTTATTTATAAACATTTAAACCTGCTAATTCCCCAAAATTCAGGGTACATTACCAGACTTTTTGCGGAGCTAGAGTATTTAGAATTTTCCTTAAAATAGAATGCAAAATGCATTAGAATGCTTATAAATAAAGTCATATTATATATTTTCAATTGATCACTTTATATCTAAATAAAAAAGTATCATATAACATGAAAATATTATTCTGGAATTACTGAGTGGAAATCTTCACATTGTGGAGATAGGAAAAAATTTTTAAAAATGGAAGATAGGTCTCATCTGACCTTAAAAAGTGTACCATATAATTTTTCATTCCATAGTTAATTCAAGTGTGAAATTTAGTCAAATTTAGTAATGCATATAAGAGAATGATTTATATATGTGTCGCTTTTAATTAGTTTTGAAAGAATAGTTTATAACTTAGCTTCTACTTTATAACAGACCTGGGGCCCGTTTCACTAAAAGGCGTAAGATACGACGAAACTTAAGTTAGGGCTCGGGGCGTACGCCTAAATTAAGTCCGGCGTAAATTGCGTTTCACTAAGGGGCGTACGCATGACCGTAAATACTAGTATCGGACTAAGTTAAGGCCATACTTCCGTACTTTGGAACGAGCTTATGAACATGCGCATACAGATGATAAACAGATAGATAGATAGATAGATAGATAGATAGATAGATAGATAGATAGA
>WFKH01011926.1:24558564-24590696 GCA_016163765.1 Magallana hongkongensis
AGATAGATAGATAGATAGATAGATAGATAGATAGATAGATAGATAGATAGATAGATAGATAGATCAGTGTATATAGATAGAAAGATAGAAACTTATATTTATATTTTTGTGATTGTTGTGATTGCGAGAGAGAGAGAGAGAGAGAGAGAGAGAGAGAGAGAGAGAGACTGCACTCAAATTATTAAGGCACATTTGTTACATTTATTTTCTTTAAAAAAAAAAGGCGCGTGATTTTGTTGAACTGATCAACACCTTTTCGGAACACTGAACAAGTTTTTTTGTAAATTTAGGAAAAAACTTTAAAATAGTCCAATTTAAATCACGAATAATTATTTTTATAATCCTGGGACCAGTTTTTTGTAGAAGACGAAAACAAAATATATTGAATTGTATATCTTATAATATTCAAGATATATTGAATTATATTATTTCGAACATTTTTTTCTATATTTTTTTCTGTTGTGGGGAATTGAAACCTTCCTACAAAAAATTGTGACCCAGTAAAAATATTTTGAATATAATATGTTTTGCTAGTGGAAATGATGATGAAGTAGGAAAATGAAATAAATTCAGTAAAGTAGAGGAATACACATGTTTGTGTTCAAATTAATCGCATTTAATAAGCGTGAATAGCATGGAGTAAATTAATTTAAACAAAAATTCCAACATTAATGAAGGTCCACCAGAATTTGTGAAGGTCCTAAATGTGTTAATATTTAATAGAGCGTGTTTGTATCATATTAGAAAAACTGTATGACAGAAAAAAGGCTATTTTGCAAATAACAGAAATAGGTCTACATTTTTATACATTTTTAAATACTTTACGTCATTGGATATTACTCTTGTTGATCGGAACATCAATATATCTTTACTATTACTTAGAGCAAAAGGACTGTGTGCCTATTAGATCATGCGTGTGCGTTGGTAATCACATGTTGGAGTCTCTTTCTTGTTAAGAAACTTTTTCTTATCTCAGTCCTTTCTGCCAGTGTCGCTTTAACCAACGGTGTATTTTTGATCATTGATAATTGTAAGTACACTGCTACCAAATTCATCTAATATGGATAAATTTCATTTGAACAATATCAGCAATTATTATTTTGCTTTTATTGGATAAAAAATGACGTATGACAGCCCTGTAAGAACAATAAATGTACGTATTTTTTTTTACAAAGAACAGCTGCAGATTATTTAACATTAGTAGTACTAAATTGTTGATTTTCTGTACTAATATGTTTTACTAAATGTCCATGCTAAAATTTTAAACACTCATACAAAAAATAATATTTATCCAGGTTTAAAATGCATGTTTAAGGTCGAGATCTAGCAGATGATTTATGAGTGTATTTTAGGTGCTAGAATCATTGTACGTCATAATTGATTTGTTAAATCTGTATCCCGTACTTTTCGACTTAAAAGAAATTCTGTAGAAAATAAAATAGTTGTTAGACATTCTTTATCAAATCATGGGAAAAGTAATCCAGATACCTATATTCAATTTGAGTCATTTGAAAGGAAATGCCAATCCAATAGCTTGTTCAAGGCCGTTTTAGAATGACTGTAGTCATTCTTGATGTATTTAATTAGTCAAAAATTGACAAAACTCCGAGATTTGTTCGCTATAAATTGACAGTAAAAATCATGATTGTTCATTGTATTTATCAAACATTCAAGCCCTAGTACACCATATCACACAAAGCTATTGTTATGAAGCATCATTGAAAAGAAAATTGCCTGAATTTTATAAACCTAGGCATCTTTCATTTACTAGATATTGACCTTAAATGAATAAAAATTAACTTTAACATGACGTAAATATACATCTGTGTGTTTGACAAGAGATTGTTTGAATATCTATATCTATCTCTCAATGGAAAGATTAAAAAAAAATGGTAAAATATTTATTTTTTGAGATTTAAAAAATTACAACAAAGGTATTGTCATGTTATAATTCTTTTTTAATTTACTAGTTCAAGGTTGTTATATATCTACAATATAATATACATGTACCAGTACTCATCACTGTTTCTATGCAAAGGATTTAGATAGTAATGGCATATAATGTTATCTATACACGATCAAGTAATGGCGTCAAATTGGTAACAGTGATTAATATATTTTTTGTCTTAAAATATGGTATTGATATCTTCTCTTCTTATAAGAAAGTTTATAATTTTGTAGAATGTCGTTAATGCGTTTATCTTAATTAATGACATTTTTACTTATTCGGTTTGTGGCTGACTGACTGCAGAAATATATCGGGCTGATCAATCTCATATATATAGATGGCGAGGCGAATAAGTGGTTTGTTTTCCCGAGGACTACCAAGTGACACATTTATTCACAAAAGGCGATGATATACACAAATCCATGTATACAAGTTGCCTAACATCTCGTGCAATTTAACATTTTTAAACTCTTCAAATTCATCAATCTCACCTTTCAAAAACTCTTTGAAAATCTTCGCTTCACTAATGTTTACTTACAATGTTTTGCTGCTATTCAATTTAAACGTTTTCTCCCTTTCTTCCGCATAGATTTGAGCAAATTCGACACTGCTATTTTGTTCTGCTCCAGACACAAAAAAAGTGACGTCAATTCAAAGGACAACTCTTCTAATTAAAAATTAATTACAAAGGGCAACTACTCTAAATATTTTAAGAACTTAAGGAACGCGGTTTCGGTATTAAATAATATGAAATGTCAAGATGAGTAGGCGAAGCATCGGCCATATTGCCGAATATTAATTCTCACCAGAGGGGCATAGAGATATATCCGGCAGTCACGTGTTATGTTTAAACCAATGAAAGTGTGACATTTCAGTCCGGGATGAGTTAACACTGATTTGAAATATTAAACGTATATTAAACAACATCTGTCTTTTAGGTTACTATGCAATCTATATGACTTAAAGCGAATTATTTAAATTTCAGTTGATACCATGCATTTTGCAGTTTTACTTGGATTAATCAAAATTGCAGGTAAGAGAGTTGTTGTCACATTTCCTTCAGACAATTTGTATCATGGACGTTATTTTTTTTTTAATTTGTATAACGAATCTTAATTGTAAAAAAAATGGACTGATACAAAAAATGGTTTGATATGATTGTTAGTATTCAATGGGTATCTTTTTAAATATACCATTTGACCTGACATTTATATAATTATATACTTTTATTCTATGTATTATGTCTTTATGTTTTCAATTAAAACATAGCACATTTTTGTTTTGAAAACATCTTCAAAGGGACCTAGACACGATTTGAGATCAAATTTTTATTTTTTATTTTTAATGTATAAAATGGTTTATTAATGCATTTTGAATAGTTGACCAAACTTTGAATGTTAGAAGTCAAGTAATAAGAGAGATACAGAGGTTAGACTTCATTGTTATGTAAACAAAGCTCGAGTCTTATATTTGTTTGCAAATAATGTTAAGTAAGGAATTACCATTTCTATGACAAAATAACTTGTGGTAAACAAGATAAACTGATTCAATCTGTTCATAAATAATATTATCAACAGAAAAGGCAACATTTTAATTGAAACTAATACCAATAAAACACATATGTAAACAATAACAAGACTCGAGCTTTGTTTACAAAAGTGAAAATTTCAAACTCTGCATCTTGCATGTAACTCAATATTTGACTTTCAAATTTTGAGGAGGCGTTAAAAATACCCATATTAACCATTCTAAACATTAAAAACGTAAAAATAAAATTTTAAATTTTGATCATAAATCGTGTCGAAGTCCCTTTAAAAGAAATATTGGTTAATTCGAGATTGTTAAAATGTTGTTTATCCATAATTGATTTCCGTATGAAGGGCCTATAACTTATGTAGTTTACTTGAAGTATGGCCATTACCTCCATCTTTCGATACATAATATATAAACAAAACAAGACATAGTTTATGTTGCTCTTTGCCACCAGCGTAACTTTAATTGTTACATAAAATTGTAACACATTACGTAAAATTATATTAAATAATATTACGTAATACTATAATTAAAATTTAATTGAATTATGTCACAATTATGCATTTGATATTAATATGATGTAATTATAATCAATTTCCGAATAGTAATTAATACTCATATACAAATATCAATTTTATTAATTGGCTGTATTGAGAAACAACTGAAATCGAAAATTGGTTACGTAATTTTGTCAAACAAATTCCTTGTGGTCTGAAAACGCCATGGACATGGACTTGACTAAACGTATTAATCAAGTTCAGACCCCAAGGAAAAACAAACGGAGGGAAGAAATACTGGTGGTAAAGATCAAACTCATAGTTAAAGGGATAAACATATACCCTTGGCTATTTCAGTGTTAGAACTACAAATAATTACCATTTACCTAGCTAAACATACAATGAAATAAAGATATTTTAAATGCAACAAAATTAATGACGTACAAAAATATAACTGGAGGGATAAACATATGCCCTTCAGTAGCCCAACAATTATGTCGTTAGAGATAAGCATATGATCTGGATACAGCGTCATAGAAAAATAAACACAGTTTTGACTAGACTGCGTAATTGCATCTAATTACACAAATTAACCGGTCTGACGTATGATTAAAAGGCTTCTGATTTCCAACGTCCCAGGAGTCTAATTTTACCGTCGCTCATTCCGCAGTCTGCGTAGTGAGAAGCCATGCCAATTCGAAATGAATGACTAGTTATTTTCCCCATCTGGATATTAGCGAAAGATAAACAAATCTTCAGTATCACAGAAAATTTGATGCTAGTCACAGATGTGCATGGTATGTAGCAAAATAAAGGACCATCTTGCAATCCTCTTTGTTTAATATAATTATTAAGGCACTGAACTTGGCAAAAATCTGAGTCCTTAGCCCCATGTATTGTTAGAAAGAAAGGTTTTCCCGTGCTATGTTTATATGATACAAATTTAATTTATATTGTGTCATTTACGATAGAAATTTGGTTAAAATGTAGCAGATTTGTATTTGGAACAGTTAAGGTGGACGTAATTACACCGATTCTCAAAAAAAAAACAACATAAAAGGCTAACGAAAACATTGCTCGAAATAGAATTTTTTTTCGTATAGATTGGATATACAGTGTAGTACGTTGTAAAGAATCAAGGAGATTGTGCAGGATAGGCCTAGTTATTGGTATTCTCACATCAGTTGTCGGTTTGAGCTTACGAGCTCCTCGAGTTAATACTTTTTGTACAACAAATGACGAGCATGGATCTTGGAGACCATTGAGTTTATGGACGTGACTGATGGCCGGAAGATAAGATGTTATCGTCGACGGTAGGTAGTTTCGTGAGAAAAGAAAAGCAACATAAAGAACCAATTTGTTTTGTTGAACGGGGATATCCGTTCGTAAACTGTACTTTTCCGCAAAGTTCTTAAACGTCGACCATGCATGAGTGTATGTTGATGAAGTTGACGCAGTCAAACTGGAATCCAGGAGTTTGTTCACAACCGGGGTCAACTTGGATATGGCGGAAGACTGGGAATCTCGACTGGTTGCTTTTCGGCCTAAGGTGCTAACTGTAGAAATTGTTGTACCTTGGAACGAGAAAGCAAATCACATTAGTATATTTTCTTTTGATGTTAAATGTTTTGCTTTAAAATAAATAATAAATTCGAGACAACTAGCAAATAGCTGGCGAACAAGAGCCAAGATATCTTTATCCTTATATGTTTGTTTGTTTATGACATGCACCAATGCCTGATTATCAGTGTTAAATAAAATACATTTGAAATAACTATTGGGTAAAGTTTTAAGACTGCAATATTTTTACATTGCCAATTCGTATCTCAGTTTCCATAAAACCACTGACTACCGAAAATCGCTGCACAACCGATAGAACCCGAAGCGTCTGTGTACAATTTCAGCTCATGCAAACTTGACCACTTATCTGGGAGGAAAATCAAGGATCCATTGAATTTATCAAGAAAACATTCCGAAACCTTCAAATCCTCTTTCATCTCTTTTGTCATGCTTATTTTGAAAAACGACTTACTGATACCAATGGTAAGGTCTATCAATCCCCTAAGGAATGCTGTGCCTGGCAAAACAACATTACATGCAAAGTTGAGTATACCTATGAGCGACTGTAATTGTTTAAATGTCAAGCTCTTTTGTGTCTTTGCAAACTTTATTTTATCTACGGACTTTACTATTTTGTCATGTGGCAACCTAGACTCCATCTTGCAAGAATCCAGCTCATAGTCTAAGTAAGTTATAGTCTGAAGAGGATCACATGTTTTCTCCAGAGATATTGCAACGCCAATGTCAACACACATTGATAAAAATACCTTCAACTGTCTAACACATGTTAAGGGACACGTGTGTATAATAATTAAATCGTCTCATACATGAAACATACACGAAATAACCAGTTTGTTTTGCGCTATCCACTCTAGCGCCGTTGAAAAACGCTCAAAGATTCTACATGAAGAACTAAGACCAAATTGAAGACATGTATCCACATAATATTTGTTCTTCCATCTAAAAAAAAACGTATTTGAATTGAGAATAGTTTAAGTTGATTATTCTAAAAGCAAATTTTATATCCGTTTTGCAACAATATGCACCAACTCCACAGTTCTTGATATGACTGATGGCATCTCCAACCGAAGAATATTGAACAAATTATTCCTTGCGTGGAATGCCATCGTTAATTGATTTGTTTCTATGATAAGATAAATTATGAATCATTCTATATTCACCTGGTACCTTTTTTCTCTACCAAACCTAATAGGGAACACTGTACGTCAGCAAATGGTTTAGAATCGAATGGACCTAACACTCTACCCGTTGAAACTTCGTTAAGAATCGTTAATCAATTATATCCGGAAAATAAAAGCTGATCTAAGATTTTGAGACTCTGCACCAGGACATTCACATACAAACCCTAATGAAAAACCATTTAAAAAATATATTATTAAATAGATTGTCTCAGTTTTGTCGTAACAGGACAGTCAATCTGCAAGTCTATTTGGTTTGATTGGAGTTGAGCCCTTATTTGGTAAGAGATGTGATTTCGACGAATTGGCAAATTTGGTTTGTTGTGGTGACTGATACTTAAATCTTTGTAGGACACGAAAGGGGGCCGCTGAACCGTTTTTGTGCACTGGATGAAAGAGTGCGAGCCACCACAGTTGTAACACCTGTGCTGAAAACGACAGACAAGACCTGCATTGCATTGCTTACCTGAGTGAAACTGGAAACAAGCCTCTCTGAGGATAGTTTTACTCAATAATTTATGTGAATTAGTTGTTTTGATAGATTGAGAAGAAGTAAGACGTTCGTGTACGTACAGCTCCATATGAATGTCTCCCCACTGCACCTGGCCTTGTTCAATTAAGGATCGGAAGTCCTTCTTGTAACTATACCAGTTACCTTTTGAATCCGCAATGTCCCTGACCGCCTCTAGATGTTTTGCGAGTTAAGCTTGCTCGTGTGGATACTTTATGCAAAAAAAGCCATATATCTATTCCAAGCTGTTAGCCAGTCTTTCATAGAATATAATTCCCCATCAGTATCATCTTTTTCCACCTGGTGAATTGTAAGCATACCTGGCTTCATCGAGTTCTCTACTTGAAGGGAAAAGTTTTCCTTACCTTGTTTGTTCCGGTGTAGCAGACTACCGAAATCCACGTACTGCTTGGACCATATCTTTGATTTCAATTTATCAGGTACACAAGCTTACATTGAGACCGATGTACTTACAAACCACTATTGGACCTACCTGATGTTATCTTATCAGATTGATTAACGATTGCTGCCTCAACAGTTTTTCTGAATTGCTTTATCCCTATTGATATTGGAGTTAATACTAGATGCACCTGCAAGACTCCCCTGACTGGTGATGGCAGTTGGCTGGAGAGCATTGAACATGTAAGAAATTTATTCCTTCAGGTTCGCGGTGACTTTTTCTGTGACCTCTTTCGTAATGGTTCCAAAATCTCCGGAGAGATGGTAGAAGGAGAATTGGATTGTGGTACCGAGCTGTTCGGAGAGTGTTTTCTTGTTTTGGTAGATGTTCGATTCGTCAAATCTGTAGATTTCCGCTTAGGTGCCATAATGAACACTATTGAAGCTGTTCTGGTATTAGCAGATGGTATTTCAGGACACCTTTGAAGGAGGTGATAATCATGCATTTTTTTTTTTTTTTTTTGATAAATGAATTGCATAAATATGTCTTTAATCATAGAGCATAAAAGCAACGTTATTATTACAAGATAAGCTAGAATGTTGCTGTATGAATAAACATAAAACAAATCCAGTGTCGTTAAGAGAACCAAAAAAAGGCCTCGTTAAGAGGACCAAATGCGGTCTCGTTAAGAGAACCAAATCGGTCTCGTTAAGAGAGCCAAATACGGTATCTTTAAGAGAACAAAATGCAGTCCCATTTAAAGAACCAAGAACGGCCTCGTTAAGAGGACCAAATGCCGTCTCGTATAGAGAACCAAATACGGTCTCGTTAAGAGAACCCAAACGGCCTTGTTAAGAGGACCAATGCGGTCTCGTTAAGAGAACCAAAACGGCCTCGTTAAGAGAATCAAAACGGCCTCGTTAAGAGGACCAATGTTGTCTCGTTAAGAGAACCAAGACGGCCTTGTTAAGAGGAACAAATATGGTCTCGTTAAGAGAACCAAATACAGTCTCGTAGAAAAATAAAACAGGCTCGTTTAGAGGACCAAAATGCGGTCTCGTTAAGAGAACCCAAATGGGCTCGTTTAAAGAACCAAAATCAGTCTCGTTAAGAGCAACAAAATCAAAACAGGAAAAGCAATTCCAAAAACAATATTATTTGATCATGAACGGGATCCAAAGGTACACATGAATGATGACTCATGTAGAGAAAAACATAGAGATTATTAGCAGTAGGCAAACGGATGAGTTTTTGTTGGGTTTTTTAATTTAATTATTTATTATTATTATTATTATTATAATTATTTTTTAATCATTTCTTATTTATTTATTATCCAACATATTGCTAAGCAAATGTGAAAGTTGATTTGAGTTTGTTGAAAAATTTTGAAGTGTCGATGATGACGTAATGCAGCCACTATAACTTAGCGTGCCCTTAAAAGAATGAGACCACGCAGGTTGCGATAAAAATGAACATTGCCTTGATTGTTTAAATGGACGCCGTCTGCTAAGATTTTATGATCGCAATATTTGTCTGCTGCTGATGAAGGAAACAATCCATTATGCTCCCAAAAGGATGCATCATCCAAATTGGTTATGTCCTTCTTGATAAGAGCGTTGGCTGCATGGACAAATTGTTTATAATCAAATGACTGTCTAAATCTTGGAAGTAATTTACATACATGAATATGTTCAACACTACACCTTTTATGTAAAACTGATACAACTGCCTAGAGTTTGCATGCACGTTCCTCCGGTGAATTTAATTGTCTTATGTCATTTCCCCCAACCATAAGAATGATATGATCCGGCTTGATTCTTTTAATGAAAGGTACATCGTGACGTAAAATAACAATGGTACGACCCCCTGTTCCTTTGTACCTTTTTGCATGTGAGTTAATACCTAGATCATCAACATACCTTAAATCTTCATCGTCAATAAGAAAATTATGGAAACGACGTACTATAGAGTGTCCGAAAATCAAAACTTTGGTTGAATTCATTATTAGCGTATCAGATAACAGTTATGATAAAAAATTTCGTAATAGCTCAGTGACAAACATAAAACTAATAGTATATACAAAGCTTACCATTTGAATTTTTTTTAAAGAAATGGTCCGACGGAACAGAATCGGTATTCAAAGGTGTTACCCGTGCGGCGTCCTGAAAGAAAGTGAATTTGCGCGTCTTTCTAAACAAAGAGAGACGCTAGAATTCCCGCGTTTCATTTTATTGGTCAAATGATGACACCAACATTTACGTGACCAAATACAGCACTCTCCACTTCTTGATAATACACATTAAAAAGTGCAATAACTCGTAAGCCGACAAATTGTAAAATCAATATATATAAAGCATTTTAAGTAAATTTAAAATTCCTTTGTGCATTGCAAAAATATTTGAGAAAAAAAATCGTATTTAAGCATATTAGAGATTTTCAAAAAATACTTTTGAAGGAATTTCACATATTTTTCAAGCATTTTATGAATTTTGCTCGGGATTAAGATTTTATTTTCATTTGGACAACAGATAAACATTAGGTGATTGTAATAGGTTTACACAAATGATAGTTGATACATGTACCAATACTAGTTCAATGTTAAAGAAACAAACAAAACACTGCCAAAAGTTGAATTCTATATCATATATTTCCTGTTATTTTCTATAAGTTAATATATAATTAAATGGTTACCGCTCATATTATTTCTTTCAGCGGCAGGGCAGCTTTGCATGAACTGTCAAAATGTGACCAACCCTAATGAGTGTAATTTCGTGACCAGGTGTGGCGAGCATGAGGTATGAAAACATCTATAAGATAAGTAACTTCACCCCTTGAGATTCGTGTTATTTCATTTTTTTAGATAAACGAACGCATCCAAGAATAAATGTGATGTGTGGTTGTCCAATTTTCTGCTTTACATGTATAGATATGCAATGCATATTTTTGGTTACTACACAATACTGTTAAATCATTAAAATTTGTGGCTCAATTTCCGTGGTATTCGTGGGTAGCCCTCCCCCACGAAATTACATCCTCGACAAAAACAAATTTTAAAATAGTAAGTTATCTTACTGATATTGAAAACCGACACATCCACGAAATAACATCCCCACGAATAAGCAAAACTCCTACAATCCACGAAAATTGACCCCAACGAATTTAAATGATTCCAAAGTAATTGAAAATTTAACAATTTTTAACACTAAATGTTTACACTAATTGACAGTGAAATCTAATTGTCTGCTTATACTTTGTTTCAGTAGTTCCGAGGAAGTTTTATTTCTAAAGAGATAAAAAAAAAATCTTGACTTCTCGATGTTTTCACAGACTTTGAAATGCAAATAGCATCCAATATGAAAAAAAAACGTTTTATGTTTGTTTTCACGGAATTGCACCTCTAAATATTACCATTGTAATGATTTTTTTTTCATCAAAATTTGATGATATCGTAATGAAATTTTAACACTACTGTGTAAAATCTTTACCCATTTCAATAACTAAATTAGATGGGAAAAAAGCTGTTGATAAGTCTATTGCAGGTAAAACCAAACATCGAATTTGAATTGACGGTAGTACGTTTTTGTCTAACAATGTTTCAAAACAATAGTATATACATAAAATGGGAAAAAATTACCGATCAAAAGTGATAATGGTTTGTGTGACAACACATCATGGACATAATTACATTAAAACTTTAATATTCACACCGATTTTTTTTTTTACTTAGCAATGCTATTTTTTTATCTAGCCAATACCATATCACATATTTTTCACAGGATATCGATATCTTTTGTTCGTTGATTATTGAAAGTGCGATACTTATTTTTTTTTTTCATCTGTATTATCTATAGCAATGTTACATGGAACAGTACCTACGACACAACATTATATGGTACGACTTGGGATGCCAATCAAACACAGTGAGTTTTTTTTTTTTTTATATCATTATATTTATTTTATGTTTAACTTTTTTTTCGTGTTTACTTTAAAACGTTTATTGTGGTGCATTAATACAAAAACGATATGGAACCTTCAGAAACAGTTCTATGATAATGCCAAAGTATTTTGATTGTTCAAGATTTACAAAAAATATGCTTATAGAAAATCCGTATATTTTCAGTAATAGTATAGACTACCAAGCTCAATTGTTCGTTTGAAGGTCATGACTACAGTGTGTTTTTCAAAAAACTATACTCTCGTCATAATATTTTTAATTTAATTTTTTTTTAATTGAAAGTTGAAATACTGTAGAAGCACATATACTCGTTGGGCTAAAATTTCGTTGTTTTTAACACAAATACAATTTCGTTGGGATTTAGTTTAGTCATATCGTAATCTTTAAAATGTATCACGTATCAACTCTGTATTAATGAATATTGCTTGGGTTGAAAATTTGTCATGGATTTAATTTCGTTGATTATTACTACAAACGAAAATAACGAAATTTATCTGTTCATCGGGAAATAAAATAAAACATGGAGCCATTATCAACAAAAAATGCTTAATCTTTGGTGGGTTTTTTTTTTAATAGATATGCAATGGCATGACCGGTTTAAGTGGACATCTACTTGGTAGAAGAGCGGCCAATGTTAGAGAAACTGACACCAATTCATTCGACCTTGACTTTGATCTAGAGGACGATGGTAGAATCCTTCTTTGTGAATCTTGCTGTAACTCTGCGACTTGCAACAACGGAGGGGCCTGTGGAGCTGCAGGTTCATAATATCGATTACAATTGTTGTTTGTGTTCTTTTACAGGCCCTTTAAACTTATCAAAATCTAGTCACAAAAACAAAAACAAAACTGAATCTCGGCGCACTTGCATTAGAAGCAATAATATAAATATATATATACACTGAAAAAAATCAAATTCCAAATTCAAAATGGTATCCTTTAACTCAATAATTATAAGTTTGACAAACGTGTACCAGTATTTTCCTTTCACTCTTCTTATTAATATTTATTAAAATTATTTTAAAACCTGAATTGCTTACATTTATATGTTTTTATTATCAACGTTTGGAACATTTTATTTTTCGAATAATACAGTTACAGTTTTGGACTAGCATTTTATTTTTATATAATAAAACTTAACTTTCGTATTTTTATCGAGAAGCATTTACCCTAACTTGCTTTTGTCATCTGATTTGTCCGAGCTGTAAAATCAAAAGTGATTTTGTATTTACATACATGTATCATAGTTACATGTAGCCGAAGATATACTAGCGGAAAAGAGAAACTGTGCATTATTTAATATATGAAAAAACATTTAAAAATTACAATGAACAAATTTTATTTTTCGTAATACTGTTAACACATGTATTCGTAACAACATCTCATAACACATTAATGTCAACGTCGAATAACGTCAATTTCAGCACCTTCGAAAGTCACTGTTATTTGAAATTGAATTAACAAAATTAATAACGCGTGTGACCACCATTTGCGTTCACGCATGCTTGACAGCGACGCCTCACTGATGCCACTAAAGTGTTCAGAAATGCTTGAGGGATGTTGTTCCAGATGTTGGTTAAAGCCTGGCCTAAATCAGCCAATGTCACTGGCTCATTTGGTAAACGGCGTAAACGTCTTTCCATTTCATCCCAGACGTGCTCGATCGGCGACAAATCGGGGGAAACAGCTGGCCAAGGCAAGACATCGACATTCTGTTGAACAAACAAGTCCCTGACTACACGTGCAACGTGTGGCCTTGCGTTGTCTTGCTGCAGAGTGATGTGATTTTGATGTCTCTGTATGAAGGGTATCACATGACGCTGAATAATTTCATCTCGATAGCGTACGCCGGTGAGATTTCCATTGACAATTTGTAGAGGGGTCCTTCCACGTGCTGATATTCCACCCCACACCATAACGCTACCTCCACCAAATTGTCGACGTTGCACAACACAAGCGTCCTGGCAACGCTCCCCAACGCGACGATACACCCTACAACGGCCGTCACTGCTATCCAAATGAAATCTGGATTCATCAGTGAACAGAATATTGGCCCAGTCCTGTATTCTGAACGCAGATGTCGTGTGCACCAGGCTAGACTGGCGATACGATGACGTTGAAGCAGTACTGGGCGCACCGCTGGACGTCTTGGTCTGATGTTTAGCTCGCGCAGACGATTACGCACAGTTCTTGAACTAATTGGTCTAAGCCCTGGAATGCTACGGGCAGTCAAACTTGCTGTATGGAAACGATTTCTCAGATGCACAAGTCTAATGTGGTGGTCCTGTTGACGTGACGTCACACGAGGTCGCCCAGAGCGCGGTCGATCCTGGGTGTTGCCAGATTGTTGAAAACGTCTCCATTAATGACTGGATGGTGTTCCGATGAACTCCAAAGTGTCTTGCTACAGTATTTTGTGCCATTCCAGCTTGCAGCATCCCAACAGCACGATTACATTGGTTTTTGTTGAGTCGTGGCATGACATAGGGGTAAATTTTGTTGAAACTAAAGTGATTTCCTTAACAAAAAAAGTTTTAACAAATCCTTTACAGTTCTTATTCCAAACAGTATTGGCCATTAAAACTCGTTCATCAAATTCTTCAATAAACAGCAGGTGCTCACTAACCATGAACAAGTCCGTGCACCTGGACTGTTACCATCCGGTATTGTCAAAAACAATACCATTATCGATTGTTTAAATTTTATAAATACAAACAATAGATATAGAAAAATTATACTAAATTTTATAATGCACAGTTTCTTTTTTCCGCTAGTATATATAAAATGAAATTCAATCATTGATGAAAGGTTTGTAACAACTAATAGACCGATTGCACAGTATGTGCTTGTTTGGTAAGCTTTTGAGGCATAACATCATCTGCATGGAGCCATAACTCACCTACAACATACCTCTGTCTACAATCTTTGTTGTAAGAATGAAAGAAATGTTTAAGATCGCCAAAGCCCCCTTCTTATGATTTTTTTTCTCTTTCGGTATGATTGTGTAATCAGTGATCAACACTTATGGTATAAAATATTTTGAAAATAAATTGTATTACAGACTTTGACTATCACAATGGTCATCTTTGCTTTGAGTGTGATCAGCAGTTAAGTCCAGATAACTGTGACCGAGTTACCTTGTGTGATCAAGACAGGGTAAGTCTAATTAGGCAATACAAATCATTGTCGAAACAATATTTTAGTATATTATTTCAGTCCTGTCTTTTATTATGGATACAGTTTACCTGTCACATAACAATAAATAAAAGCTATCTTTTCAATTTAACCATAAATGATATATTGTTTGAGTTTTTATTTTATCATTATTACGAGGGTTTTCCCAAAATAACGTAGACAGAATACATAACTTAAAATCTGTTCACTGCAATTTCATCAAATTTCTATGTTTTATTGAATGACCCTTTGACAAACAATACTGAAAAATTCAAATCTCTACTTAATTTATTTTTTGAGAAAATGAATAATTAGTAACAACAAGCTTTGTCAGGCGGCGCAATGTGCGACGTCGATATTTTTCAGTCTTTACGTTGATGCTAAACCCTCCACATCGTCTACGATCGGATTTAATTTTTATTTCGAATTTGTCTTGCAAAAAACTTCTTTGAACATGTACTCTGAGTGCTCATTTAATATACATTTCTAGTTTTGCTTTTAAAAATTGTCTATGTACAAACGATCTGTGGACTCCAAACTTGCCTTGTATTAATTGTTGTATAACTTCCCTCTTAGCAACATGTGTCGTTCAGCATTTTGACGTCCATTTCTTTTGGTCGGGAGTTCTTTTTTTTCACTTATTGTCACTTATTGTCATCATACATGTACTCGTCTGAATATTTTCAATTTTGATAGACTTCTTATTCACAAATTGCATTTCTAAGCGATTTTGTTAATTTTATTTTCTTCAAAAGCCGCTTAGAATTTGTTTTAAGGTCTTTACGAAATCTCATCAGTTACCGCTGCGCCGCCTTAAACGCTGACGTTTTCATTTTATTTCGAGTTTACACTTCAACTTGTCACAAAACATTCTGTGAAATCTTTAAAAGTGTTGTTATAGTCAAAACATTTTCTGAGTAAATAATAGAATTATTACCAAATCTAAATGTAATTTTATTCGAGTTTTTTTTAATTCGAAAAATACTTTTCCTCACAATTTTCATTCTATTACCGGTATGTTGATCTCCACTTTTTGTTTTTGACATTGCGCCGCATGTCAAATTTATGATTTAGCATGCTTTCATTTCATTTATTTAATCCCAAGCAATATTTGATTTCAAAACTTAAGTTGAATGCAAATCACTTGAACCCTTTGTGGCACAAGTTTCATCTACCTGACAGATGTTTTCGATAGACTGAATAACGCCACTTGTCTACGCTATTTTGTGACAACCCTCGTTTATTTTATTTGCTTCATTGTTTATTTTAATTTTCTTTCTATAGATCAATAACAATAGTTTCGTCACGTTCGACTGTTCTGTATATTCTAGAATTTGGTCATCAAAAGTTATAACATGTTAGATAAATATCACTCTGCTGAATTGCAACAGTTATCATAGTTTTTGCAAGGAGATATTTAAATAGTTCGTCCTAAGGTGGTGTTATCTGTTTAAATGAAACATCAATCTTTTGAAACTTACCCTTAACGATTAAAAAAGTTAAGAAAGATTGAGTTGATGGCAAAACATTATTAAAGCAACTGTCATTATTTTCCGAAATGAGACATGTCATTAAAAACGTCACTAAAACTTTTTTTTAGGATGATTTCGACAAACTAATTATATCACTCAATTTTTGTAGTTTTGCTATATACACCAAAAGATATCAGATATCGGTCTTTTTCGAATGTATCAATCAGGATGTTCCAAAACAATACAGGTAATTGTATAATTGTTCAATTAATGCAATGTATAAGTCTGTTCTCTTTCCTTTCTTTCTACAATACCTTGTATATCTTGTATTTTGCATTATAAGTGATTCAATATATTATATAAATTGTTAAAAAAAACAATGGAAAACGTTTTCAGCAAAGGAACGGAATATGAAAAAAACAAATTAGTATAGGTTTAAAATTTGAAACCGAAAATGGATTAGATGGATTAAGGATATATCATGCTATGAAAAAAATAATGTCCTTTAATATAGTTTTCTACAACGAAAAATAAATCAATAGTCTGGAGCGTCATTTAACCTGCAAAGAGTTTTTTATTCCTTCATATCTTTGTAGGTAATAATAGCTGTTGATCTATGCAAATGAACTGGGTGAAAATACCCAAATACATGAGCTTAATTGTGTTTTAATCAGTTTTAGAAGAAAATATTCAGCCCAATTGCTTAACAAATTTATAGATAGGATTAATAATTAAGTGTGCAATCGATTGATCAAGAATTATTTCTGTTGTTTTTTATATATATAGAACTGCACGCAGTCATTCGGCAACATTTGTAGTTATTGTTGTCAAGATAATTTGTGTAACAATCAGTGCACCATTCAAATACCTCAGCATCATATGACCACAACAACCACAACTACGACAACAACTGCCACACCAGGTACTAAGATTTTTGTGTTGTGCGTGTGCTTTTTTTTATCTGTTATTTCTTTTAAGTAAAACAAAATTGAGTTTTATATATTTCTACAAAAAAGGACCCCTGCAGATTGTTTTCACTGATCAACCATCGCAAATAACGGTTGGGTCAGAAGTTCATTTGACATGCGTAATAAGCGGCGGAAGTAGTCCCCACATGACATGGATTTCTGTATGTACAATGTAATGCAATCAATTTTCAAATTACTCTTACCACTTATATAAATCAATACGTATTTTGTCTGACATTTTCTAGTGTTTTGCATAAAAATGTAGTATGACCGAGAAAAAAACACAGCATTTCTCAGAAATATAATAAATAAGAATTCATGTTAGATGTATATGTATCACAAGAATTTCATCATCGATGAAAGAATTGAATGTTTTAGATTAACACCATAATTTGACTATAAACATAACAAATTACCCTAACTATTGTGAAGGTAAACCATAACAATATATCAAACCACTTACATTTCTTACGAAGACAGGGATACATGTACAACCAGAGGTTTATATATAACGGCACTTGTACATGTACCATGGAGTCTCAGTTATCCAGAAGCTTTCGCTCACAAGTCCAATGAAGCGTGACTAGTCCTATCTGGTCAGCACTATCGGTAATTTGCAAGTGATTTTAGAAATCACAGTGTTTAAACAAGCTCTTTATGAGGGTCTAGCACGTGAAAAAGGCGTGAAACTCAATTGACAGGCATAATCTTTCTACTGTATCAAGTGAAATATTAAATTTTACTGTTTTGATAAATGAATTAAGATTTATAATTAAATAACTAAACCTACTATAAGGACAATGAAACAAATAAATTAAACATCAAAATTACACCCTTTAACGCAAAAAAACCCCGCACAGTCGGTGGGTGCATAGGTAGAGTACCCAGGCCACGTGCTGTGAGGCTTGATTAATCCTGCATGTCTGGCCAGCGCTGTCGATTTCAAAGTAAGTTGGGAAGTCAGTGTGTTTTTACAAGCTGATAAGAGTATTGCGCGTGAAAAAAAGTGTAAAAACATTTGACAGAATGTACGGGTTTTTTTTAAAATGATTTTCGGGGGTATTACAAGATATACCGGCAATCGTATGTTATAGAAATTAGCTTTAAAGAGACATTACAGCGAATTCTCCTCATCTTGGTTATTTCCCTTTTTTAACACAGATAAAAGAATAGAAGTATTTACTGAAAGATTGAATCTTTTTACAACAGTAAAAAGGTTGCAATTGCTTGTTTGATATTTTTCCGGAAATCAAAATTTAGATCTCTAAAATTTTGTTTACACCACAAGTAAAATCTGTATATATTTGTAATATTTTCACCCCTTGCAGAAAGTCACGCTAAATTGTTTACAATAAATGCGCTAAACTGTTGATCAGTAGGTTGAGCTAGCAATATTTACAGTTTGGACCGCCTGAATTGATTAATTTAACGGTAAATTGAGCAAAATGAGCTTCTTTTTTTTGAAACGCTTAGAAATATATTTGATCACTCTCTACAATCGAATCGTACATTCTGCAAAAGAAAAAGAACGACAACTTCGCGAGATAGCGATCATGCATATATTACCTAACATTAGGGGGTTTCAAACAGGAACGAATTTTTCATATGAAAAAAGTTCGCTGTTCAAGAGTTTTCATTGATTATTTATCATAAATTTTAGTATATATTGTGAATCATTAAATATGATAGTAAAAAACAAAATAATGTTTTGTTTTCAAAATATTTATTTTTGCATATTCCATAAAAGAGCATGAATATGTAAGCAAAGTAGTTTCTGTCCTGTAGTATTTAGTATTGCAAACTCTAAATTAATACTCAAAACCTTCTATACCTTAAACTTTGAAGAAAAGAAATACATATATATTTTTGGGAGTTGATTTTTATCAACTCTCCTCTGCAAATACTCTAGCGAAGTTAAACTGTGTTTGGACCTAACCACAGATCATCGCCGCTTGCAACACTTTGTTCTCGAAAATAATCGATAAATTTGATGTAATGCATTCTGAAGCATTAAATATTATTATAGTTAAATATTGCTTGGATCCATACAATATTCCAGAAATATTTCTATTACTGATACATAGTTTGATAGAATTAAATAAATTCTATCTTAAAATATTACGCAACATGGTTCATATGATATTTTCCCGGAATTCTTAAAATTGTCGGAAAAGCCCGAAAATTCATATTGTAAAAATGTGCGTAATTCAAATAGTGAAAAGAAACTACTTGTCATGCGAAATTACATATCGTTGATTTTAAGATAAATCAATCGATAAAATCAACTCCCGTCGGTACTTCAATACTTTGATAATCAGATTAATCTCCTCCGAAATGATGCCTCCGTCTATCAGTACTTTCAGTACTTTGATTTTAAGTAACTATTTATATTTATTTGAAGCCAACAGGACTTCTCCCGCCAAACTCCCACATGACCAATGAAGGTAAAACACTCGTGATCACAAGCTTTGACGTTACGAATAACGGGAAGTATATCTGTGTGACGTCAGACGGATTCCAATTCGCACACCACGTGTTTACTGTAAGTTTAAATTCTGGAACAACCACAACAACGATACCGTTTTTATCGTCTACTACGCATGCCCATAAAACAACAACCCACATCGGTAAGATAGACAAAATGACCTGAAGAAATTTTTCAAAATATTAATTTTTTAAACAGATAAATTGTATCCAAAGTTGACCAAAATAATACTCATATTTGTCGTTTCACGCTACAGAGTAAATGAGATTATAGACCAATGGAGTATGTAGCTTCATCTTGTTCTTAATTTTACAAAAATGATCTACATTATATATTCTTCATTTAGCTTAACTTGTGTCATACATGTATATGTTCAAGACAGTAATCTTATGTAATCAGAAATTTACAATATACATGTATACGTAATATGTGATATTTCCGAAAAAAAAAAACGAAACTATAGATCTAAGAAACAAACTATCAGGGGAACCTCCATTATTCACGCAAAAGTACAGCTCGGTACGCGTTCATTTGCGAAACCTCTTTTCTTTTTTAGTTAATTGCTGCCTTATTCCTTCTATTCTCACCCAACATCTTCATTGCAAATCTTTCATCACCTTTCTCTATATTTCTCCATTACCCTTTTATCTAGGTTATTGGTACCCCCTTTGAATGTCGAGATATTGTTGCAATATTCCACATTTCTTTATACCAAAACACTGCAACTTTTAAACGAGCATGTCACTTATCTATTACATTTGAACGGTAATGTTTTGAATTCAGCATCACAACATTCTCCTCGTTTCCCTGTGTTTTAAGGAGAGGTTCACTTACCTTTTATCAGATATTTTATCATATTTTATCTGTTATTTTATCTTTTATTTATGTATTTGGTCTTATATTTACAAAAGTGTCAATATATATATTTTTTTAAAAAAATTACATCGCAAATTTGTACATTAATATCAAACAAAGACAATTATAGATGTCAATTCTTACCATCCGATTTTTGCAACTGTTTTTATTATCCAGCCAAGCGGTCGTATCAATACGTCGAGCGAACGTTGAAGAACTGATTTTGGGTTTTAAGAGTAAAAACTACAATTGCAAAACTCTTTATTTTTTGACCATATGCAATGTACACCAACTCTAGTTTAGTTAAGGTACTTCACTACACCTTCAAAAAGTTTCTCAAATCAGTACAAAATTACTTGATTATGACAGAGAGCATGATGGATAAGAAGTATATATGTCAAGTAGGCGAAAAAATTTGCATTTTTGGATAAAAAATGATATTTTCAAAAATTTCATTCAGTAAACATGAACAAAAGCCCCAGGCGGATTCGAACTCATGATCTGCGGTTCACAAGCCTGATACTTTAACCACTGAGCTATGACGATATACACCTGAATCGATTGATACAAACAGTTTAACAAAACATTTAAATCGCCATCTTGTGACGTAGTATCTTAAAAAGTATAAGTCTCGGTGTAGTGAAGTATCTTAAGTGAAATTTCAAGAAAATCTACCGTCTGGCTCTTTTTAGAGGCCATCTCAAAATACAAGTACGATTACTATATGAATATATAGGAAATTGTCATTTTCCGAAGTTCGAAGTAGATTTTAAAAATGCTACAAGTCTCAGAGCGATTTTCCTCAAATTGTAATATGTGATTAGTAATACCATTTTCTACCTTATATGTAAACAATACTAAATTTTACCGTCTGATTTTAATGAAAGTCATCTCAAAATATTAAAAGGCACAAAATTTGGCGTACAATTTTTAGGTCACCTGAGTTTACTCAGGTGACCTACTGCTATCTGTTTTCGTCCGTCGTCGTTCGTCGTGCGTTGTGCGCCGTGCGTTAACAATTTACATTTTTAACTTCTTCTTAAAAACTACAAGGCCAATTGTTTCCATTTTTGGTGTGAAGCATCTCTAAGAGGAATGTTAATTGTGAAATTAGTGGCTCTACCACCCCAAGGGTGCCACAGGTGGGGCCAAATATGCAAAAAACTCAAATTTTCAAAAATCTTCTTCTCTACTCCCACACATGTGAGGAAAAAACTGATTGCATGGATATGATGTCCATGAAGCCCTCTAGCAAAATTGTAAAATTCATTGCCCCTGGGTCAGGGGTTCAGGCTCTAGGGTGGGGCCAAGATGGCCATATAGTAAAAATGTATTAAATTTTAGAAAATCTTCTTCTCTACTCCCATGGACATTTGTTAAAAACTAAATACATGGTTATGATGTCCATGAAGCCCTTTACCAAAATTGTGAAATTTATGGTCCCTGGATCAGGGGTTCAGGCTCAAGGGTGGGGCCAATATGGCCATATAGTAAAAATGTATTAAATCTTAGAAAATCTTCTTCTCTACTCCCATAGATATTTGTTAAAAATTAAATGCATGGATATAATGTCCATGAAGCCCTCTACCAAAATTGTGAAATTTATGACCCCTGGGACAGGGGTTTAGGCCCTAGGGTGGGGCCAATATGGCCTTATAGTAAAAATGTATTAAATCATAGAAAATCTTCTTCTATACTCCCGTATATATTTGTGAAAAAGTAAATGCATGGATATGATGTCCATGAAGTCTTCTACCTAAATTTTGAAATTCATGACCCCTGGGACAGGGGTTTAGGCCCTAGTGTGGGGCCAATATAGCCATATAGTAAAAATGTATTAAATCTTAAAAATCTTTACTCCCACACATTGAATATAGAAAAATAATGAAGCTGTCCATCAAAGTTATTGATAAGATATTGTGAAAGAATTTGAAAAGAGTTCAGGGAAGAGGATTATAACAGTTAATGGAGTTATCTTCCCTTGCTTCTTCATAATGGAGTTATCGTCCTTGGCTTGTTCATATTTAGTAATAAATCATTAAATAGAATGTAATTATAAAGTTATATGATCAAAATAGTTATGCAAATATTTTTATCATTTGAAACAAAAACAGTTTTTTAATTTTTTTAAGATAAACAAATAGACTTGTTAATAGTAAAGTAATAAGTAGTATGCAAGCCACCTTGTTTTAGTTTATCTATGAAAACATATTAACATAAAACCTATTTTGTAAGTTAACATATGTGGGATAAATAAATTGAATGAAATCTGGGCACCTCTTCAATAGTATGTCATACACTCTGTTAAGAGCATCAAGTCTTGTGCTAAACTATAGGGTTAAGAGTCCTCTCCAAAAGATTTCAGGCAGGGAGGTGGATGTCATTACATTATTATAATCTTCTAATCCATTATGAAACTCAATTAAATGCATTTATGAGACTCCTCGACAATTTTGTATGGGCTATGGTACTCAGGTGACCGTTAAGGCCACTTGGCCTCTTGTTACTTTTTTATGTTATTTCTTATAACGTACTCCTACAAAGCCTCATTTTATCATAACGTCATAAAAGCACAACGGCAACGCTCACCTACCGAACAACGAAGAAATCGTTTTAAAAACAATATTTTCCTTAAAATAATCTAAATATTTTTATCTCTATTTTGTTTATTGTGTTTACTTTAAAAAAATGGTATCAAAAAAATCAAAAAAAGGTATACATTCACTGTATTTTACTAGATTGTGCAAAAACTTGCGCAATGTAAACTAAAGTCAGCCTCCTTAAATTCGTAGATGGCCGACTGAAAATTTGTTAAACAATTTATTTTGAATTGTCATCCAATACGTAGGTGTCATAGTATGTGCTTTTTACTTATTTGGTAGCTCTAAGACCTCCAACTATTTTATCCACGGAAGTACAGCCTACCAATTATCATTATGGTGATGATGTAGAGCTCATCTGTAGAGTGGAGAGCAACCCTCCATCTGATCAGCTAGGATGGAATATGATTGTAAGTGCGGTGTCTGTTGTGGACTTTAAAACAGTTTCCGAGTGCACGCGGCGCATTTGATCGTGAGATATTTTTTTTTTTTAGAGATTAATGACTTTAATCAGATACAACCTTGAATAAGATGTGTTTAATATATGCACAAGCATTGTGTAAAGTAGAGTACAAACCATGTCTACATTACTTGATAACACATTACATTTAATATAAATTTGAAAGCTTTAAGATGGTTTTAACTGGCCAGCAAAATCTATATTAAGGACTCACGTCTAATATTGAAACGGGCTAAAATATATATAATGTATTTAAATTGTAAACAAATATGCAATAAACACTTTTTTTTCAAACGTAAAAACAATACTTAAAATACACAGCACTGATAAACAATAATTTTGTTTCAATTTTGATGTAGCAAAAAAGATATGAAATATCATTTAACTGTTATTTTAATTTTTTTTTTTATTTTTATTTTTTTTTTTTTTTTTTTTGTTTTACAGACTGATCCAAGCACAATTCCATCAAATATTAACTTGGTGTATGGTACAAACATGGTTAAGATACACATTCAACACCTTACCGCCGAGAACATAGCACAGTATCAATGTTTTGTACACAACTCTTTTGGTAAAGACGTTCAAACGTTCTCACTTCATCCACCGAAATAGTGTATCTTTTACCCGTCGGGAATAAATTATAACGGTTGAATTAATCTATTTACATAATGCTTTTTCAGATAAAAATAAATTAACAGACTGCGAGGCCATTTTTTTTTCCATGCAGCGTTTCGTTTAAAGCAATTAAGAACTACATCTTGAAACTTCATACCATTTTTGTAAGACCATTGCATTTGCGGATCAAGAACATTTTTCCGGGGGGGGGGGGGGCAAAGATTATTGAAAGGGGGAGGGGGTCCGAGGCAAAACTTTGGTAATTTATGCAAATTTAAGAAATTTGATTTTTCCAGGGGTGGGGTCCTCACCCCGACCCTTCCTACCGCTCAAGATCCGCGCAAGCATTAAATGAATTGTAAAATGGTTACACTGAAAAATATGACTAAATATTTTTATGCCATTTTCGATTTTTGTTTCAAAGAGGCATATTTTTAAAAATTAAACGTCGAAAAAAAACCCTCCTAAGTTGAAGTACGGTGTTTTAAATTTTCGCATACTTCATCGTGTCTAGTATAGCAGAGTGGTTATGCAGGATCAGAGGCGTAGCTTCATTGGCTTTTATTGAAGCACGGAAACAGGTGTTTCCACGTTGTCTTGTAAAAAAAATAATAAAAGCAAATAAAAAAATTAAGTAATATTGAACATAAGTTAATATAAATAAGAGTACCTTTAAGTATCTTTTTAGCCACATACAACGTTCTCGTATCTTCTTTAGAAGATCTCGAACAACTGGCGAGTTTTCAGCATTTCAGACACTTAATTTTGAGTATCAAGAAAAATATATATATATAATTCATCTTTTTTGATTTACTTACGGAGACATGTACTTGAGGAGAACAATTTGTGTTTCTAATCAGTTATTTTTTGGATAAGATGTTTTTGTAATCAAAATTTAATCATATCAATAATTATCTGAAGGCGTTTATTTTTAAAATCGCATTAATCAAAAACTGGCGTAAATTAATATATTTCAACAACTGTATTTTGTTCAATTGTTATGACAATTGTTTGATGATGTTGAGAATTATAAGAAAATCAATTGGGTGTCTGATGTTAAAAATTGTTTCATTTATTTAGGTTTTAACGAAATTTGGAATGCACAGAGATGCAACGAAGGTACATTATGTGTTATCAAACAAAGAATATTTGACCAAGCAAAACAAGAAATTTTTGCATGTATTGAAAATTCCAGTAAATGTTCATTTTATCGATACCTTATTTCACAACATTGCTTACAATACTACCTTACAAAACCCATATCTGCTAAGTTTCAAAAATGCATTTCTAAGATTAGATTGTCTTCTCATATTCTTGCTGTTGAAAATGGTCGATTTAATAGAACCACTAGAAATCAGAGAAAATGTATATATTGTAATATTAATTGTGTGGAAGATGAATTTCATTTTTTATTGGTGTGTCCTTTGTATGATATTTTTCGTAAAAAATATATTAAACCTTATTTTTGGAGGAGACCTTCAATGTTCAAACTTTTAAGCTCAAAAAATGTCAAAATTATGAATAATCTTGGAAAGTATATAAATAATAGTTTAAAATTACGAAATGATTTGTTACCATAAGTTAAGTCTATTCTCCTGTTCCACTTGCATATTTATAACACTGCGCCGGAAAATTATGCCAGTGCCAAGGTGTCATTTTTGCACCCGTTTAAGCTGCATATATCAAAAAATTTAAATATGTCATATGATAGACTGCTGCGTAAAGAGTTTATAACCACCTTTGTTATCATCGTATCTCACCTTTCAGGTGAGATAATTACCTTTCAAAAATAAATTCCTACTGGAAAAAAAATTTTCCCATAGGAAAAATAATATTCCTATCGGAAATTTGAAATTTCCTATCGGAATACAAGAACTTGCTACAGGAATTTCAATTCCTATAGGATTACATAAAATCCGATAGGAAATCCTGATTTCCTATAGGAAAACTACCTGTCTGAATCAAATTCCTACAGGAAATACCATTCTCCTATAGGAAGTATAATTCCTCTAGGATTTTTAGAAAATCCAATAGGATTGTCAATATTTCCTGTAGGAAAATCTTTTTCCTATCGGAATTATCATTTTCCTATGGGATATTAATTTTTAAAGGTAAATATCTCACCTGTCAGGTAGAACACACTAAAAGCAAAAGTGGTTATATACTCTCTAGACAATGGTCTATCATTTGGTATATATATTGGTTTTTCCGAAACTGCATCTTAAGCAGGTGCAAAAATGCCAACTTGGCACTGGCATAATTATCCGGCACAGTGTTTTAGATGATATATGTATTGTATAAACATACTGATGGGCTGTAAAGCCTAAAGTGAATAAAGAATGAATGAATGAATAAAATCATTAATCTTTGATTGTTGATTAGGCACGGACAATTATTTAACACGGAACAGGTCATACAATTGATTTGCCTTAGATGATATAGAGCTCAATTATGTGTAAGCGTCACAAGAAAAAAAAAGGAAAAGGCAGGACATTTGCTAACGGATATTCATATAAAATACTTTTCAATTTATTTTAAATCAAATACATTTAGTACATATTATCATGAGTTTTTAAATGTTTTTTAAATGAACGAGTACTCGACTATCGCTCGACTAAAGTCCCCGATTAATCGACTAAGCCAAACGAGTAAAATTGACATTCCTACATTAAATCAATATTTTTTTTGTAATATAGGATTTCCAATGTTTGATGTGATAAAAGATGAATTTTAAAAAGGTACTGTATACACGGTTATTTTTAGTCGGTGTAATATTCACCCTTCTCTGTTTGCAAACAGTTCGCCTCGTTTTATATTCGCCCAGACACATTTGTGTTTAAAGAAAGATAATTTGGTACATTTGAATTCGCCCAGTCTTAAATTCGCCTGCTGAAAAAGAAGGCGAACTGGGCGAAAATAAAACGGGAGCGAATTTTTCCCTGTATACAGTATTTCATAAAATTGATGAAATTATTTTTATGCTTTGCTATTGATACACATATGTGAACCTGTAAGTAATTTCATTATCATCTTTTTTTTTACATCTAAACTAACGTTTGATTGCATGTCCGTTTTTATTTTCAAGAATACGTTCACTCGTAATTTTAACAAGTGGCTTACACGTAATAGCATCTCGTTTCAAGAACCCAGATGAAGCAATAAATTTATAGAAAACCTTTATTGAGTTTCATTTCAAATTATTTTACATTGATATTTAAAAAAGTTTTTGCTTTTTACTAAAAGAAAGGGGTATACTACATGTGCAAAATATGTAGAGTCTCGCATTTAACTTTTGAACGTTGAAGTTATAATCTTATACATGTATAGATTTTGATGGATTGAATTATTTTATTTTAACCTTTGATTTCTTGTTTTCTATTATGTTAATGAGATCCACACGATAGGTCTAGAACTCTATCTTCCACCATTCCCTTGTGCTGCATTTTCTGAAGGGGCCGGAACACTGTCAGTAGAGTCCCCAGTATACATACATAGACAACAGCCTCGACAAGGAACCCCACTCCTGGAAATATGTGTGCGCTTAAGCCATAGATATTCAAGAAAACGATAGATCCCAAGAATTTCGACGATGTTTCTGCAGCAGATAGCAATGCAAACATTTTTCCCGCCTCGTCCACGTCAACCGCTTTGCTAACCAATGAGCGTAATGCGGAAGTGATCAGACCCGACATCGCTCCAATCGAAACCGACACAAACACCATCCAGGAAGTATTGCAAAACCCCGCCCACAGCAATCGAGTTAATTTGAATATGATTCCCAGAATGACTATTGAGATATCCGACATATGTAGGTGGATAGAAAAAATAGGAAGGAACATAAAAAGACACAACCCCTTAACGGCGTATTCAAGGGACATAAGGTAACCATACCAAGATTTTGGCCAGTTTAGAGGTCTCCTGGTGATGAATAAAAGATTGATGTCTGCTTCACCTGCTCTGCATATCTGTGTTGCAAGTGAAATGATCAGAAGAATTAGGATTATTTTTCGGTTGTTCAGAAATCTAGGCTTTGTAACAACACTCAGCGCATCTTTCAGGTTAGAAGGTCTGAACACTTCGCATAATTCACATCGCGTCGTTGTTTGCGAATCGTTTTCGGTTGTTTTTCGTTCGATCGTTTCGTCGAGAAGGACTATGGTGAAAATTATAGAGATGCCGTGAAGTAATGCAACACAGAGGAGCGTCATGCTAAGATCGAGAACGTCTTGGAAAATTCCAGAGAAAAACGAACCAATGCAGACACCGAGAAAATTCATGGCTAAAAGGATACCGAGGTTTTTAGTGCGATCCACAGACAAAGATACATCGCACACAATGCTATTGACTGCCATGGTTATGACAGAGCTTTTTCCAAAGAGTCCCTGAAGAGCTAGACCAAAGAATATCAAAGGAATTCTGTGCAACGGCACCAAATCACTCAAAATATAAAATAAGACGGCGAAAACACTTCCAAGGCTTGGCAGGAGAATTGGAATCTTTCGTCCATAGCGGTCACTGTACGATCCACATAGAAGTGCCAGAGGAATGGCGGGGATATTCAAAAGCAATCTGTAGTATATGAGATAATTTCCCGACAAGCTCTGCATGTGGTTTTCTAGGTCCGGATGTTTATCTAGGTCCATACACAGCGAGTTGTTTCTGTCCTTGCCGTACAGATATGTATCATAACACACGGCGGTCACCAGGTACGGTTTTGTTGTGGTGTCCAGCATTGATTCACCGATCTTATACAGAAAGAATATGGTATTTACCACCACCAAATCATGATCACCCCAAAACATGGCCCTAACCTTCTCTCCAAAGCTGCCTAAGCTTCGGGTTTCCTGCTCTCTGATGGGTGTCTGCTTTCTGGAATTTAATATTGGAATAACATATGTTAAGTAGTGGATAATTATAAGTTACACTTGAGTAAACAATTTCAGTAAAAAATGTTGTTATGCATAAAGTTGAACCAATAGAAATATACCTCTAACAAAATTTATGCAAAATCTGATGTATATGGTTGGCTATCATGGATGTGTTTAGTGTATAAATAAAAAAAACATCCCAAGATGGTATACATGTAATGCCATACAGAAACTTAACGTTTTAAAAGAAAGTATGAATTCGATCACTTAAACGTATGACATATTTACTTTTGATTGTTTTAAGCTATATATGATGTAGATATTATTCATAAAACGGCAAAGATGATAACACAAAAAATCATCATTAAGATGTTAACATGAAAAATACATCCAGCATTACGTTTACATTGAGATTTATTTTGATGAGTCATGCATTAATGAGGAAATACTACATGTATAGCCAACGCCTTAATATGATTAAAATGTCGTTATCCTTCGAGTCAATAAATGAAGTGAACTGTCTGTAGATAACGTACGTACGTGTTTAACTTATGTAATTATTCAGAAGACGGAATATTGGATTACTTTTCACTCATGTATTATTAATTAAATAATATTGTCCTTTCCAAAATTTTAGATTATTAGGAGTAATAATTTGTCATTTTAATAATCTAAATTTTTGTAAAGGACAATATTCTCATCAATATTCGTTGTTGATAATTCAAAGAGAAAGATATTGTATTAAAGCTTAAAGTATTTTTTTCAAAACCTGTTAGAAAAAAAAAAACCTTATGCAATGACCTTAGGTTTAAATATGTTCATTTAAAGACACATGAAGCAAATACATTTTTGGTATATACATGTACTAGTTATATAAAACACGAAAAAAAAAACATTGGAATTTTACTCTCTTTAAGTAAAACTGAAATTAGAATGTATCAGTAAGCGTTCCATATGTATGTTTCGTACTATACATGTAGTTAACATTTTGTAAACTATTAATAATTATTTACATGTTCTTGTATGAACATTGAAGTACATCAGGCGTGTCAACTTACAAAAAAATATATCTCATAAAGTTTATGATAAAGGAACCAGATGTAGGACTCAGATATATCAAAAGTGTGTCTCCCTTTCCATCTCGGAAAAAAAAATTGTTGTGTATGGAATAAATTTGATTCATTTATTTTTACATGTTAAAATTGTATTTGAGAGGACCCTCCATACATTTTAAACTCACGGAACATACATTCGTTGAGTCTGATTTTTGATCATTTAGCGTTTGAAACTACGCAAAGAACATCAACTGCAAGAGCAGGATATATTTCAACAAGAACGTCATCGGCTGTCATCGGACATCGTCATTGTCTTGTGATTGGTCGTTTGGTTTAAGGGGGGGGGGGGGGGGGGGATGGTTGGTTAATATATCAATATAGGTGTATACATGTTTCCATATAAACAAATGTTGAGTAAACAAAATTTCTTAACAATTTTTAAATTTGCTTTAAAATTTCAATATTCTCCTTTATCTCTATACAAAGCACTACTTCCAAAGGAAATTGTATATATTCTACCTAGATACGACCACGAACTAGCCAGCCTTATTAAGTAATGTCTGGAAGACAGGCGTTTGGGAGGAGGAGGCGGGAGGGGGGCTACAAACACAGTATTTTTTTAATGTTTTCTTAATTTTATAGTATTCTTATGAGTAGATAACATGAATGGGTCATTGAGATAATTAACCTATTCAATTGTACCTGGATATAAGATGTTATTGATCCGAAACCATTTAGTTGCAAATGATACTTAATTTTATTTCAACGAAGGTCGACTTTTATCTTTTAATGCACGTTTAATGAGAATCAAAGTAAACAAATGAACAATAAATTCTTACAGTGTAATTACGTTGGTATTTATTGAGAAAACACGGAGTTACTGAGGTAATTTCATTTAAGATATCTCCGTCGATAATCCTCCTCGTACGTCATCGGATTATTTTTGGACGCAATCAAAGAAAAGAGAAAGGAATTTTATTAATTTAAGTATTCTAATCTCCTATATTCCTACTGAGAGTGGGCCACAAACCTTCAAAGATTCGATTGAAATATCCGGAAACTGTTGTAATAAGGAAATCATTAAACTTCTATCATTTTACCAAGTCAACTAAATTGCAATATTCACATCCATTCGGAGAAATTTGATTCCAATTTTCAAAAAAAATTCAGACATTTTTATAATTTGAATTTGTGTTTTTCTTATGCCATGTTTATACATTTTCTAAGCATTAATAAAGTATTCGAAATAAGAAAGAAATTTTATAAAACATAATTATACGTATGTTCCAAGTAGATTGAAATTCATGCATTTATTTTCAATTATGAATGAAAAAAATACTTGAATATTAAGTTAAACTTTAACCCGTCTACAAATTTAGAATTAGCAAACGAATGAAAAAGTAAAAAAAGTGAAAAGTATACTAATAAATGTTCCATCTTTGACAATATTTTGCCAAAAAAATCCCCAACAACCTCATTCATATATTAATTTTTGTTACCAAATATTCTTACTTTCATTCTGCTTACGAAATGTTTTAGGTATAAGTTTAGGTCAATGTACTATGGTACAAGTCCACTTAAGAAAATATCTAGTCATTTGATGTACTCAATTACCTTAACAAAATTAAAAATACTGTACTTTACAAAAATTTACATTATTGGGAATCAAAATTTGTACACCACAAACACGACAAATTTTGTTTCCCAATAATTTGAATTTTTGTAAAGGAAACTATATAAATACATGTTCTTTTCCGCTATTTGATTATCTTTAATCTGTAATAAAAACTGTAAATTTCATTTTTAACAATCTGTAAATTTCAATGTGAGTTAAATACTTAAATTTATTTTAAAATAAAACAGAGAAAAATTCCTTCTATGACAAGTTTAGCAGCAATAGAAAAAAATCTTTGTACAGATCAAAACAAAACAAAATGCATTTTGTCAAAAAATATAATTAATTTTCCAAACGTGAATC
>WFKH01011926.1:24600586-24614494 GCA_016163765.1 Magallana hongkongensis
AGAATAGTACAATTATGCAGAATTTTGTTACATGATTTTACAAAAAAATACATAAATTGACATCCTACAACTGACAATGCACGTAAATATTTTTGTACTCCCCCATCCCCCCCCCCCCCCCCAAAAAAAAAAAAAAAAAAAAACACAATAAAAATAATAAAATGAGAAAAAGGTGGAGGGACCAAAAAATAATTCTCCAAAGTTGGGACTGCACCCCCTGGTCCAGTGAGCATTCCGATCATCATGTACCAATGTTTCCTATCAGTTTAACTGGGTCCTGTCAGTATAAATGTCAGTGTAGTTTACTGACTGATTGTAAAGATGTCCTCCTTCGCAAACTCACAGCCTAAATGACTCGGATTCAAACCGACGAAAGGGTTTTTGTATGAAAAGGTTTTTAAGTACATTATTTTTTTAAATTTTATTTTCGTATTGTATATGTACGTACGGTACATGTAGTTTGACCAAAAAAAAAAAAAGATGGAGATGGTTTTATTACGGGAATTTTTCGATTTTTTTTTTTTTTTTTTTTTTTTTTGAGATTAAATTTTGATCATAGCGGACTTTTACTTTAACCAAAGAAAGATAACTCTTTAAAAAAAATCTGTGGAAAGGGTTTGCGATTTTTTACCGCAAAAAAAGAAAGTATATAATTTTACAGTTCGCTTAGATTACATGTAACAAATATTGGGTTCTTTTATTTCTGAAAAAAAAACGCCTGGAGGGGGTCCAAAGTCAAAATTCACCGGGAAAATGGTAGGGGATCTCTGTGCACCTCTCTTAATGGAAATTATTGAGCTTGATTATATGTAACTAACATAGGCGTCAGACCCGGGGGGAGGGGGAGAGCTACGAGGGTCCACTTTTTGTGCAACGTTAGACCATAACCATTCTCCTTTTTTTTTTTTTGTTTTTCAATTTTTTTGTAATGTCCACCCCCCCCCCCCCCCCTTTCAATTTTCTTCTGACTCCACTGACTAAAGGACCAATAATGCGTGTACCGTCCTGACTGGCGTGAACCTCGGACTTTTAACAATAGAAATACAGTATTCTGGGCGTTTTATTTTCTACGTTGTCAGTGACTCACCGTAAACAATGTGCCTGCTGTACATGTGTTTATCCCATCCATAGAGGTTGATCCGAAACTGCGTCATTTCAACATGCAAACGAAGGCGCGGTAATATAGTCATGATCACTAAAACGCTTTGTAAAAAATCAAACTTTGTAATAATCGCAATCTCAGCCCAAGAAGTTGCTATTTTATAAAGCATTTTGATTGGCTGTATCGTAATATGTCACCAGCTCTATCAACCCTCGTAGACGCTTAAAATGGTCTTAACTTGAAGTATTTGTGGAGACAATGCAACATGCGTGTCTAAATATGATTAGAAAATCGAAAGATACAAACATAACCTTGAACATGAAATCATAAACAGCTTGCGAAACGATATTGTATTTGCAACATATTATTAGTATCTAATATTTGAACTAATGTAATACAACACCGTAATACGTTGTCTGATGATATTTCACTTAGTTTCAAGATAAACAGGTTTAATATATACATAATAATATGGCAATGGTAAACTGTTAGTAAAAAAAAAGGCTTTTGTAATCCGGTAGCCTTAAAGTAGGCGAAGGAGGGGGAAGGGGGTGTTCACATGATTATATAGAACATAAGGGACATTCCACTAACATTTTATAGAACGCCACGCCATCATATTGAGCGCGCTGTCAATTAGTGATAAAAAAGGGCGGCGTGCATGATTGTAAATCGAACGGACCGTGAAGTTTTAACACGCAGTTTTTTGAAGGGCAAGTCACGGCAATCATTAATGTCCTATGTGGTTGGCCATCTTGTGTGCATGTCAACAAATCTTCTGTTGGTTGAAAATCGAAGGTCTCAGTTCTGTACACATATGGAATAGTCCATGAGTAGCATAGTAGGAGGAATTAGCGCGGCCCTTAAATGACGTACGGATGCACAATTATCATTTACAGGTTATCCCTGGATATAGACATTATGATAAACCGAAATTGGTGTTCGGGTGGCAGCTGTCATTTAGGGGCTTGTGCTCTCAGTCGCGTAATCAATGACATTGTAGACGCGGGGTGGATTAATGATTGAATTAAATGATAAGGTTAAAACAGACTGCATCCATAATTTTTTTCATAAACTTTAAGGTTGTCTGACATCGCTGTTTAATTATAATAAAAACGGTCTACCATTATCATGCATTCACTTCCTCTCTCTCTCTCTCTCTCTCTCTCTCTCTCTCTCTCTCTGCTCTTTCGCTCTCTGAATCTCCTTTCCGTTTTTTCTTACACCCCGTATTTGTTTTCTACGCCAAAGCTGCTTGGTTTGATTTTATATCAACTTTTATGTTATGCTTTAAAACGATCATTTGTTTAGTATGTGTATTATATCATTCCTTGCACTAATTTTACTGGTCAATGAAGCCATATCTCATTAGGAATATAATATACATAACAAAACAAACAATACATTAATTAATCTCCGAGTTCATGCATGCACCGGGTACCCCGACCACAGACTTGTTTATCTACCGTCGTAAACGAAATATTAAATATTCTTTTAATATTACTTTGTTTAATTATTTGTTGGGGTTTCTTAAATGTTTATGCCAGTTTTCATCAAAATTCGTCACTTAGAAAGCGAAATATTCGAGTTGTCTCAATAATTTCCGAACAACCCTCGTACATGTAAATGTATCATAGAAGCGGCGACGCCGTTTTTAGTTTTATTTTGACTCTTGTATTGTTGATTTGAAGAATCTTTGATGGCAGTTTGGACACAATCAAACTCATTCACCAAATAGCCCTAGACTGATTGGTAATGTGTTACAAAAAAGATGTGATCAATGTCCATCGATCCCCCAAAAGGTAATAAATTATTCGTAATTTGATAATAAAATCCACGCCTGTACTATTTTTGGACAAAGTGTCCATATACATAATAAGAATATGATTCCATTGGTAATCAGTATACAAATGCATATACTGTACTTGCACGCAGTGATCCTTGATATTTCCTTATGAAAATGTACATGTATAACTCTGATTTAAAACCTGCAGGCAAAATAACACATAAAAAAAGCACTTCAATGCGTTCCCGACAAACCATATTGAAAAGAGAGAGAGAGAGAGAGAGAGAGAGAGAGAGAGAGAGAGAGAGAGATGTACATGTATATTGTCATACATGTAGATAATGAATGTTATTTACATTGTAAATGATTAATAATATTAAAAAAGATAATAATATGGGGGTTTTTGTGCATTATCATTTATTAGGGTCTTCCGTTTCCAACGGAAGACCCTCTTGTTTTTCTTCGGTTTCTTTTTATTATTATTTTATTTTTTATTTTTTTTCTGACACCTTCTCGGCTTTATATCTCAAAAAGTTTTCTTCCGATTTCCATGAAATTTTCAGAGCTTTTGTAAAGTGACCTTGCCTTAACGATGTTGAAGTTTCAGAGATAACGTCACTTCCGTTCAAATTTGACGGCCATTTTTTATTTTTAAAAAAGTGATTTTGTCCGGAAAAAATCTCAAGATCCGTGGAATATATTGCTTTCAAATTTTTGCAGATGATAGATGTATCAATAGCATAGTGTACTGGGGGGTTTAAATTTTTATTCATTTATTTTGCTCGAAACCGGAAGTAGTTTCGATTTTTTGAAATTTTCTTTTTTTTTAATTAAAAAAAATTAAAGCAACAGTGTTTCAGAGTATTTCATGGTAAATTCAAATATGAATCCGTTTTAAAATCGGACAATGCATTACATAGATATCGGGGTTTAAAAATTGAAAATTCCGGAATTTTTGATTCCGTGTTCTTGGTTTTAAAAATAGCGTAAAGTTCAAAGTGTAATTAACTTGTACCAAAAATAATTCGATAATTGTTAAATCGTACTTGAACACATTCAGATCTTTTTTTGTTAAGTTGTTCTTGAAATCGTAAAGGTTTTTGTTAATTCATACTTAAATTCATTCGGATTTTGTCAAGTCGTACCAAGAATTTTTCGATTTTTTTTTTAATCTTTTTGTTTTAGGTACCTTGTTATTGGTTTAAGAATTCTTATTCTTGCTGGAACTTTTAGCTTGCTCTCGACATTAACGGAAGACCCACTCGTTGCTTTGCAACGAGCTTTGCTCTAGTTTTATTTATTTTATTTTACATTGTTTGTTTCATATAAAATTTTTGAATTTTCTAATTTGATTGCAGATCATTTATAATCCAGTTTTATTACAAGACTTTGTTGGCGGGGGAAACCAGCTACAAAATGGAAGGTTTGGTGGAAATGCTGGATTTGGCGGAAATGCAGGATTTGGTGGTAATGGGGGATTGGGCGGAAATGGGGGATTAGGAGGAAATGGTGGCGGTGGAATACCAGTCGGAACTACTTTTCCAGATGTAGGAAACGACAATACGTTTTTCGTTGATACCACACCACAGCTACAAGGCGGAGGACCTCAGGGTAGGACTATATTATTGTAACATGTAACTGTATATATGTTTCGTTTAGGTCCCGGCCAGGATATCTATTTGGTGAATAAGTTAGATTGAGATCCCTATACCATGCAATTATGCATATCGAAAACGAATATGTAAGCATTTGCCGATTTACATTTGTTTGAGTTACTTTGAAAAGGAATTGTAGTATCTTTTTGTAACATATATTTTTCAAGCACTATGTAAAACGAATAATTATTCTTAAAAATGTCCTGGTTCCCTTGTTTGTCGGATTTCGGAAAAATTAAGATTTGTTAATGCAGATTCATTTTGCATTGGGTTTTTTTGGAATATAGCGTAATATATAGCGTAGTATTCTGACAGCTCATTTGTAAACATTGCATTGTCATTGAAGTCTTTGAACCACAGTCTTTAGTTGATGCGAATTTGGTAAATAAATGTCGATTGTCATCCCTGTATTGAACGCAATTTAAGGTGGCTCACTACACATTGAAATAGTATCTCAAATCCGCAGAAAATTGCTTGATTATGAAAGATATCATGATGTATAAAGTATTACATAAGTCGAAAAGGCGAAAAATATGCAATTTCGGATAAATCAAATAATGATTTTCATTAAACGATTCAGTAAATATAAACAAAACCTCCTAGCGGGTTCTAGTTCGGGATCTGCGGTTCACAAGCCCGATTCTTTAACCACTGAGCTATGATGATAGTCAACCAAAGCTACTGATACAAACAATTTAACAAAACATTTAATTCGCCATTTTGTAACGTGGTGTCATAAAAAGTAACGACCACTTAATTGATATTCATGTATACATGTATGATGCCGAGTTACATGTATCACTGAACTATAACAACATACTTCTTATAGACACTGTTTTATGTATTACGTTATTTAGGTACACCTGGATTTTGCTACCTTCCACGTTTAACCGGAAATTGTCGGGGCCGGTTCCTAAGTTACTACTATGATGGCGTCACCAGGCAGTGCCGGGTGTTCTTTTACTCCGGTTGCCAAGGAAACGAAAACAGGTTCCAAAATAGACAGGAGTGCCAACGAGTCTGTGGAAATGGCGGCGCAGGTTTGTATTTAAATAGGTCAAGGGCAAACTAAATGTGCGACGTCATTGATTGGAGTGAATATGATGTAAAACTGTGGGCTTGTAGGATAACTATTACACATCCTAAAAAACAACACTCTCGTATTCAAATATTCGAAAAATAAATCGGTTATTAAACTAACTGGCTAAGTCTAATAAACTAAGGGAAATCACTTTCTACCCGATTGTTTCATTCGAATACATTTAAAGTCTGTAGATTATTTGAAAGCAGACGCTTAAGCTTCATGTAGCTTTTATAAATATATAAATATATATATATATAAAATCATATAAATATATATATATAAAATCATATAAAAACTGATTAAAAAATTGACAATATAGGTGTAATACAAAGGGAACATCATTGATTTGAAATGCTAAGTAAAATAAAATACACCAAAAATTACAAAACTGAAAGGTAAAGTACTTATCTCTGTCATGGCCCTATGCATTCTTGAAACGTTTAACCAAACTTCATATTAAAGATATCAATCACACTTTAATAGGGTCCGTTATGCGTAGGGTCTGCGATGCGTACAACCGATAGCAAAACAATACACCATTACACAAGAATGTAACTACGAACGCTGATGTATACCGGAAATTGGAAAACGAAGGTGAAAGCAAACGAGACTTACAGACCCTATTATTTATTTATTTATTTAATTCATCTTTATCGACATAATCGTTACCATGCATAAATGTCAATATATTTTTAGTAAAATACATCTGTTAGACCAGTAGTTATGGGGGTTTTTTTTTATGAAAGATGGCTTTACAGATCACATCGCATAAATCATTTCGGTAGTAATATGTTCTTCATGCAGGCGATGAGGCGATAACACCTCAAAATAATATTACACTTCAAGATAATATATATTTTTTCTTTTCTCAGGTGAGGATGTCTGTACTCTCCCCGCGGTCACCGGACCGTGTCGTGCCAATAGGCCTCGCTTTTACTACAATTCTGTTTCTGGACAGTGCGAGCTCTTCCGGTATGGTGGTTGTCAAGGAAACAGAAACAACTTCCCCTCTCTACAAGCCTGTCAGCAGAGATGTGGAGGAGATGGCGGTATTTTTCCACCAGGTAAATCTCAGCTTTCTAAAAACCACAACAGTCTATAGAATTTCCATTAAAAGCAGATCAGATCAATATACATTCATTTACCTCCAAACCTCCTATCGTAAAGATATTCAAATTGTCAATAAAAAAATATTGAAACTGATTGAAGTCTGATACTAGTATGTAAGTGAACGTCATTTTTATGGACATTAGAAATATTTAATTTACTATTCACCGTAAGAAACAAGAGTGAGAAAGATAAAGTGTAAGAGGAAGGAAAGAAATAAAAAAGAAAGAAAGATAGTGAGAAAACGAAACTTAGACAGAAAGACAGAAAAATAAAATTAAAGAAGGAAAGAAAAATAAAGAGACAAGGGTAGTGTTTGCAGTCCATGTTATGGTAAAGTTGAATATAATTTAAAAGCTGACTTGAAATACATATTCATGTTAAAGGATTTTTTACTACAGGAAGTCCTTGCACTTTACCGCATGCGCAGTCCGGTAATTGCCAAGCCTTCTTCCCGTCGTGGACCTATAACTCCGTCACCGGACGTTGTCAGGAGTTTGTGTACGGTGGATGTGGAGGAAACCGGAACCGGTTCAACTCACTGATGGACTGCCGCCGGATATGTGTAAACGGGGGTGGCGGAGGTGACGTCACGCCAGGTGAGTCCATTATGTAGAAAACATCTTGACCAGTATTGTTTCGTATAATCCGTTAATGTTAGGTCATCAAAACAAAAAACAAAACCCACAATGACATGTACTTATATTTATTTTCTCTATTATATTCAATTTATCTATCTATAGATATCGATATATTTTCATCTCTTTTTTTGTTTAACAATTGTACGCATTTTGACACATGACATTAGAGAGATATATAATGTTATATTTATTTTAGGAAAAATTCATTTTTTTCTCAAGTTTTTTCATTGCAAGAGTGCAGAGAAAAGCAGAGAGAGAGAGAAAGAGAGAGAGAATGAGAATGGGAATTACCTAACGAATCGTTAGAATGAAGGCCATGGAGGCAGCTATCATACAATGCAAATGTTTTAATACAATATTTACTGAGAAATACCATTTGCTTTAAACCTATATGTAGGCGACATCAATGCAGACTTCATAAGCCTTAAATGTATATATAAGCAGGAAATATCCGCTTGTTATTCTTTCTTGAAACGGTTTCAAAATGTCAATCTTAATGTCTTTGTATAATCTAGTATATATAAGCAACGACAATAATTTTTAGTCCTTAAAAAATACAACAGTTTAAAAAGCTCAATGTGTGTGGCTACCACTAAATATGGCCTTTGAAATGTATAATTAAACTTTCATGAGCGACAAAAAAAAATGTTTTTCTTTAAAGAGATGACAGTTTTAAAATGTCGATGTGTATCTAATGAAAAATGAATTAATATACATTAATATATAGTCATTAATTAATATGCAATTGATTTATCCTAAATGAATTGAGTTACCCCTTTGGTGCCTCCTTTTAAGCTGTGTGCCGGTTACCCAGTGATTCCGGTCCCTGCCGGGCCTTTTTCCCACGCTGGAGCTACAGCATGACAAATGGGCAGTGTGAAAGGTTCATTTATGGCGGTTGCGCCGGAAACGGAAACAACTTCCAAACACGTCAACAGTGTGAAGACACGTGCTCAAACGCCGGAGGAGGTATACATTTATATTCTTTAATTTATCATACCTCTGTGTCTTTTTTATCCATAAAATTAGGACGATTAAACATGTTATTTTATCTTTCCGAAATAATTCTTGTAATTGAATAGTCTACGAAACTCATCTTCACCAGCAGAAATTTATTTCCCTCGTTTTTAATGTCGGAAAACATCGTTGTAAACCGGGTCGCTACGTTGAATTCAAAGTCCGATAACTTGAATGTGTTTACCGTCAACAAACTGCATTGCCGGCAAATAGAGTTTTTCTTCGGTATAATAAAATATATATCATATCACGTTTTGGCCAATTTAGAAAGTCACTGTGATATCTTCCTAATAGGCAGTAAATAGGTATATAATATAAATATCGTCTTAGCTATCATCATATATTGGGCAATTATTATCGTAATATACTGGAAATGATCGCAACCTAACGATACCTGTACGGTTTTAAATATACATAAACATATTTTAAAAAAATTTACAGGAAACGGAAACCAGATTTGTATTCTTCCAGAGGATTCTGGGCCTTGCATGGCAGCCATTCCCAGGTGGCATTATAATGCCCGCTTTAGGAGATGCGAACGATTTCTGTACGGTGGCTGCCAAGGAAATGAAAACAATTTTGAATCTTGGGGACAGTGCCAACGTGTTTGTGGACGAAATGTTGGATAAATTCAAATGGCTGGCCACATGTGATTTTCGGACACGTGAATTGCAAAATCGGAAAACTGGGTGTACTGTAGATGTTTAAACTTTTGAAGTAGATTGCAAACACACTTGTCTAGCTAGTTTTTTGGGTTTTTTTATCCAGGAAAATGCTCGAATCAGCGATTTATGAATCTTATATCAAATTGATATCTTTTCGCAAACAGTAATGCAATCTATAAGAAAATGTTGTTTATTCACATCTTGTTAAACATTTGTGGTTAACATGTGTGTAGTTATGTAAACATTTAATACATAAAATATTTAAAAAACAGTATCCTTTTTATAATTTTATATTTGTTTCACTATGCATTCATTTTTAGTGTATAGTGGATACACGTTTGCACACTGAGTGATTTCATATGTGTCCTCATCAAACTAAGGGAATTGGAATATAATAATACCTGCCATTGAAAATAAAATCGAAACATTATAGAAATGGATAGAACAAATATTATATCGAAACATCAGACACCTTAAACAAATCTGTATCTTCACAAAGTCAATGCGATGATTTTATTTTTTTTTAATTGAATTTTTCACTTTCACAACACATACAATCATGTACATACGTGACATATCTCGTACATTAGTTTATACAATCATATAAGAAAACATTTAACTATTTTATATTGTACATTCCTTATATTGTGAAAGTATATTTTGGAAGAGAGAGAGAGAGAGAGAGAGAGAGAGAGAGAGAGAGAGTGGTAGGGGCATTGTTTTCATATGTATATAAAATATAAATCATATTCACGTGATAGGTCTCTTTAACAGGGATACTGGCCAGAGGAAAAAGAAAAACAAAACAAAAAAAGCATCACATACATATCATGCTGATTAATCATATACTCCTACACTCTTGTAAAAACACCATAAGTGTACACGGACAAATATGGATGCTTAATAGTTGAATGTTCAGATGATTTCCAGATCAGATCTGATGCAATCATCCTCTTCTTTCCTGCTCCTTACATTGCAATATTTACTCATGAACTCTTCTTTGAAGTCCTGGGTCATTTTGGTAATGTTCAATAACTCTTCCCAAACATTTTTATTGAAGGCATTGATCTCGCAGCGAGCGTGTTGTTTCAGTCTTTTCAAACCAGCGCTGTGAACAGTTTCGGTTGTGATGACCTCTGAATGACCATCTTTTTTACAAGACTCCCGTGCAATCATGTACAAGCTTGTGACATACATGGTCAAACGAACATTTTCGTTAGCATCCAGGTACTTCAGCAACTTATCCGCGCATGTGTGATTTGGTGAAGAGCAAGGGGAATTGTTCATAAATACTGTTACGTACCTCACTTCACTCTTTTTCTCCAACTCCTGTAATAAGAACTCCTCCGCATGTGTATCCTCTTCACCAAATGTTTTGTCCTCTAAGTTGACTGTGCTGTTATCATCTATTTTGCAGATTAAGCATGTTGATTTGGCCTTATCCCAGTCTTGGTGATTAAGATTTGTGTCATACATTTGCTGTAACATTTGCTTTTGTTTTGTTACAACTGCAAAATATATGAGGTAAGGTAAGAAATGCATGTAGTATTGTTTTAATGTTGAAACATTCAGTTTTACTAAATCAACTTCAGATTGAAAAATCGTTGCCAATGAAAATGTATGTTTCAGGGTTTTTCATGATCATTAAAAAATTGCATTTAATATTTTTGTTGCACAATTAAGTAAGGAATGTTAACGCATGAACGTTTATATACAGTGAACAATGAAACATACAAGCCTAACATAAGCATGTGTTCGGGTTAGATCCGGGGGGTTTGTTATTTAGTGTTTAAATCATTTTTTTCCGGGTTAAGACAGTTTTGTCGGAATTTTACATGTTGTATTTATCAAGAAAAGGTCCGTCAGTGCGTAAGTAATATTGGCAAAATAAGAAACTAATTGTCATAATAATTTAAAATTTGAGAGTGTGTATGAGAAGTCTTTTTTATTCTGTTAAATTTTAGGTTAAAACAATAAGCGTTATAACCCTGACGAGGACTTTTGATTCTTTGTGAAACATTTCAACGCACGGACTTTCAAATATGATTTTAGATCATTTTTATGAATCATTATTTTAGGGTTTTTTTTTTTTAGATATTAATACGTTTGTATAACATATTTCGTATGGCACAATTGATTTAGATTATTGTGAGTATAACTGATTTGATTACACATATTGTACCATTTCTTGCCAGTGCATTTTTACGTCATTTTTCGTATATAATTTTATGTGTTGATAAAATGACGTAACAATGCACTAGCGAGAAATGGTACTCGGCAAGAACTGATCGCACGCCAGTTAAAGTAGCATTCAATAAAAAAAAGGTTGGACCTATTGTTATCCGTGTCACTATAACTCAGATTGAATTTAATCAGCCATTGAATCTGAAATATTGTTTAACATTGAAAAGGCTGAAGAAGAAGTGGTGGGAAGCAGCGAGCAAGTTTGGAATTGTTCACATACCTTATATGATTTTCGATCTTTGATAAGTACAATATATCTTTCGTCATAACAGCAAAAACTGAATTTGCTTAGATATACTATATCATATGCTATTATTTTATAAGCAGCCTCGTCCGTATGGTGAATTGAACCCAGTGCTGTATAGTTGTATCAGAGACAGGCATTACTGAATCGGCTTGAAAGATGTAATCATTTTCCGAAAAAGGCAACGGAAAATTGGCAAAAAAAAAAAAAAATATTCTTCATTATCTGATATGTCAGTTTATGGAATCAGTTATTATACCGGGAGTATTACATGTACTCACCAAATCTTGACTCTGGGGATATCCCTAGAATTCCTAAATGAATAAAAAGAGAAACTTGTGAATAATAAATGTGAAATTGATTGATGAACATCCGTGCAGACATGTGTCCTTTTTGTTTTACATCAATTTGATCTCATGTTCATGTAAAAGAGATAAAAGTAGTTCCAATCAAATTTAGTTAAAGATACTTAAAGCTAAAAATATGTATGTATATTACAAATTGAGCATTTCGCTTCAATTTAACTCGGGAAAAAATTAAATAAGTACTGTACCAAAAAGTACATTGTTCAGATAAAGGGAGATGTAAAAGACGACTCAACAATATTTCAGAAGCAAATATTCATCTTTGGACTTAAATTAAACAGACTAGTTTGTCAGGATCGTTTTTGATACATCAGTTATGAATAAAAGCTTTTTTTAAATAATTTTTTATTTGGTGACTTTATGTTTTTGAACCACAAGGAAAACATGCACAACATAAGTCTAGTTTATTACAGTATTGGCGATATGTTCTCATTTTAGTTATATTAATTGTTCGTATAACATGTATTTTCTTTGTTATAGGCGTGATGTGAAAGTTAATAAAGATGGTGGTATTGGTGCTTTAAACCAAATTAAAGCAAGCATTTTCATAATGTGATTGTCATATTGTGTTATTTCCAGTTTATAAACTGATAGTCAAGTTCACAACAGCAAAATGTTTTGAGACTTAAGCTGACATAGATATGCTTCAAAATTACCTGATAGAGACAGCTTTTCCAATTGACCAGAGAGGCGTTTTACATCTGTGAAAATATTAATATGCGATTAAATACAATTATATTGAAAACTTTATTTTAGAACATATTGGTGTTAAATTGAAATGTTACAGGCCACTGCTATGGAACTGTTATGCATTTACGATAATTCAATATTAAATAATCTTTATGTATTTTTTATACCCGCACTTTCTAAAGAAAGTTCGGGTATATTGTTGTTGTCCTGTTCCGTCCGTCCGTCCGTCCGTCTGTCCGTCCGTCTGTCACGTTTTACTTTCTCAAACTGCTCTTACATCGTATAAACTAGCAATCTGAACTCTTGGAGTTTGATTGGGGGTGTCATGTTGTTTTGTAAAATGGTTTCAAAAATTCTCTGGTAGTCCTGGGGGTCAAATAATTGGTAAAAAATGACGTTTTTTCACATAAAACCTTCTTCCTCGAACTCCTCCTACATTTTCAACAATAGACAAATCATCTTTTGGAATATGTTTTGGGGTATCCTATAGATGTGCAATAAGGTTTCGAAAATTTCAATTTTGCCCTGGGGGTCATTTGGTGGCTGAAAAATGACGTTTTTTAACAAAAAATCTGGTTTAAAAAACGTCATTTTTTTTTTGCAGTAGCCAAATGATCTTCTAGAATATGATTGGGGGTGTCATTTTGAAGTGTGATCGGGTTTCAGAATTTTTTTTTTCATCACAGGGATCAGTGGGCAACAAAAAATGACGTTTTTTTGCAAAAAAAGTATGGTTCCCGTAACTCCTCTTACAACTTTTGGAGTAGCTCTGTCATCTCTTGGGATATGATTGGGGCTGTCCTATAGATGTGCAACAAGGTTTTAGAAATTTTAATTTCATCCAGAAAGTCAAATAGTAGCAGAAAATTGACGTTTATCACTCCTAAACAAAACCTACATCCCAGAACTCCTCTTATGATTTAATGAATAGACACATCATAACTTGGGATATGATAGAGGCTGTCCTAAAGATGTGCAGTAAGGTTTTAAAAATTTAAATTTCATCTAGGGAGTCAAATAATAGCAGAAAATTGACGTTTATCACTCCTAAACAAAACCTACATCCCAGAACTCCTCTTATGATTTAATGAATAGACACATCATATCTTGGTATATGATAGAGGCTGTCCTAAAGATATGCAGTAAGGTTTTAAAAATTTAAATTTCATCTAGGGAGTCAAAAAATAGCAGAAAATTGACGTTTATCACTCCTAAAAAAACCTAGATCCAAGAACTCCCCTTATTATTTAATGAATAGATACATCATATCTTGAGATATGATAGGGACTGTCCTATAGATGTGCAATA
>WFKH01011926.1:24628597-24650972 GCA_016163765.1 Magallana hongkongensis
AAAAAAAAAAAAAAAAAAAAAAAAACCATAAAAATAATAAAATGAGAAAAAGGTGGAGGGACCAAAAAATAATTCTCCAAAGTTGGGACTGCACCCCCTGGTCCAGTGAGAATTCCGATCATCATGTACCAATGTTTCCTATCAGTTTAACTGGGTCCTGTCAGTATAAATGTCAGTGTAGTTTACTGACTGGTTGTAAAGATGTCCTCCTTCGCAAACTCACAGCCTAAATGACTCGGATTCAAACCGACGAAAGGGTTTTTGTATGAAAAGGTTTTTAAGTACATTATTTTTTTAAATTTTATTTTCGTATTGTATATGTACGTACGGTACATGTAGTTTGACAAAAAAAAAAAAAAAATGGAGATGGTTTTATTACCGGAATTTTTTGATTTTTTTTTTATTTTTTTTTTTTATTGAGATTAAATTTTGATCATAGCGGATTTTTACTTTAACCAAAGAAAGATAACTCTTTAAAAAAATCTGTGGAAAGGGTTTGCGATTTTTTACCGCAAAAAAAGAAAGTATACAATTTTACAGTTCGCTTAGATTACATGTAACAAATATTGGGTTCTTTTATTTCTGAAAAAAAAAAAAACGCCTGGAGGGGGTCCAAAGTTAAAATTCACCGGGAAAATGGTAGGGGATCTCTGTGCACCTCTCTTAATGGAAATTATTGAGCTTGATTATATGTAACTAACATAGGCGTCAGACCCGGGGGGAGGGGGAGAGCTACGAGGGTCCACTTTTTGTGCAACGTTAGACCATAACCATTCTCCTTTTTATTTTTTTGTTTGTCAAGATTTCTGATAAGTCTAGCCCCCCCCCCCCCCCCTCCCCCTTTCCTTTTCTCTCCACTGACTAAAGGACCAATAATGCGTGTACCGTCCTGACTGGCGTGAACCTCGGACTTTTAACAATAGAAATAAAGTATTCTGGGCGTTTTATTTTCTACGTTGTCAGTGACTCACCGTAAACAATGTGCCTGCTGTACATGTGTTTATCCCATCCATAGAGGTTGATTTGAAACTGCGTCATTTCAAATGCAAACGAAGGCGCGGTAATATAGTCATGATCACTAAAACGCTTTGTAAAAAATCAAACTTTGTAATAATCGCAATCTCAGCCCAAGAAGTTGCTATTTTATAAAGCATTTTGATTGGCTGTATCGTAATATGTCACCAGCTCTATCAACCCAACAAAGTATTTGTGGAGACAATGCAACATGTGTGTCTAAATATGATTAGAAAATCGAAAGATACAAACATAACCTTGAACATGAAATCATAAACAGCTTGCGAAACGATATTGTATTTGCAACATATTATTAGTATCTAATATTTGAACTAATGTAATACAACACCGTAATACGTTGTCTGATGATATTTCACTTAGTTTCAAGATAAACAGGTTGAATATACATAATAATATGGCAATGGTAAACTGTTAGTAAAAAAAAGGCTTTTGTAATCCGGTAGCCTTAAAGTAGGCGAAGGAGGGGGAAGGGGGTGTTCACATGATTATATAGAACATAAGGGACATTCCACTAACATTTTATAGAACGCCACGCCATCATATTGAGCGCGCTGTCAATTAGTGATAAAAAAGGGCGGCGTGCATGATTGTAAATCGAACGGACCGTGAAGTTTTAACACGCAGTTTTTTGAAGGGCAAGTCACGGCAATCATTAATGTCATATGTGGTTGGCCATCTTGTGTGCATGTCAACAAATCTTCTGTTGGTTGAAAATCGAAGGTCTCAGTTCTGTACACATATGGAATAGTCCATGAGTAGCATAGTAGGAGGAATTAGCGCGGCCCTTAAATGACGTACGGATGCACAATTATCATTTACAGGTTATCCCTGGATATAGACATTATGATAAACCGAAATTGGTGTTCGGGTGGCAGCTGTCATTTAGGGGCTTGTGCTCTCAGTCGCGTAATCAATGACATTGTAGACGCGGGGTGGATTAATGATTGAATTAAATGATAAGATTAAAACAGACTGCATCCATAATTTTTTTCATAAACTTTAAGGTTGTCTGACATCGCTGTTTAATTATAATAAAAACGGTCTACCATTATCATGCATTCACTTCCTCTCTCTCTCTCTCTCTCTCTCTCTCTCTCTGACTGCTCTTTCGCTCTCTGAATCTCCTTTCCGTTTTTTCTTACACCCCGTATTTGTTTTCTACGCCAAAGCTGCTTAGTTTGATTTTATATCAACTTTTATGTTACGCTTTAAAACGATCATTTGTTTAGTATGTGTATTATATCATTCCTTGCACTAGTTTTACTGGTCAATGAAGCCATATCTCATTAGGAATATGATATACATAACAAAACAAACAATACATTAATTAATCTCCGAGTTCATGCATGCACCGGGTACTCCGACCACAGAGTAAACCGTCGTAAACAAAATATTAAATATTCTTTTAATATTACTTTGTTTAATTTATTGTTGGGGTTTCTTAAATGTTTATGCCAGTTTTCATCAAAATTCGTCACTTAGAAACGGAAATATTCGAGTTGTCTCAATAATTTCCGAACAACCCTCGTACATGTAAATGTATCATAGAAGCGGCGACGCCGTTTTTAGTTTTACTTTGACCCTTGTATTGTTGGTTTAAAGAATCTTTGATGGCAGTTTGGAAACAATCAAACTCATTCACCAAATAGCTGTAGACTGATTGATAATGACATATGTGTTACAAAAAAAATGTGATCAATGTCCATCGATCCCCCAAAAGCTAATAAATTATTCGTAATTTGATAATAAAATCCACGGCTGTACTATTTTTGGACAAATCGTCCTATACATAATAAGAATATTACTCCATTGGTGATCAGTATACATATGCATATTCTGTACTTGCACGCTGCGATCTTTGATATTTCCTTATGGAAATGTACATGTATAACTCTGATTTAAAACCTGCAGGAAAAAAACACATAACAACATATCCCGACAAACCATATTGAAAAGAGAGAGAGAGAGAGAGAGAGAGAGAGAGAGAGAGAGAGAGAGAGAATACGTTTACTATATTGTCAGATATTTTGAATGTTATTTACATTGTAAATGATTAATAATAAAAAAGATAATAATAGTTTAATTTTTTATTTTGTGCATTATCATTTATTTTATTTTTCATTATTTGTTTCATATAAAATTTTTGAAATTTCTAATTTGATTGCAGATCATTTATAATCCAGTTTCACTACAAGACTTTGGTGGCGGAGGAAACCAACCACAAAACGGAAGGTTTGGCGGAAATGCTGGATTTGGCGGAAATGCAGGATTTGGTGGTAATGGGGGATTTGGTGGTAATGGGGGATTGGGCGGAAATGGGGGGTTAGGAGGAAACGGTGGCGGTGGAATACCAGTCGGAACTACTTTTCCAGATGTAGGAAACGACAATACTTTTTTTGTTGATACGACACCACAGCTACAAGGCGGAGGACCTCAGGGTAGGTATATATTATTGTAACATGTAACTGTATATGTTTCGTTAAGGTCCCGGCCAGGATATCTATTTGGTGATCAATTAAGATTGAGATCCGTACACCATGCAATTATGCACATTGGATACGAATATGTAAGCATTTGCCGATTTGCATTTGTTTGAGTTACTTTGAAAAGGAATTGTAATAGTCTTTTGTCACAGAGGTTTTCAAGCACTGTGTAAAACTAATTATTATTTTTAAAAATGTCGTGATTACCTTGTTTTGTCGGATTTCGGAGAATTTAGATTTGTTTATGCAGATTCATTTTGCTTTATTTTTATTTATTTATTTTTTTTAATATAGCGTATTATTATTCTGACAGCTCATTTGTAAACTTTGCGTTTTCGTTGAAGTCCTTAAATCACAGTCTTTAGTTAATACGTATTTGGTAATGTCGATTGCCATCCCTAAATCAAACGCAATTTGAGGTGGCTCACTACACCTTGAAATAGTTTCTCAAATCAGCAGAAAATTTCTTGACTATGAACGATAGCATGAAGTATAAAGTATTACATAAGACGAAGAGGCGAAAAATATGCAATTTTGGATAAAAAAAATATTGATTTTCATTAATCAATTCAGTAAATATTATATTATAATAAACAAAACCTCCTAGTGGATTCGAGTTCGGGATCTGCGGTTCACAAGCCCGATACTTTAACCACTGAGCTATGATGAAAGTCAATGAAAGCGATTGATACAAATAATTTAACAAAACATTTAAATCGCCATTTTGTAACGTAGTGTCATAAAAAGTATAATAAGTTTTGGTGTAGTGAGGTACCTTAACGACCACGTTATTGGTATCCATGTATACACGTATGATGCATTGAACTAAAACAACACTCTTTTAAGACGTATTACGTTATTTAGGTACACCTGGATTCTGCTACCTTCCACGTTTAACCGGAAATTGCCGGGGCAGGTTCCTAAGTTACTACTATGATGGCGTCACCAGGCAGTGCCGGGTGTTCTTTTACTCCGGTTGCCAAGGAAACGAAAACAGGTTTCAAAACAGACAGGAGTGCCAACGGGTCTGTGGAAATGGCGGCGCAGGTTTGTATTTAAATATTTTGTCAAGGACAAACTAAAAATGAGACGTCATTGTTTACAGTGAATATGATGTAATACTGTGGCTTCAGTAATGTTCGTTGTGAGCCACTTTCCGTTTTTGAGTTGACCCACGGAATTAAATACTGAACAGCATGAAACGCCTCAACCGCCTTATGTGAATGATTTTCATTACATGATGATACTTCAGCATTACATGCTGATATTTTAACATTATATGCTGGTACTTCAACATTACATGCTAATACTTCAACATTACATGCTGATACTTCTTCATTATATACTGATATTTTAACATTACATGCTGATACTTCAACATTACATGCTGATGCTTTAATATTGCATGCTGATACTTCAACATTACATGATGAGATTTTAACATTATTTAAGGAATAAGGAATCATTCTTTGAGTATTATGAGGTGATAATTTTGGTCGGGGCGTGGTCAAATCCAATCAAGCCCGAAGGGCTTTATGATAGATTTGACTATGCCCCGACCGAAAATATCACTTTATAATATTCAAAAAGATTCCTTATTACTTATATTTATATTATTTCAAATTTGTACACTTTAAAACAACATTATTTAAAAACAATATTTTTTATGTAGGTTTTAGGGTTCAAAATTGATTTGTAATGTTATCACTTACAAAGACAGTTAAAGATGTAAATATATACTGATACTTCAACATTACATGCTGATACTTTAACATTACATGCTGATACTTCAACATTACATGCTGACACTTCAACATTACATGCTGATACTTCTTTATTATATTATGGTACTTCACTACGCGGTGGTTTTAAAAATAGGGAGGCATCGCCTATGGATCGAAATACGCTAAAACTCAGAACACGTGGATTCCTGTAAAAATTTTAACAGTGTGCTGTTTCTCTGTTTCGGAGATTGATCAGATAGGACTAAGGTCCACTGATACTAGTTGAGATCAAGATACTCAACAAATACTACTGTTTGATTAAGCGTTGTCTTTTAAAAGGGTCATTTTAAATTTAAAGAATGCCTGCTTGGTGAGACCATTGGTGCTCAGCACATACAAATCAGGGGATACGAAAAGTCCCTCAGGGGATTTTTGGTCCAAAAATGTGCATTCGGAACCCAATTTTTGGGCGCTTTATCAGATTGGACCGCTAAAATTATTAATAGAACTATGTCATTCAGGTTAGATTTATAGGGATTGATAGGCTCTCCCTGGATATCAACGTGTAGGAGTGGGCAATGTAAGCACTGCTTTTTTCAACAGTACAGTTTTTGCTAAAACCAGATCCAACAGCAATGCAATAATTTATCCTTTGCATAAATGGGCCGTAATCTTATAAGCTGCATATGTGGTTGTCATATGCCTTAACACATTACACCCAAACAAATCGTATGTTCCAACATTATTTTTTATTTTTTTATTCAGTAGAGATCCTCTTTTATGAGCTGTACTGTGTACTTTTTGGTGCCAACAGTTTTTTTTACATGTATCTTTAGCAGATGCGCATAGTTACTGAAATTAGGCAATATAAGCACTGTAAATGCTTCAAGACACCAAAATCATTTTACCAACTCTCATTTTAATCAACACACCTTTTGGGGAAACATACATTTTTTACTTTATCAAATATAAGAAAAAGTGTTAACGAACTGATCATTTCAACTCTTTTTATTAAAACAAGGTGAAAACACATTATTACATGTATGTATATATGGAAATTCGATCATATGTAGATCAATAGATCAAATATTTTAATTTAAGTCGCAACTGACCCCCCCCCCCCCCCCCTTTTCTTTTGTCGGGTTTGGGGTGTAAGGATCCCCCCCCCCCCCCATAAATGATGCTACTTGCGTGCGCTAGGATCTACCGGATCGTAATCTGATTCCCTTAAAATCCCTTGAACGGTAAAGTAACTGTTTAATGGCGTAGAAGGGCCAAAACCAATGGGCAAAATAAGCGCCATTTGAAGGCGCCCGCCTGCAGGATTAAAAACAATCAACCTACGACATAAAACGTACTTATAAAATTTAAATCGAATTTGAAGGCGCCTAAACAAGGACAAGTATTAATCAGGGGACTCGGGAGTCGTTTGACACAGAGAAATTTCGGCGCAGGTTCCAACACATATTATTAAGGTGACCGTGCCCCCATTCCCTCCAGAATCCAGTTTCACCTGAGAGGCACAAGCCCTAGTTTTGGCAGTATGTATTTTAAGAATAACCAATCGGGTTCAAAGAGTGTCCATTTGTATATAAGGAAATAAACGTAAATGAAGCTTGTTTGAATTGTTGAGTATCTTGACTTTCGTCCTATACTCTCTTCTTCGTAATATCCATGAGTTTTACGGAATCACATTCCCGGTGCTTATAGCTAATTTAGAACCACCGCATACTGAAATACCATCATTTTATGATATATCAGCATGTAACGTTAAATTAACAGCATATAATGAAGTATCAGCATATAATGACAAAGTATCATCATATAATGAAGAAGTATCAGCATGTAATGTTAAACTATCAGCATGTAATGTTGAAGTATTATCATGTAATGTTGAAGTATCCGCATGTAATGTTGAAGTATCAGCATGTAATGTTAAAGCATCATAAGGGAATGTTAAAGTATCAGCATGTAATGTTAAAGTATCATTATATTATGTTGAAGTATCATCATATTATGAAGATTATCTACGTAAGGCAGTTGAGGCTTTCCATAGTAAAGCACTATTTCATTATTTATCCAATCGGTAAATTTGGCCACGAACTTTGAGTATCTTTGAATCTGTAATGCACGAAATTGATACCCATTAGCATCGATGCCTTGAAACTAGAGAAGACAAATTTCTCATTTTAAAACTATTGCGAAGAAAATACAGTTAACAGGTTCAAAATATAAAACAATAAGATTACCATTACATGTACCTGGTTAGAATATTACTAATTCATCCATTTAGTAAAATTTGTATAATTTCTCATTTTCAAAAGTTGGCAAAGAAAATACAGTTAGTGAAATTTGTGGGATAACTGTTACAAAACGTATAAAACAACAATCTGGAATTCAAATACATGTACTCGAAAAATATATCGTTTACTAAACTAATGAGTCACAGGGCTTGTGGGAAATCACTTTCTGCCTGATTGGTTCAATCGAATACATTTAAACTCTGCAGAGTATTGAAAAGCGGAATCTTTAAGCTTCATTTACCTGTTATATGTTAAATCAGATGACTATTTGATTAAATTTTACATGTACGTCTGATACAATATGAATATCTTTGAACTGAAATGCTGAAAAATAAAACACCAAAAACAGAAATACGAAACAAAAACGGATTGCAATAAAGTACCAATATGTGTCATGACGCTATATATTCGCGAAGAATATAACCATGACCCATATAAAGGTATCAATCACAAAAGATTTAATGCATCAATCAACATCGTTTTCGTAAATGTAAATATATTTTTAGTGAAATACATCTGTTAAATCGTGGTTTTATTTAATGAAATATGAATTTACAGATAACATCGCATAAATCGCTTCGATATTATCTTCGTCCTGCAAGCAATAATACCTCACATTAATATTACGCTCAAGAATATTTTTTTTTCTCTCAGGTGAGGACGTCTGTACCCTCCCAGCAGTCACTGGACCGTGTCGTGCCAATAGGCGTCGCTTTTACTACAATTCTGTTTCTGGTCAGTGCGAGCTCTTCCGGTATGGTGGTTGTCAAGGAAACAGAAACAACTTCCCCTCTCTACAAGCCTGTCAGCAGAGATGTGGAGGAGATGGCGGAATTTTTCCACCAGGTAAATCTCAGTTTTCTAAAAACCACAGTAGTCTATAGAATTTCCATTAAAAGCTGATTACATCAATAGACATTAATTAACTCCCAAACCTCTTATCGAATTTTTTTTGAATTGTCAATACAATATATTGAAACTGATTGTATTCAGTGAATATCATTTTCATAAACATTAGATATTAATATTACTATTCACTGTAAGCAACAACGGGGTAGAGAGAGAAAGATGGAGTGTAAGAGGAAGGAAAGAAGTAAAAAAGAAAGATAGTGAGAAAACGAAACTTAGACAGAAAGACAGAAAAATAAAAGTTAAGGAAGGCAAGAAAAATAAGTAGAAAAGGGTAGTGTTTGCAGTCTATTTTATTAGAATGGATGGTAAAGTTGAAAACAAAAATATTTTACCGCTGACTTGAAATGCATATTTATGTAAAATGATCTTTTACTACAGGAAGTCCTTGCACTTTACCGCATGCGCAGTCCGGTAATTGCCAAGCCTTCTTCCCGTCATGGACATATAACTCCGTCACCGGACGTTGTCAGGAGTTTGTGTACGGCGGATGTGGAGGAAACCGGAACCGGTTTAACTCACTGATGGACTGTCGCCGGATATGTGTAAACGGGGGAGGCGGAGGGGACATCACGCCAGGTGGGTCCATTATTTAGAAAACATCTTGACCAGCATTGTTTCTTATAATCCGTTAAATTAATGTTAGGTCATCAAAACAAAACAAAAAACTAATGACTCGTACTCAAATATAATATTTTCTACTCTTAAATTTTCTATCTTTTTTTTTCAATTTTTCGGTAAAAAAATTATACGACAGTATGGTACACATTCTGACACATGGCACGATAGTTGCTGAAAATATATATACATATATTCATTTTAATAAACATTTTTGTTTCAATAATATATTGTACGAGTACACACACACACACACAGAGAGAGAGAGAGAGAGAGAGAGAGAGAGAGAGAGAGAGAGAGGGAGGGAGAGAGAGAGGAGAGAGAGAGAGAGAATTGTCTAACGAATTGTTACAACGAACTCCATTGAGGCAGCAATCATACAAATCATGCATTCACAGTATCATATAATAATATTTACAGAGTGAGATTTGTTTTAGACCTATATGTAAGCGACATCAATGCAGATTTCATTAGCTTTAAATGTATATATAAGCAGGAAGTTTATGCTAGTTATTATTTCTAGAAACGGTTTGAAAATTCTAATCTATGTATAATTTTGTATATATAAGCAGCGACTTTATTTTTTTTTGTACCTTTAAATATGGTCTGTAGAATGTATAGTTAATATATACTTTCATGAACGAAAAAAGCTTTTTCTTTTAAAGAGATGAGAGATTTAAAATTTCAATGTGTATAACTACCACCTTATGTGATGTTGAGTTATCCTCTTGGTGCCTCTTTCCGTAGGCGTGTGCCGGTTACCCAGTGCTTCCGGTCCCTGCCGTGCCTTTTTCCCGCGCTGGAGCTACAGCATGACAAGTGGGCAGTGTGAAAGGTTCATTTTTGGCGGTTGCGCCGGAAACGGAAACAACTTCCAAACACGTCAACAGTGTGAAGACACGTGCTCAAACGCCGGAGGAGGTATACATATGTATTCTTATTATACCCTATGTGTCTTTTTTCTATGTAAAATTACGATAATCAAACATGCTATTTTATCTTACCGTGAGGTGAATAAGTAGTAGTAGTAGTTCTACTACTTGAATAGTATTCGAAAACCTTATCAGCAGCATTTTATTTCCCTTGATTTTAATCTCGGAAAAAAATGATGTAATCCGAGTCGCTACGTTTAATACAAAGTCCGATAACTTTAATTTGTTTTCCATCAACAAACTGCATCACCGGCAAATAAAAGTTATTATATAGAATATATATACTAACTGACTTTTCGGACAGTAGGAAGTGCTATCGTTTTCATAGCCAGCAAACAGAGACAATAGATAACTTTTCAGCTATACCTTATATTGGATAATCTTGACGTAATATACTGGAAATGATTGCTACTTAACGATATCCTTAAGGTTAATTATTTTACATAAACATATTTTAAAATAATTTACAGGAAATGGAAACCAGATATGTATTCTTCCCGAAGATTCTGGACCTTGCATGGCGGCCATTCCAAGGTGGCATTATAATGCCCGCTTTAGAAGATGCGAACGATTTCTGTACGGTGGCTGCCAAGGAAATGAAAACAATTTTGAATCTTGGGGACAGTGCCAACGTGTTTGTGGACGAAGAGTTGGATAAATTTAAATGGCTGGCCACGTGTGATTTTTGAACACGTGAATTTCAAAATCAGAAGCTAGGTGTATTGTTAGATGTTTAAATTTTTGGAATAGATGGCAAGCGCACTTGTCAAGGTAGTTTTTATCCAGGAAAATGCTCGAATCAGCGATTTATGAATCTTATATATCAAATTGATATCTTTTAGCAATCAGTAATGCAATCTATAAAAATTGTTGTTTATTCACATCTTGTTAATATACATTTGTGGTTAAAAATGTGTGTAGTTATAAAAACATGTAATACATAAAATATTTATAAAACAGTTTCCTTTCTGTAATTTTATATTTGCTTCTCTTTGTATTCATGTTTCGTGTATAGAGAATACACGTTTGCATGCTGAGTGATTTCATATGTGTCCTCATCAAACTAAGTGATGTGGAATATTAGATTATTTTCTCTAGACTTGCCATTGAAAATGAATCTAATAATTATAGAAAGGGATAGAACAAATATTATATCGAAGCATCATTCACCTTAAACAAATCTGTATTTTCACAAAGTTAATGCCATGATTTTATTTAGACATGTATTTGTGGGCATCGCCTTTTACTGAATTTGTATGGTCACTATTTTGAAGATCAGAAATTTCTGTTACTTTTTATCAACATCGGATTCAGCGGATTGAATTGAAGACAAAATGAACAAAAATAGTGTCCCTCAAATCTCAAATATTGATGGTACAGCTTCGTGTGTGGCCGTCATGAGCAATGATATATATTTAACAACATTAACTTTTTGATCTATGGAAATAAATAAGTGATACAAATAATGAAAAGGCTTAAAGTAATGCTGAATGTTGTATTCTACGTCTTATAATGCTTATTTATTTTTAGTTAAAAAAAAACAGCTTGGTATCTAAAACATGTACAATGGATGGATGAAACAGAAACATTCAATGCGAGTCAACATGTTCCCATTCTGTTGCATTTAGAAATAGAGAAACTCGAGTACCCTGAGTGCTTATGTTGAATGTAGCTCGATTATTTTGACACTTGATAATATAAACATTGATTAAAGATGTCTGCTCTACTTAATTGTTTTACATACCGCTATGTCTTCACCTAAAGGATGACGTTGAACAACGCAAACGTCATCATTGAAGTATTACGGGACGCCCACTCCCATTCAATACTATAACTGGATTAACCTTGAGATTTCCCCTAGATTTGGTGGTAGACCCATATTCGTGAAACCTCTAACAAGCAAACACGCGTAATAGCTTTTATTCTTGTCATTGGATATACACTTATACATGAGTTTAAGATGTATCAGCAACAAAGGCCTGGTTCCAATTGATAGTGAGACAAGTTCTTTCTTAGTTGCATGGTAGATATGCTTTCTGATTCAACCTTCTTTGACAAACTTAACTAAGGTAGCATTACAAGGATTGGTAATCCCGGCATGTTATGTGCACATTCATTTAAGGACTTGAACATTTAAGAAGACATTGACATCGGAAGCTGGAAAAAATCAATAATTTGAATTTTTTAACTGTATTTTGGGCTTTCGAATAAGGGCAATAATTTTGTATGGTGTCTACAAGTTTCAAAAGAGACAGTCACTGATCCCGGGCGCGTTTAAAGAAATACATGTACGTCCATCTGTCGCCCGGGAATAGTTGTGCAAGAATAGATAACATATTACAATGTAAAAACATTGTTCAATCAAATTGTTTTATCTCAATATTCATCATGGCATATTCTCAGCAATACATGATGTCCATACATCCTTACATCGAGTTGAGCAAGCCTCTCTGCAGTACAAGTAGGTCGTTAATATAATAGCCATCTCAACAGGTCCGATTAAGTAATACGATAAAAAAAATCATTTCAAAGGATTTTGTTTTTAAATTAAACGATGGATAAGAAATGTTAGCTTAGCATATAATTTTAATTCAAGCTCACTGTACACTCCTTTTTTACAAGAATTTTTTTGGTTTGATCTGAGGAGTATTAAGCCAACTGGGGGTGTAATTTAAGTTTATAACTGTATTTTATAGAAATCTGCTTTTTTCTTTACAGTTGACCTTGAAACTTGGTTCAAAGTCAAAATTTTCTGTGTGAAGTGTTAATCAAATAAAGCTTAGGGGAGAGTACATATTTGCTCTGAACCCAGATTTTTCGCGTGGTCTGATATGACATTGTCCTAAAAACTTATTCAAGATCACTGCACTTCATTTGACTAAGCTATAAGGCAATCTTTAAGTAAAGTACTAGTCAGAAAGTACTAAGGATAGAAAATATATTCGGACAAGAATTTTACACAGTACTCTGCCAAATGCACTCTTTAGGTGAAGTATGAGCCTGAATAAACCAAAGGGAGAGAATATATCATAGATATTTTTTTTATGATTCTGCTATGACCCTGAACCTTGACCTAGAATCTTTTAAAGTCATTGCACACTCCTTGATCAAAGAAGAAGAGGTATGTATGAGCCAGACTTGACCGAGGCTACATAATATATTATCCAGACAAGAATTTGTCCAATATCTTTGCTGTGACCTGGGCCCTGAAATTTCATATAAGGTCACTGCACAGTGTACATATATTAACCAAAGACACTTCGTGGGTAATGTATCGACCGAAAAGGACCAAGGGGAGAGACTATGTGATCCGGAAAAAAATCACATAATTCTGCTACGAGCTTGTACCTACATAGAGCTTCATTCGAATATACTGCCCACTCTTTGACCAAAGGCACTTTTGGGTGAAGTATGAGCCTGCTTAAACAAACGATAGAGACTATATCATTCGGATAAGAATTTTTCACATAATTCTGCTACCTAGATCCTAAAAGTTTGTTCAAAACCACTACACATTCATTAACAAAAGGCACCCTGTGGGTGAAGAATGAGCCGGAAAGGACCAAAGGGGAGAGCAAATAAATCTTTCAACCAGATATCGATAGCAGAATTAACATTGACACAAATATTAATAGAATTCTAATCAAATCATTTAACTATTTCACTATTCTTCTTCTTATTTATCATGACATCGGGAGTAAGACCGTGTCGATTTACATACATTTCATTACAACTTAAAGCAAATTTTGCACACAATTGCATGTGACAATTTTAAGTTTAAAACCAATGTCATAAACTTTTGCTGACTGCATGTTCGGAGAAGACATAGATTGAATTTTAAAATAAAAACAAGAAACAAAAAAGAACTACCCGAAAGAAGACAATAAAGCTGCAAATAAATAAGATTTATAACAATGTGTTCTTTGATTAAGCACGGTATGTATATATATTACTGAAACAATGTTCGGTATTGTGGATACATGTATTTCTATGAAAATTGTTTTGGCAAGTTCTTTGAAATAAAGAATCTACAAACGGCAAAGCTAAAAATAGTTTTACATACATATCATGCTGAGTAATCATATACTCCTTCACTCTTGTAAAACCACAATAAGTGTAGACAGACAAATATGGATGCTAAATATTTGAATGTTCAAATGATTTCCAGATCGGATCTGATGCAATCATCCTCTTCTTTCCTGCTCCTTACATAGAAGTATTTACTCATGAACTCTTCTCTGAATTCCTGGGACATTTTGCTAATGTTCAATAACTCTTCTTTGAATTCCTGGGACATTTTCCTAATGTTCAATAACTCTTCTTTGAATTCCTGGGACATTTTCCTAATGTTCAATAACTCTTCTCTGATTTCCTGGGACATTTTGCTAATGTTCAATAACTCTTCTCTGAATTCCTGATACATTTTGCTAATGTTCAATAACTCTTCCCAGACATTGTTATTTAAGGCATTGATCTCGCAGCGAGCGTGTTGATTCAGTCTTTTCAGACCAGCGCTGTGAACAGTTTCGTTTGTAATGACCTCTGAATGACCATCTTTTTTACAAGACTCCCGCGCTATCATGTTGAAGCTTGTGACATACAAGGTCAAACGAACATTTTCGTTAGCATCCAGGTACTTCAGCAATTTATTTGCGCTTGCGTGATTTGGAGTAGAGCAAGGAGAATTACAGTTACCTTCCTTACTTCACTCTTTTTGTACAACTCCTGTAGTAAGAACTCGTCTGCATGTGTATCCTCTTCACCAATTGTTTTGTCCTCTAAGTTGACTGTGCTGTTATCATCTATTTTGCAGATGAAGCATGTTGATTTGGCTTTATCCAAATCTTGGTGATTGACATTTGTGTCATACATTTGTTGTATCATTTTCTTGCGCTTTGTTATAACTGTATAATTTATAAGGTAAGGTAATTAAGAAATGCATGTATATCAGTTTTACTAAAATAACATCAATTAGAAAGATCATTGACTATGGAAATGTATACTTCAGGGTTTTTCTTTCCCGATAATGATCATTAAACAATTGCATTTGATATTTTTGTTGCTCAATTTAGTAAGGAATTTATATGCATGGACATTTATATACATTCAACGATGAAACATACAAGCTTAATATGAGCATTGACTTTCAAATACAGTACCGATCAGACCCAACCTAACAGAAAGTAGACCCTGGGTTTACTTCCGGGGTTTACTTTGAATTTACTCCGTTTACTAGAGCAGACCCAGAGTAAACCAAAAGAGTAAACACTGATCAGAAGTAGACCCCTGAGGCAGACGCTACATGTGTATTTGGAATGTACAAGGGATAGGCATTACAGGCAGTAAGATAATAAGTTAAAAGACAGGTCCGCTTCACATTTCAATGTTTAAAGAGGACCCCAAAAGCAAACCGCAAGTAAACCCAAAGTAAACATCGAGTGGACCCAAAGTAAATCCTTGTTGTATAGCAGTTCTTCCCCCATGGTAGCTTCCCCCCCCCCCCCCCCGGGAAAACCGGCTATATAGTAGCCTTTCCCCCCAGGGGGAAAAGCTACTATATAGTAGTTCTTCCCCCATAGTAGGGTTTCTCCCTCACAATTTTGGTTCAGATTTTATTAAAATATTAATGGAAACCCAGTAAAGATTAAAACCAATGTTTAACACCCCCAGGTTGCGTATACCTGTATCCATCTGTACAGGTTGTTTTAGTTTTGCTGTTTTATTATTTTTTATAGACAATGCTGAAAATTGAATATACGTATCATGAAATACATAGAACACAGGGTAATTATTTGGTAAATTACCTGGTTTGACAAGATACTAGTATTCACTTATATGCATAACCACGTGTTCTAAATTTGTAAATAAAAAATGTTTTGCGAATTTTTGTATAAATCTATCAGTCCGTCTGTCTGTTTGTACAATTTTGTGGCTAAACCTTTGTTTTAGAGAATCTTTGAAAGAGCTCAAGGATAGCTCATGACGTAATAGTGTGTTAAGACCTTAACCAATTTTCGTCGAGGCAAGATGATTGATATCATTTGAAAGTATTTATCACCTCCAAGTAGATAAAAAAGACATTTATGAAGTGGTTTAATCAGAGTGGGCATGAAATATTTTTGTTCATATCTAAGATTTGATAAGAATTATTAATTTAATATTCTGGACTTACGAATGTAATAATGGGCATATGTGCGAAAATCGCAATCAAATGGTTCATCATTTTTGTTAATTCTTGTTTCGTATGAATTTACATTTAATTGAACCAAGTTGTAAATACTCGAGAACAATAATCAAAATATCTTCGATTTATCTTCAATGGTTCAGGGTTTTTTTCAGAGTTATATAATGTTACCTTTATCTTTACGGACGGATTTAATACATCAGAGCGTTCGTCGTTACATCCTGTCGTCACCGGGAGCGATTGATTTATTTAAATCTTTAATATTTGTAAGATTATATAGGTTTGATATTTAATGCAGAATATGGATTTTGTATTAAAATTGATTAATGCATATGCTTGATTTTTGTCCTTAAAATTTCCCAGCGACGGTCTCGGTGACTTGGTTAATGGTTTCTCATTAGGTGACCCGCGTCCTATCCTTGTAATAACTTGACGATTTTTTTTACGTTTTAATATGTAATAATTAGATCATATTAAGTAAAATTTTAGTGGTTAAGAAGGGGGTGGAGGGAGTGAAGCGACCGAGCCTCCTTCTTAACCACTAAAATTTTACTTAATAATGATGTAACTTACTTAGAACCTAACGCGCTTTTTCATTGGCTGAGTGAGTTTCTGCGCCGAAACAATTACACTCTTAAAAAAAGTTTTACTTAGTAATGATTTTTTACTTGAAATCATACTGATAAGTAAAAAGTTATTACTTAACATGTACTTACAAATTTAAAACAATTACTTAAATCAATGACAATTACTAGATCAAAATATTTTACTTACAATTACTTAATATGTAGAAATCCTTTACTAAGGAATTCCGTTTTACTGATGTTTTTGTGAAAAGGAATAATCATTTACTTAAAGCAGAAAATGATTTACTAAAAGTTAACACACACAGAGAGAGAGAGAGAGAGAGAGAGAGAGAGAGAGAGAGAGAGAGAGAGAGAGGGAGCTGATATCGACTGTACACAAAAATATTGAAAAAAACGAACTTTTCAGAAATGAAATATGAATGCTTTGAGAAGATATGTCTCATCAGAATTTACAAAGTCACTGCGATAAAAATACATAGAGAGGCATTGAACTCTGACTAAAAAGAAAATACGCAGTTGTGCATTCTTCAGATTAAAAAAAATAAATTTTGGATTGATTTCTAGGAATGAAATACATTGTTTTATAATTTTGAATTTCTGAGTTGGTTAGAAATATTTCTTAACGTTTACCGTTTTGTGCATGCCGATTGCGCGACTAATCTAAATACGAATTAATTTGTTTTTTCTCCTCCGCAACACACTTCCGGTTAGCGCCAAAAGTGAAAAGATGGAAAGTTTTGAAGACTTCAGTGCAAAGAAAGTTGTAAAATGGTTGAAGGAAAGGAGTGGACCAGCGGAAGTTCTGATTGCAGGTATATTAATAAGATGGAAACATATTAATAACATGGTATATTGATAACTTGGAAACATCAAATTAAATACTCTATATACTCAGTATTATTTTTCTATGAATTTGTCACTGTATTATGCAGCCAAAGTAAGGCATATATCAATCATGATAGAAATAGGATATGGTACAATATTAGTTCTGATTAAACCACAGAACCCCCACCACCTACACATACACATTTTCAGATTTTTGGGGGGTGGATGGCCATGGGGGCCAAAACAAATTCAAGAAAAACGCGTGTATATTCCATGTCTATCAAATTCATAAGTAATATGAATCGAAGTATGGATTTCAATTTGTACACAGATGTAAGAGAGAAAAGGTAAAGTGCTGATAGACAGAGCCAAAAATGCACATATGAGGAAATTGTTTCCACCCCAAAAAAATCTGAATCTGAGGATGGGGGGACTTCCAGGCACCTGATGTATCGATAATGTTTTCAGGGAGCACCGACCATACTTCATGTGCCTGTGGATTTATTTACACTAAAAGCTTCAAATTTAAATAGAAATAGATGACCAATAAAAATTGCCTCTGGTCATATACACACTGCAGTTTTGTTGATGAACTCATTCATCAAGGTATAGTACCATGTGTTTAGAAAATACTATATCGTTTCATAATACAGGCATGGACATTGGTATCGTACTGTTTTAGCCTTAACGATATTCAACCCTACTTGATTCATGAGTTGATATATACCTTACCTTATTTTAAATGTGCCAGTTGAATATTTTTTTTGTAAGGTTTTGTATTTATTTCTTAATAGAATGAAATGGATGGAAGGATATTCTTTGACTTGAATGAAGTCGATCTCAAAGATTTTTCAAGTGCCTTCAAAGCTCGGAAGAAAGTACCGAGGTGTTTCGAAGAGCTGGTAAAATTCCTTCATTAATTTGTAAATTTGGACTTCCAAATCACTTTGAGTGATATAATCATGCAATGTTGCTTGCAATATTGACACCAACATTTAACTGAATTACTACATATTATCTACAGTGCTCGAATGTACATGTATGTAATTTTGATACATTTTAGGCATTAATGAAAAATCCTTTTTTATTGAAGTATGAAAAAACATGCAAAACTTTGGCAAAAACAATTTTATGTTCAACCCCATGTATAATGCAATTTATTTAGTAACACAGGAAATTGTGTACATTCTACTGTCTTATATGTTTATCTTTTAATCCATTGTAATATTATGAAAAACTTTATTAGTAACTGAATATTAAAATAAATATTAGCTTTAAAATTTGTATGTAGATCAAAGATACCTACTAGTAGTGGCATTGTTTCACCTGCCAATAATATGTGGTTACTTCAAAACAACAGGAAAGTTAACGCCAAGGAATTTTCTAATCCATGTTGTCGTGGTAATGTACTTATTTAATTATTTTTGGAATTTGAATTTGAATTCTTTAGTTCTGGTCGGAATATGTATATATGTTATGGTAATACATAATTAATGATTTACACTGTTGTCTGAGTTTTCTTGTTTTGTTTTTTTTCATAATTATTATTTTCGCCGTAATCGATGTGTGCAAGGAATCAGAACTGTTAACAAAGAATTTTTAATCAGAAAACAACGTGATTTCGTTTACAACATATAGTTAAATTACTTACAACAAACTGCATTGGTTCAGAAAAAGGAAATAATTTAAATAATTATTGTTATTACTTAAATTTAGAATACGAATTTGATTACTTAAAATGAGAAATATATTGATTAATTGAATAAATAACAGTAAATAGTAAAAGAAATATTCAGTAATTCTGTTAGTTGAAATGAGTAATATATTTGACTACTACAAGTAATTAAATTACTTATTACAAACCATATTAAATAAGTACTGTAATTACTTATTATTAGAATGATTTTGATTACTTAAAATAAGTATTAAATTAAGTAAATATTTTTTGCTCGGAAATTTTTGGCCGGATGACAAATCAAATGGTATTTTATCGCAGTCTTTAAGATATTCCCACTCAGCAACTTTTCAAGTCCTAAGAGGTCGTCAATAATGCCAGATTTGCATCGCCTGTGTCTGGAGCGGATCTAAAAATAAAACAAGCTTCTGGAATACCGAAGAAAACACGACAAGCAAATATCTGGGCCGTACGTTTATGGACTGACTGGGCTAGGTTCAGGAATACTAGACCCGAGACTTATCTGGAAGGTGGTATTATTTCAGAAAATATTAGCGCCCTTTCGAACACAGCTTTGAACTTTTGGATGCAACGATTTATTGTTGAAATTAGAAGAAAGGATGGAACTCCGTATCCGCCGAGTAGATTGACCCAAATCGTAGCGACATTTAATAGGTAATTGCGATGGCAGACAATTCAACTTTTTTAAAGATGATGATCTTGATTTTCGTGATTTCAAAAAACTCTCGATTCACAAATGAAAAGGCTGACTAGTCAAGGTATCGGATGAAATGAAAATGTGGGAGACAGGTGTGTTTTCCTTAGAAACTGCTTTAGGGCTGAGAAATGCCGTTTTTTTCTATAACGTGAAATGCTTGCATTTCGCGGAATGAGAGATCATAAAAAATGTGACGCAGACCAATTTGAAATCGGATTTGATTTTGAAAATTCTCGTAAATATGTTCAATACACCCCAAGAGTAACGAAGAATGTACAAGGTGGACTCAAACACCGCAGAATTGAAATAACACCATTACATCATTATGAAGATGAAAACAATCCAAGGTGTCTCGTTCGTCTATATTAAAAATATTTATCTCTAATTCCACGTGTGGGACCGCTATACAAAAACCTTTTGAGTCCACTGCACCCCATGGCCCGCGATTTAGCGCTAATACCATTCCCGTTAACCAAATGTCGCAAATGATTAAAAAGTTTTTTAGTCAAGCAGGAATTGATATTACTGACAGAAATATTTCAAATCATTCCGGACGAGTAACATGCTGCACAAGACTTTACAACGATGGGTTTTCTGACAAGGCTGTTGTAAGTCGCAGTAATCATAGGAACAACGCTGTGCACACATACCAAAGAGAAAAGTTCAAAATTTTACAAGTTATCAGCAATACTTTACGACCACCAGCACCACGAGGGACTATTTCAAAATCTGAACCCGTACACCTGCCCTCGGTTGCTAAATCGGATACCCATCTTTAGATACTAAATCTGAATCCCCGTCTACTGTTTCTGTACATGGAACCCTGTCTACAGAAGTGTTGATCAAGCAAGAATCCGCTCCTGCTGAAACGGAATCCGCCCCTAATACACCGAGTGACAGCACCCTTGCTATTTTCGTTCCACCCGATGTTGACTGTATCAAAATCATTAATAACGGCAAACACGTTTCTTTGAACATTTAATTTCAGAAAAATAAATCTGTACATTTTCTGAATAAATTTTCTCTCGATACATTTTTTACTCTCGTGTGTTTGTTACGTCATATGTAGCTGTCAATCTTAATATCACGTGACTGTGAAAGTAGACAGAAAATCTTAACGATTAAGTGATCTACTTAATAGAATATTTATCAGTTGCTGATTGGTTGAGAAAGCGGGTTAGGTTCCAAGGTTCAATAGAATTTAAAAACACTTCCTTAAAAACATCATTTAAATTTCATCTCAAAAGAAAAAAAAGAGAGATTTAAACCACTATTTTTTCCTTTCCGTGCGTCAGACTTTCTGATCTTAGTGTACTTTCACAGTTTTTAAAACTTGAATTTTTTTTACGTAAAAAGAACCTTTTGTAATAGATGTTTCGAAGGGATTTAAGATAATCCTCCGTCACTTCCGAATTTGACTTTTTTAATACTTTAGTTTTGAGCAATTTGAATTATATAAGTAATTTGTGTTTCAAATTACTAGCACAAGTATTTTTTTCATATTTGCTCCCGGTCTCCTGTTTGATATTTAGAAGTTGATATATATAATTAAATTTAAGATTTTCAATTCTAATCTAAAGGTATTAACTTGAAATCTATGGCCTTTTGGGACAAAGGGGCAATAAATCCTTCCTCCGCAAAATTAAGTCAAGATTGGTCAGTTATTTTCCTGGGAGGAGCTTAATTCATAGAAAATAATGCATGGCAAAATCTGTACCATGCATGCACCCCATAATCAACCCGAGACTCCAATATCAGCCCAAGAGCCATAGGGCTGATTTTGGACGAGGTTTGATTTGAGTGTGATACAGATTTTGCCATGTACTGTTGTTTTGATCATATTTTTGATAGATACATATAACTCGTTTATATTTTCATGTGAAAAACTCTATCCAGCTTTATTCTAGTTTTCCAATATCCAAACCCGCGTATTTTTGACGCTAAAATGTTTTGTGACGTCTTCTTTAAAACAAATGTCAATGTCATAACGTCAAAGTCCAAACTGCAGATATGCATCGATTAAAAGAAAAAGAACAAACGAAAAAAAAATTCGAAGTATTCCGAAATCCGAATAATTAGTTGCAAAAATGTTCAAAAAAGGTGCAACAAAGGGTGAAATAAAGTGTAATGATGGCGCGTGCCTTTGTTCATATCAGGGGTGAAAAAAAAATTAGTTGCAAAAAAATAGTTGCAAAAGTGTTCCAAAAAGGTGCAACAAAGGGTGAAATAAAGTGTAATGATTGCGCGTGTATTTGTTCATATCAGGGATGAAAAACATGTATTTTATACTATGTATTTATAAATGCATTTATTACCATTTATTATGAGTAATCAATATCATCTAAGATATTGCAAATTATTGCCACGAATGGTCCGCCATAA
>WFKH01011926.1:24661760-24673757 GCA_016163765.1 Magallana hongkongensis
CTGTGTTTGCAGGGGGTGGGGGATTGAGGTCCAAGGTGTATGTTTGGTAATTTTACAACATGTATTAATATAAAAGATTTTTTTCAAGGATGGGAGGGTCTGCTCCCCCCCCCCCCCCCCCCCCATCCCTTCTTTAAATCCGTGCAAACGATGATGTTGGCACCTAGAAGCAAATCTAAATTAACCCAGCAACCGCCGAGGGAAGGGGGCATAATTAAATTTTGTTTGTAATAATTATATAGACCGTTCTTTCTATGAAATGAAATGAAAAGATTATTGATTAACTGAAAATTCACATGCAAACAGCTCAAACATATTGTACGTAAGGGCCACACGTGTATTATCATCGTCGGAACCCCCGGGTTATCTATCCGTTACACAGATGTGATGCTTTGATGATGATTTATCACAACAAATCTAATTGAAATAAATATTCAAACAGAAAAAAATGTGTTTTTCAGTAAAAATAAAGACCATTTTGTCCTAAAAATGATTGGTTTACGTAATCATGGTAACAGAATTGCCTAGCAACCAACTTTTGGTGTTATTAGGATATGTATATGATATTATGCATCATATTAAAATTTGAGGAAATTCGGTGAATATGCTTGCCGACCCTCCTATACAAGTGATTAAATGCTTACAGAGAATGGCTCTTAAATGCGACTGTTTACCTGAATGTTTAAAAATACATGTTGCATTTTCAAAGAACTAGGTTTCGATTCTACACATGGTAATCCTACTTACACCCATAGCAGCCTTTCCAAGCAGGAAATACTTCAAAATCACAAATCGGTTATGGATATCTTTAATGTCCCCAGTAAACAAACTGAATTTGACTTACCTTATTTGTACTGTATTCAAAAGCTTCACAAACAGAGATATATAGCAGGTTCCAGTAAATGCTCAACCAAACCTCTCTCTTTACTCCTTACTAAAATTCTTACAGTAGTGGAGGAGAAACTTCCAAGAGTACTGAACTGTATAAATAGTGCCTGCTTGGGAGGGTACCAGTTGAAATTGACACCCCGAGAAAACCATTGTTAACCGAGGAGGTTGACAATTGTTTTCGAGGGGTGTCAATTTCAACTGGTACCCTCCCAAACAGGCACTATTTATTTTATTATACTGAATGTTTTAATTTTATAGAAAATTTTACTGTTTTTGTATAGAAAGGACGTGAGTTCTACGGCGAACCGTACGCGCATAATTTACGCGCATGTAACAATTCGTTCTATCGGCCCGTTGCCAAGTGTGTTGCTAACGCTGAGGGTATGAGAACGGATTGTCAACTGTGTCTAAACCAATCAGATTTCAGTATTTAACATAAAAGTATAACAAAACAATATACTCCAGAAGTAAAAAAAAAAAGAATTATTAGAAACTTTGAGGTCACAAAATCTTACTAAAATCAATAGCATCAAAACGTACGATTTTAAACGCTTTATACAAACCATTCCCCATGACAAATTAAAATCTAGGCTTTTTGATATCATCGACAGTTGTTTTTTTTTTCAACAAGAGGCCCATGGGCCTTAACGGTCACCTGAGTACCATAGCCCATACACAAAATTGTCGAGGAGTCTCATAAATGCATTTAATTGAGTTTCATAATGGATTAGAAGATTATAATAATGTAATGACATTCACCTCCCTACCTGAAATCTTTTGGAAAGGACTCTTAACCCTATAGTTTAGCACAAGACTTGAAGCTCTTAACAGAGTGTATGACATACTATAGAAGAGGTGCCCAGATTCCATTCAATTTATTTATCCCACGTATGTTAACATACAAAACAGGTTTTATGTTTATATGTTCTCACAGATAAACTAAAACAAGGTGGCTTGTATACTTCTTATTACTTTACTATTAACAAGTATATTTGTTTATCTTAAAAAAATTAAAAACTGTTTTTGTTTCAAATGATAAAAATATTTGCATAACTATTTTGATCATACAACTTTATAATTACATTCTATTTAATGATTTATTACTAAATATGAACAAGCCAAGGAAGATAACTCCATTATGAAGAAGCAAGGGAAGATAACTCCATTAACCGTTATAATCCTCTTCCCTGAACTCTTTTCAAATGCTTTCACAATATCTTATCAATAACGTTGATGCACAGCTTCATTATTTTTCTATATTCAATGATTAATTACTAAATATGAACAAGCTAAGGAAGATAACTCCATTAGGAAGAAGCAAGGAAAAAAACTCCATTAACTGTTTACCCCCCCCCCCCTTTCAACTCTTTCCAAATGCTCTCCAAATGCTAGGTCCTGAACCCTTACTTAGGGATCATCATTTCACAATTTAGGTAGAGGAGTTCATAGCCATGCATTCAGTTTTTTGCCCACGTGTGTGGGAGTAACGATTTTTAAGATTTAATACATGTTTACTATATGGCTATATTGGCCCCACCCTAGGGCCTGAACCCCTGACCCAGGGACCATAAATTTCACAATTTAGGTAGAAGACTTCATGGACATCATATCCATGCACTTAGTTTTTCACAAATATATATGGGAGTAGAGAAGAAGATTTTCTAAAATTTAATACATGTTTACTATATGGCCATTTTGGCCCCACCCTTGAGCCTGAACCCCTGACCCAGGGACCATAAATTTCACAATTTTGGTAGAGGGCTTCATGGACATCATATCCATGCATTTAGTTTTTAACAAATATCTATGGGAGTAGAGAAGAGAAGAAGATTTTCTAAGATTTAATACATTTTTACTATACGGCCATATTGGCCCCACCCTAGAGCCTAAACCCCTGACCCAGAAACCATAAATTTCACAATTTTGGTAGAGGGCTTCATGGACATCATAACCATGCATTTAGTTTTTAACAAATATCTATGGGAGTAGAGAAGAAGATTTTCTAAAATTTTATACGTTTTTACAATATGGCCATATTGGCCCCACCCTAGAGCCTGAACCCCTGACCCAGGGGCCATGAATTTCACAATTTTGGTAGAGTGCTTCATGGACTTCATAACCATGCAATCAGTTTTTTCTTCACATGTGTGGGAGTAGAGAAGAAGATTTTTGAAAATTTGGCTGTATTTTGCATATTTGGCCCCACCTGTGGCACCCTGGGGGTGGTAGAGCCACCAATTTCACAATTTACATTCCTCTTACCATAGAGATGCTTCACACCAAAATTGGAAACAGTTGGCCTTGTAGTTTTTAAGAAGTTAAAAATGTAAATTGTTAACGCACGACGCACGACGCACAACGCACGACGACGGACGAACACAGATAGCAATAGGTCACCTGAGTTTACTCAGGTGACCTAATAAAAATAGAAGTCTTAAAAAAGCTTACCTTGTCATTGGAAATCTAAAGAATTATTTTGTTAAAAACCATTCTCATTGCACATACAAGTACTCTGAAGTTGACATTCAAAAGATGCTTGAGTTTCTGTTAGACAACATCTATGTAGTTTTTGGAAATCAAGTCTTCCAACAATGTGTTGGAATTCCCATGGGTTCCAATTGTGCCCCATTCTTAGCAGACCTATTTTTGTATTCTTATGAAGCATAATTTATTCAAAAACTTGTACGTGAAAAAAATAAATCACTCGCTGTGGCCTTCAACTTAACATTCAGATATATCGACGGCGTATTATCAATTAACAATTGTTTTTTTCCATACTTAAGTCGACTCGATATATCCCAGTGAACTTGAAATAAAAGATACCACAGAGTCTGTGTCATTTGTTTTATATTTGGATATTTTACTGGAAATGGACATTGATAATAACCTAACAACAAAACTTTATTATAACTGTGATGACTTCAATTTTTCTATTGTCAACTTTCCTTACTTATGTAGCAATATACCTTCATCACCTGCATATGGTGTTTTTGTCTCTCAGTTAATTCGATACGCAAGGGTATGCTCTTCGTATGAACAGTTTCTAAGGCGAGGCAAGCTACTGACAAACAAGTTGATAAAACAGGACTATCAACAGTCTCGTTTGAAGTCATCTTTTCGTAAGTTCTATGGTCGATACAACGACCTTGTCAGCAAATACAATCTTCCACTGGGTCGCATGCTGACTGACGTTTTTCATACTAATTGTTAGACCATAATTAATCGCCTAATTGTATACAGACTTTTCCGGTTTTTTACCGCGATTACGACAAAAAGCACACGGCGGGTGTGACCGGTCAGCAGAGGATGCTCACTCCTCCTAGGCACCTGACCCTACCTCTATCTTTTTGGAGGTCCGTGTTGCTCTGCTTTGAATTGTATTTTGTTTTATGGATTTTTGAGATGGTTGAGGGTTTGTTATTGTCATTTTTTCATGTTAATGTAATAATGGTGAAATTGTATCTATACTTTTTAATTAAGACATTTTGCCAATTAACTTAAAAATGCCTACACCAGTGTAACTGCTTACACCTTTGGCATTTCAACACATGTGAGATGCTGTCCATAAACTTTGATTGAACTTTACCTGAAAAGTAATTATTGTGAAATTAATTTAAAGCCTACATTCATTTTCAGTAAACCAGCCCGAAATAGCAATCAAAGTACTGACAATACATAATGATGGGGTCTTGAAAGTTTTATTTTGTAATTGTCAACGTTTTCCTCGAATATTTTGTAATTGTCTTCGTTTTCCTCAAATATGCTTCAAAATATTATGAGTTTGAATTAGGTTTTTTAATCTATGTTAAATTTCAACTCTTTGCCTGATACTTTATCTAAAATCTTTACTTAACCCCGGCCGGGACTGTCCTTCATAATAATGGGAAAATGACACAATGGTATTTTATGTAAAATAAGACCCCAAGGGAATTAAAAAAAAAACACCCTACAACTAAGCCGGAAAATCAAAACAACTATATCTAGGTAGGTAGTTTAAATTATTAATTTTATTTAATTTTGTGATAAACAAGGGAAAATCCACAAGTTGGTATCCGTTATACAAGGTTTATGAAAACTCTGGAAACTCTCCAACTGCTGAATTACCGAACAAAGTTAACATTTGTATACCGATAACAAACACAGGCACCTGACGTTAGAAATATTTCTTTTTCCTTTAGGATTATTCCAAGTACTATAACAATAAATAGGTTACGGTCGCCATTTTGATTTTTTAGACCGGCTTATCTGACACGATTTTCCGACAGCGATTCATGTAAAATTTATAGGTAAAAATAAATCCGTTCGCAACTTACTTCTTTGCTGTGTAAACTCGTGCGTCATCTACACAAATTACGATACAACCGTTCCTTTTATAATTGAAAACCATACTCCGAATTCAGTCTACTGCATGCTTTTCAAATCGTTAAAACTAGAAAATGGAGACCGGAAGTGAATGAATCACGTCATGGGGTAGACCTTTCCTGATTGGCTGTTATATTTCTCGTTACATGTAAAAATAAAGAAACATAATGATAAAGACATTAACTGATAAATATACAGAGATAAGTCAATTAAAGGACTGGTTAGAAAAAAAAAATAAGTAGAATGTCCAGATCAGCCACTTCGTGCTTATGAAGGAGGGAAGGTGTCATGTTTAAAAAAAAATAATCACACAGCGGTAATATGTTTTACTGACAATTATTAAAGCAATGTTTATTGTATTATAAATTTAAATTGTTAATTTTAGCTATTTATTCAGATATATTTGATTTTAAAACTTCTAATATATGCAAAGTTAACGCTTTTAACAGCAAAATTAACAAAAGTTGTAGGAAATTGTAATTTCATGGATCTGTGTCTTTTTAATACACTCTTGTCTATAAAACGCAAATTTCCATGCGTGTCTCGGAAAAATTGAAAAAAAAAATGTAGAATAAAAAAATGTAGAATAACACACCAGGGAAAAGTCACTCAAATTAACAGGAATTTGTTTGATTATGAAATATATGATAATAAATAAACTGTACATATGTCAAATAAGCGGGAAAAAATGCAAACTGGGGGTACAAAATTGATATTTAAAAAAATCAATTCAGTAAGTAACAATAAAAGCACCTGCGGGATTCGAACTCGGAATGAACAGATCACAAGCCCGACAATTTATCCTCTCGGCTATGAAGTTAGTAATATGTGCCGTTGATAAAATCCTTTTAATAAAACAAAATGTCGTTTCGACAAGAGTTCAGCCATTTTGTGACGATGCGTTATTCCACCTTAATTTCGAAAACGATTTAATTTAAATTTTTTAGAAGAGCAACAATAAAGAATTTGTAAATTTTAAAACTACGATATAAACTATTAGTTTTTATCTTTTTAAAATTGAGATAAGTACCATTTCTATTTACATGTACTACCACAAGGTTTATTATGTATTTAAAACATATTAACCATGCATTATTTCTGAATTCATAGGTCTAATATTGGTGTGAAATATTAACTGATTGGAGAAAGATCAGCTGAGTTCCTGATGATAGACATTAAGATATTGATGAAGATTTTTTTTAAATCATGAATGTGACTGGTTTTGTACGTTATAAAGTAAAGAAAAAGTGTAAATTTATGTCTCATAACATGTAAAAAAAAATACATATATATTCCAACTAAGCCGGACAAAATAAACATTTTAACATTTAACTTAGTTCTTCAATCAATAACATTTTTTATATTGTTTGATGTATTGGTCACCCAAAATGTATAATTTATATTGATTTTGCTTAAAATGCATCGTTTAAAATCTAAATTCAGTTTAGTTAACTAAAGAGTCAATGAAAAAGAAGACACATTCCTATTTGTTATCATTTTCTATGTACAAAATTCCTTTAGAGATGAACAGCAGTCCTACCGCAAGTTGACTGAAAGCTAAAGAAGAACCTATTTTATATGTAAGACAGCTAGTATTCAGGTGATAGATTGTTAAAAAATGAAATTCACAACTTTTCCAAAATGGCATATTGCGTTCGTGAACTTTATTTTCGATTCAACCTTCAATACCTGCTATTAATTAATGAGCTCGTCAACCAACCGACTCGTCAACGGCGCTGTACATTCAGTTACGTAACTCATTTCACAAATCGCTACAACTATTTAAGATTATTTTGATCAATAAAACTGTTTGATTATTTTCTTTATAGAATTTGGTTTATACATAGATGACTTAAAAAAATACAAAGGGTGTTTTTTATAATATATATTTACTGAAATACATGAAAACTTTCTGCACTCTTTTCTTACGCGTAAACTCAATTCATGTGTTCTACGCGTGCCTTCCGGTTTGAGACTTCGACTGACAGTAAACTAATAGACGTGACCCCCGTCTAAAAATGAGAGTAAATTGGTGGACATGCTTTGTCGGATCCAAGTTAGTGGAAGTTTGCATTAAAATATATATTGTACTTGCAATGAAATAATATTGAATGATTGCGTAAAGAATGAATATATTTACGGAGAATTTATTCAGAGAATATATAGAAGTTAAGATTTGACATATGTTGAATAAATAAAATTAGCCAATGTATTTATACAAAAAAAAGTAAATAAAAAATCATTTTGAGAGTATTGCATAAGCAATACACGTCCCCTACTGGTTCGTATTATTCTGTGAAAGCTTCCAAGCACACACCTATTTCAGAACTATGTAAACGAGCTGCCATGATTTAATCAGAGATAAAAGAACAGAGGAAACTCAAACTATATAGTTGATATAGAAATTAAATCCAAAGAAGGTAAATAACACTATTTATTTTATCTCCTGTAATTTCGTCAAGTCCATTAAGTATTCGCTGGTAGAAATTTGTGAAAACAATGCACTGTTATGCACTATTATATAATTTTTTACCGTCTTCTGTACCCCGAATCAAACCAAACAGTTAAACAGCTCAACCTGATAACGAACCCGATTGTATTAATACACAAAAAAACACCTTCTAATTAAATTTACCACACAATGCTCGGCACTATTTTACAGAATTTATTTGTTTGTAAGAAATGATAAAAGGAATGGTACATGTACAAGTAACGGACGATATAATTAATGACGAATCTCACCTACTTGCATCGTTTATTCAAGACACACCGAACCCGATAACGAACCCGAACGAATAAATATGCATAAGCTAGCGTTTTTAAATTGCATTCATTCTTCATAACAACTCACGTCTATATGAATAAATAATGTATGCATTAAACGGGAAGTGGAAGCGCCCTCCCCCGATATAGTATTTTATTCAAAACAGTATTTTATCTGTAATTGATATTTTGGACAGTGATAAAAGTTATAGAGAAATTTATAAATTAGAAAAGAGATACGGTGCACCTAACACCCACTCATAATTTGAAATAAGATAAAAGAAAGTTAACTAATTTGCAGTCAGCTTCAACAAAAAGAATTAGCCACGTACATGTATATATCATATTGGTTTAGATTTGCATCCATACCAGCTTCTCTAAATATCCAGCCATGCAGTTGCTTTTTGATTCCAAATTTAAAGAATAGTTTAAGAAAAGCAATTAAGGAAAGAATCAGACAGAGTATACACAAAAAAACCTGGTTCAACATATTAAGTATTGTATCCCACTAATGTGTAAAGTGTAAATTCCCGCGCTTGCGCTGAATACCAACTAGATTAAGAAAGATAATAGAAGAGAACAAGAGGCCGATAGGCCTTAAAGGTCACCTGAGTAGCATAACCCATATACACAAACTTGTCAAGGAGTCTCATAGATGCATTTAATTTAGTTTTATTCTGGAATAGAAAATTTTTTAATTTGTAATGACGACCACCTCCCTGCCTGAAATCTTTCAAAAAGGACTATTAAACCTATAATTTAAGTGAAAAACTTAAAAGATCATAAAAGAGTGCATGACCTGATATTGAAAAGGTTCAAGACTTTGATAGAAAATAATTTAATAATAATAACAAGGTGGCTATTATTCATGTTTTATCTAAAACAACCTCCCATCCCCCATCCCCCCGGGGCAGACGGAAACTCTCCCTGTGGGCATTTAAACAAACGAAAAAAAACCCCAGCTTTATCGATAAAAGCCATCCTGAGTTACTCACTTTTCCTGTTCCAGTTTTTGAATATTCAACATTCGTTGAGAATCACTATCCGGCATATATACCAAAATCATTTTACCTTTATATCAGTGATTTTAGTTAGCCAATAATTACTTTACTATTAACAAGTCTATTTGTTTATTTTGAAAGTTCAAAAACTGTTTTTGTTTCAAATGATAAAAAGCCTTGCATAACTCTTGATCATACAACTTCTTTAAAATTACATTATATTCAATGATTAATTACTAAAGATAAACAAGCAAAGGAAGATACTCCATTAGGAAGAAGCAAGGGAAAACAAGATGTAATTATAATCGGGGCGATTATAAAGTCTCCCAAACGAACGAGGCTATCATATAGAGTAGGAATGACCCACAAAGTTTCATGATGTTTCCAGGGGTCCTTTACTATATATCAGGTGAACTAAGATGACCCAAGGAACAAGAATATATATAGTTTAGGGGTGGGGATCTCAACCATTTTCAAGTTATTTGTGCACTTCCTGTTTGAGGGGGGTCAGGACCATCCCCGGGGCCCATTACCTACATACCATTTGATGCCCCTTGACACAAGGAACAAGAATAAATATGGTTTAGGGGTGGGGTTCTTAACCGTTTTCAAGATATCCTGGCCCTTCTTGTTTGAGTGGGGTCAGGACCACCCTTGAGGGCTTCATAGACATCTTATCCCTGCATTTAGTTTTTAACAAATATCTATGGGAGTAGAGAAGAAGATTTAATACATTTTACCTATATGGCCATATTGGCCCCACCCTAGAGCCTGAACCCCTGACCCAGGGGCCATAAATTTCACAATTTTGGTAGAGGGCTTCATGGACATCATAACCATGTATTTAGTTTTTAACAAATATCTATGGGAGTAGAGAAGAAGATTTTCTAAGATTTAATACATTTTTACTGTATGACCATATTGGCCTCACCCTAGAGCCTGAACCCCTGACCCAGGGGCCATGAATTTCACAATCTTGGTAGCGGGCTTCATGGACATCATTACCATGCAATCAGTTTTTTCCTCACATGTGTGGGAGTAGAGAAGAAGATTTTAAAAGTTTGGCTGTTTTTTTTACATATTTGGCCCCACCTGTGGCACCCTGGGGGTGGTAGAGCCACTAATTTCACAATTTACATTCCTCTTACCATAGAGATGCTTCACACCAAAAATGGGAACAATTGGCCTCCTAGTTTTTAAGAAGTTAAAAATGTAAATTGTTAACGCACGACGCACGACGACGGACGAAAACAGATAGCAATAGGTCACCTGAGTTTACTCCCATGAAATTATTGGACTATATATTATGAAATCGATTTGTAGTGTAATCAAAGAAAAATACATGCAAATGATTCAAACAAAAATATATCTAAGTATACTGTTGTTCACAATATATTCCATAATAACCGGCATGTGATCAACAAAATTCACTTGATCAGTGCCGTGTCTACCCTTAACTAGAAGGTTTTAAGGACATAAAAAGGACATCCCGTTTAACTTCATCACACCATAATTTCTGATTGATGAGTATTGTTTTATCGTGATAACGAGGGTTGTTAGAAAGGTTCACAGACAAAGTGATTTACGGCAAAATTACTGTGTATTTTGTAGGATGGCGTATGTTTTATTAAATGACCCTCAATAGAATATAAGTATGCCAAAATCCTATGAATTTGAAAGGTTTTTCAAAAGATACCGTGATTTTTACTTTGCATGAATTAGATTTACGGAGCAGGATTTCATATTTTCACGACGTCAGGTGACGTCAAACAACTGAAAGTCAAATATGTTACTCTTTTTCAAAGTAAACACCTTTCAGTTCCACACACTTTTCAAGTCATTTAACCGAGTTATAAAATGCACGTCCATACCATTATTTGTCAAATTTTTGTATAATGTCTTTTGTGGCATGTCGTAGATCATTAAGGTTAAAAAATATCTGTCCACGCAGTTTCGACTTTTAGATAAGGGGAAAAAAAGGAAATCTATAGGTGCAAGATCCGGGCTGTATGGGGAATTGGGGTGCTGCAAGAGGTAAAAAGATCAGTTCTTCAATCTTTAAACCTCCGTGATTCTAATTGTAAACCTTTGTCCTATAAAATAGCAGCATCTAAGAACTTTTGGTCTCCATCAGAGATTTCCCTACGTGCACACAAAATTAAATAAAGGCCAGGTGCTCCAAGATATTCATTGACGTCAACGTTTTTGACTCATTTTTCAAGCGTTGTTCGTCCCAATTCGGCGATAAAACGGTCAGGAATTGTTCAATTTAACTGAAACTTCTACAAAATGGCCTTCATAAGTTATTGTGATGTCATATAAAATATCGTTTATTTTTATGCGTTTAAAAGGTACATTTTCTTCATAAGGAAAATGCGTACAAGATGAAAAAACAAACAAACAAAACGGACATGCTCCGTGAAGCATATCTTATCAAAATAATTAAGCTGTATATTTTTTTATGGTGCATATAAATTAAACTAATCTTTATATATTTCTTAGACAATACGTCAAGATTAAATCCGAGAAGTTCCGCTGGTATCATATGAATAGTCCGCTCACTATCGAACTTGTCCGCGAACTTTTCTAACAACCCTCGTATATTGAGACCATTTCAATGGATAGATTACGATAAACATCTTCTTTCATGATGTTTTTTTCTGTTTTGCCTGATCTTTTGCTTTAATAAAATCGACTTTTAAATATCATACACGTTAAATATTAAGATAGCTTACCTCCTTGTATGCTTAAACAATGACAGTGGATTCTGCCCACCAGTGTCTGATGATTATTATTGTATACGCATGTACACCATACACTTAATATAATGGTTTAAAGTAACAAAAGTCCATTTTAATATATATGTTATCTCTTTACGGTATGACTAAACATATAAAATTTGATAAGCTCAAAATCATGTGATCCACAATAGATCAATTTGACCTTATGACTTTATGACTAAACAAATAACATTTTACAA
>WFKH01011926.1:24673857-24690727 GCA_016163765.1 Magallana hongkongensis
GTGTGTGTGTGTGTGTGTGTGCGTGCGTGTGCGTGTGTGTGTGTGTGTGTTTCTATAAATACTTGATACAATGTCTTCTGTATATTTATGTTAAACACCTATACATAAATATGTCAAAATACAAATGTATATACAAATCTGAAATAGTTTATCATATGATTGAAAAGTTAAAAACCAATATTTGACTAGGAAATAAAAATTAAAGCAATGCCTTTTGTAAAACTTTACCAAGAGAGTTTAATATATCTAATTCTTCGCAGTTTAAAATCCAAAACAAATTTTGGTTTATCTTTCAAACTATGAAAATGTTTTACTTTAAATGAAATTTGATTAAAAATTTCCTCTCTTTCTCTTGTAAATTTGCTGCATTGGATAAGAAAATGTTCATCATCAATTCTATTAAGTGTACAATTTTTACATATTCGTTCTGTTCTAGGTATGTTATTATATCTGCCCAAATTCAATGAAAAGTCTATGCGCTGATAACAGCAGTGTACAGATTGTCTTTCTGTATTCAGGTCTTTAAGTTAATATAGTTAAATACTTTTCCAATCTGAAGTTAGGTTTCAAAAATATATAAGTTAGTTTTCAAAAATATATAAGTAACACTGTGCCGGATAATTATGCCAGTGCCAATGTGGCATTTTTGCACCCGCTTAAGATGCAGTTTCGGAAAAATCCATATATACCAAATGATAGACAATTGTCTAGAGAGTATATACATTGTAACGACTTTTGGTTTTAGTGTGTTTCACCTAACAGGTGAAATATTTACCTTTAAAAATTAATATCCCATAAGAAAATGATAATTCCCATAGGAAAAACGATTCTCCTACAGGAAATATTGACAATCCTATAGGATTTTCTTGAAATCCTATAGGAATTATATTTTCTATAGGAGAAAGCTATTTCCTGTAAGAATTTGACTCAGATAGATAGTTTTCCTATAGGAAATTAAAATTTCCTATCGGATTTTATCAAATCCTATCGGAATTGAAATTTCTATAGGAAGTTCCTATATTCCGATAGGAAATTTCTAATTTCCTATAGGAATACTGTTTCCTGTAGGAATTTAGTTTTGAAAGGTAAATATCTCACCTGACAGGTGAGATACAATGATAACAAAGGTGGTTGTAAACTCTTTAAGCAATGGTCTATCATATGGCATATTTGAATTTTTCGGTATATGCATCTTAGACGGGTGCAAAAATGCCACCTTGGCACTGGCATAATTATCCGGCACAGTGTTAAGTAACAAATTTGCCATCTTTAAGTGTTTCATTTGAGTACTGCCAATCCATCAAATATTTGTTGGTCTGAGATTGTTTTAAAGAAGTAACAAAGTCCTTTTAGAATATGTCGTAATGTTTTGAATATTAATAATTTTTAGTAACTTTTTAATAGAGATATACCAATTTGTATTTTGGCCGAAATGAAGTTCTTTACTACATAGAAATGCATCTTTAAATAAACAATATTATTATGTAGAGGAAATCTTCCTAGTTCAGAAAGTGTAGCATGGTTCATACTTTTCTTATTCAAACCCAATATGGTTTTACAAAATTTGATATGCAAAGTTTCAGCTATTAAGTTGTTATAACACTGTTGTATCAATATATCATTAGACTGTTTTATTTTTATGTTATTGACATTAAAGATTCCCCATATTTCAGAGTCATAAAGTAAAATTGGTTTTATAGTGTGATCAAATACATTTAAGCTAGTGGATATCCTGGGGTTTAGAGTCAGGAAATCTTTCCGTAGTTTGAAATAAGCTTTCAATCCCTTTTCGTGTAATTCAACCTTAGCCAATGAGAAACATGTAAATGCATGTAAAATACAGTTTGGCGCAAATGAAAGATCAATACAATCTTGTATATTTTACGTGAAATTGGGAGAGAAAATAAGTACCAATGTAAATCTTGCCGGGGGGAAACCAACCTATGACCCGATTTTGTGTAAACCGAGCTTAAAAGGTTAAAATGTGCTTAATTTCGATAGTGGTGCGAAATGTTTTGACAATTTTTTAAAAAAAAAAGAAATATTTATATGAACCCCCAGCAAAACCTGCAAAATACATTTCTTATCGAAGGATTTTTCATAAAAATATTTTTAATTTAATGTCATTATTCACTTGCGCCGATGCGATTTATATAGATAATTTACCGTGTTAGGATACGCCCGTCACGTGCTTAAGAAAAATATATGACGTCAAAATAATGCATCAAATATAGTGTTGGATATGTAAGCCTTCCACCTTAGTTATCTCATGGAGATGCGACTCAAACTCAGTAATTACGAAGTCCAATTGTTAATTAATAAACGGTTTATTAATGAGCGTGATCGTATAGTAGATATTACAACCCCTAAAAGCAGCTCAAATAAAAGAATATCCTTAACATAATTTTACATGAGTATATATAACATTTTACTGATTGTTTATTGTTCTGACTAGTTCGGCCCATCTACGATGATCATGAGTGAACATTTAGTAAACAAATTCCAGAGTTATATAATTATGATTTTAGAGGTGTTGTGATGTAATAAAATTCCCAAATTAAACGAGACTTACCTTAGTAAAGGTGAAGTTTGATTTGAATTTTTCAAGACTTATTAACATTGGAGAAATCAGATGCCAGCCACATAAACTATAATACAATAGTTCCCACCCTTGAGGAAGGGATGTTTTAAAAGAAGATAAATGGAATCATATAAGTACAAAATTTGTGCAGAATTGAATATATTAAATAACGCACAATCCCTTCCTTTCAAGACTGACCCAACCATTCATTAACATTTAATTGTGGAATTTTGAGGAATTTGTATTCGCTTTTACAAAACATCATAAAATATCATTTAATTTGTAATTTTATAAAATTTCAAAATACTTTCATTGGCATGTTTTGTTATCAAGCAAATATTCTTGTTGAAATACACTTTATATATAGTATTGACCTCTTTCTGGGTTGACCCCTGAATCCATAATAGATTAAATAACTATGCAAAAGCAAGGCTACAACTGCAGAAAAGTTCCAACAAATTGTTTAGATCCGTGTTTACTCTGATCGTGTTTTGGGTTTTTTTTCCATTGGACTTTAGAGTTTGAACTCTGCTTGTTATCACCACATGTCATCGTAGAGGCGGAGTTCAGACATTCACCGTTCATGACTTGACTGAGAGAGAGAGAGAGAGAGAGAGAGAGAGAGAGAGAGAGAGAGAGAGAGAGAAGGAAGTAAATGTACAATTCAAACATGTAAATAATCTGTAAACAAAAATTCTCAATAAACGCATGTATACATGCATGCCTGTATCAACGTATGTGGATAAACATTAAACAACTCTCCGTTTAAAGTCATGTAGAATAATTGAAACATTGGCATTTTGTTAGGTGAACGGTTTTTTCCTACCCGCAGTCGCTTAATGTTGTGTGCATACAGTCATTGAGATGGCGGCATTTCTTTGATGCCGGCAAAGCGACCCGGCAAGTTCTAATGCGGTCGTATTGCAAGGGTGCTTCGGCGGCATGACTTTGATGCCGGCGATGCTACAAGCATCTAAATTTAGATAGCTGCTGACAGAATCAAGACTGTCACAAAACGAGAAATTGACGGTAGTTTGAAACGAGCTCTATATGTGTACTGAAAAAAGTCGCTATTAGTTTGATAATGATAAAATTAAAACGGAAAACATTAAATTCAATTATTTTAAAGATAAAATAGTTAAACAAAACACAATTAAGAAAGAAAAAAAATTCGGCACTCGGGGACTGAACCCGGGTCGCCTGGGCCCAAGTCCACCACTCTAACGACTGAGCTACGCGGACTCTCGCTTCAGGACTTTGGAGCCCAAAATCTCGAGAATGCGTGGATCGATTTTAAAACAAATTTCATATTCTGAAGTTATTAAAGCGTGTCTATCGAATATTAAAATAATTCAAATCAAAAAAGTTGAAAAATGACTGTTTTTGTTTCCTTCCGGTGACGACCGGAAGTGACGGCGGACGTTTGGATATGCGAAGGGCACTGCGGCAGGACACTTTCTACCATCCCTGAAAATTTGAAAGTTTTATCTTAAATACTTTTGGAGAAAAAACGTGAGCAAGCAAAAACATAAAATCTTTAATATCTCGGGACCGGAAGTGATGACCCAAAAATCCCGTGTAACTTTCTTACTAATTTTGTCTTGAATAAGATCTTAAAATTTTATCAAAATCGGCTGAAGCGTTTTTGAGAAAACGTGGGAGAAAAAAAAATAATAATAGAGGAAAAGAAACAAAGCAATAACAACTAGTAGACTAATTGTTCTTGAACAATTAGAGGTCTTTCCACCTTAGTATTTTTAATAAATTGCTAGATTGCCCGATAAAATATACCAAAAAATATTATACATGTGATATATATTGTACTAGAATTTTTTCCACTTACTCTGAACAAAACTGATGTGCTTGCCAAGTGAATATTCTTTACACATTGTCAAGCATATAAAGAGAAAACCTAACAATAGAAGAGCGTGTTCTAGAGGCTAGCTATCTTTGTACAATATGAATGGGTCACTGTAAAATCAATTTCCACTTGAGTAACCACAGGACTTGATGTGATACCTGGCTGACCTAATTGAATACCTTATTGCGCAATCCAGCAAGCTATTGAAACCCTTACTATAATTCTGTATTTCAAAAGATATGGAAATTCATTAATTAACAGATTTCCAAATGACCTTGACCTTTGACCTTTATATCATTTTGTTCGGCGAAGGTAGACGCTCCCATCCCAAGTGGTTTGAAGTCCCTATGATAGATGGGAAAAGAGTTGGAAGCGATTTTATTGAAATTTCAATACTTTCAGGGGCAATAACTGCTAGAAGAGGGCCTCCGATCCTTTCGGTATGAATAGATTGAAGAACCCTCTAAGTGTACTGAAGGCATTGGTAAAATGTCCAAGTCTCTATCTCTTATTGTTTCAAAGGAGTAGCGATAACAAGCATTTCGTACAATAGGGGCAATAACTCTGTAATTATTCAAAGGTATGAGCCAAGGGGCTATATTTTAAAATGTCTTTAGATGTCCTACTACATCCATGAAAAAGTTTTTCTCTACCACCCTAAACAAAAGAGATATAAAAACGCATTAATTAACAGCTTCTCAAATGACCTTGACCTTTGACCTTTATGTCATTTTGTTCGGCCAAGGTAGACGCTTCCATCCCAAGTGGTCCGAAGTCTCTATGATAAATAATAAAAAAGTTGGAAGTGATTTTATAGAAATTTCAATACTTTCAGGGGCAATAACTACTACAAGGGTGCCTCAGATCCTTTTGGTATGAATAGATTGAAGAACCCTCTAAGTGTAATGAAGACATTGGTAAAAGTTCCAAATCTCTATCTCTTATGGTTTCAGAGGAGTAGCGATAACAAGCATTTCCTTTTCAAAGGGCAATAACTCTGTAAGTTCTGGGAGTTTTTTGACACAGGGTCAATTGGTACCATAACTTTTAATGACCAATTACATAAAGTTTAAATTGTTTGGATAAGTCTAATAACAAACAAGTCACCCCGAGCTAAATAGAAAAAAAGAAGAATAAAAAACATAAAGAAAACAAGAGGTCTTTCACCTGAAAGGTGGAAAGACCTAATAAGGTCTTCCGTTGGAAACGGAAGACCTTAATAAGAAAATAAAGCGCAGTATTGCAAACATTATAAATATTTCTAAGTACAAAAGCCATACAGAAATAATTCTTTGCAATAATATCACGATCTATATTAGAAATACACCCATAAACATGTGTTCATAATACGTCAAACTACCAAACTTAATATCCTTCATTTTTTCTATAAGAAAATAAAAACGAAGGACTCATTAAGCTTTTATGATAGTAATTTCTATCAAAATTGATTACTTTTGCGGAAATTAAAATATACTTGTATATTTTTAATTTTGGCGGAATTTGCCTACGTCTTGTGTGGTAACATAACATAACATCGGGAAGTTTTATATAAGCTTGATGCTTAAATTCAGCGATTAAAAAGCTTTCTCTAATGATATGGCTATATAATGTAGCACTTGATTAATGTCACGAGATTTCAAAACTGTTAGTGCTTATTTTTCTTCAATCGAAGATAATTCTAACTCGTTATTTAAATGCCACATTATCGCAACCGACTGTTTATCTGAATGTTTAACTAGACATGTTGATGTAATAATGTTAAAATTGCATATTTTACTTATAAATTAAGACATTTTGCCAATAAACTACAAAATGTCTACACCAGTGTAACTGCTTACACCTTTGGCATTTTAACACGTGTGAGATGATGTCCATAAACTTTGATTGAACTTAACCTGGTAAGTAATTATTGTGAATTTAATTAAAAGTCTACTTTCATTTTCGATAAACAATCCCGAAATAGCAAAAAATGAGAGTAAAGTGGTAGACATGCTTTGACGGATCCAAGTCAGTGAGAGTTTGCATCAAAATATATACATGCAATGGCATAATATTGAATGATTACGTAAAGAGTGAATATATTTACTGGGAATGTATTCAGAGAATACACAGAAGTTAAGTTTGACAAATGTTGAATAAATAAAATTTGCCAATTCGTTTATACAAAAAGTTAATAAATAAAATTGGCCAATGGAGAGAACTTTTAAGAACGGAGTGCCCAAGAATGCGTGTTGACTAATTAACATCATGGCAGAATGATCATCGGCAGACAGTTTTGATCTGACAACTTTGGTTTAAAATACACAAATAAATAAAATAAATATGCATAAACTAGCGTTTTAACATTGCATTCATTTTTTTATAACAACTTGACGTCTATATAAAAAAATAATATATGCATTAATCGGAAAGTTGACCCCCCCCCCCCTCCATCTAGTCTTTTGTTCAAACCATCTGTAATTCATATTTTAGACAGCGGTTAAAATTATAGTGAAATTTAGAGAAATTTAAAAAAAGGATACTGTACACTTAACATCCACTCTTGGGTTTGAAATAAGATAAAAGAAAGTTTACAAATTTCCAGTCAGCTTCAACAAAAAGAATTATGCCACGGACATGTCTATATCATCCATATTAGTTTAGATTTGCATCCATGCTGAGTACCATAGCCCATACAGAGACCTTTTGAGGATTATAATATATGCATTTAATTAAGCTTCATTCTGGAGTAAAATAAAATCTAAAATATGATAATGACCACTGCCCTCCTTCCTGAAATCTTACAACAAGGGTATTGGTAGAATATACATGTCCCACACGTTTAACTTTCAAGATAGCTTTTATGTTTATTAGTTATCAAAGAACAGCTAAAGATGACTGGTAAACATGTTTTATTAAAAAAAAAACTACAACAACAACCCTCCCCCCCCCCATTCATCCCAAGGGTTCAAAAAGACACTCTCCCCCTTAGGGCATTTAAATACGTAAACAAAAATCCACTGACAAGTTATTTTGTTTTTAATATCAATACTCATGTTTTATCTGTTCAGTTATCAACCATTAATTCATTAGTGATTATTAAATGTCAAACACCGAATTATATTAAAACTGCAATGTCTAATTTTTGTGGCTTTTACAGTATCGAATAATTTATCATTCAAAGCAATAATCGTAGAAAATTATCGATTAATGCGTAATTACCACAACAGAATCGCTCTCCTTTTAAAGTTAGAATATTCAAAGAAAATTAAAAAAAATCTTCATGGAAACACAAAAAAACCCCCTAAACCAAGGCATCATGGGCATGTTAAGAAAGGGAACCGTTTAATTCCGTTCCCCTAATGATTGGTTTTATTCAACCCGCATATTATGAATCGATTTTAAATCGAACATATTTTAGAAATAATACTGAACAAACAGTACACGGGTATTTTTGAATGGCAAAAACGTTATGACTTTTATTTTAAGTGACGTCAAAGTCGTAATACAATCAAACTCGTCCGACGTCGATCAAATTTTCAAATGAGGCGAAATAACGCGGTACACTTTTATTTTGTTTGTTTTGTAAACAAATTTTGTACATCATTTTCTCATTGAAATATGGCTTAAATGCATGGAAAAACTACTGCAATGTCTATTTTTATACACATATATGCAATGATTCAAACATAAATATATATGCAAAGTATATTGTTTAACACTATATATTTCATGATAACATAATAACCGGCATGTGATCAACAAAAGTCACTTGATCAGTATCGTGTCTACCCTAAACTAAAAGGAATGAAGGACATAAAAAGGGCACCCCGTTTAACTTCATCACACTATGATTTCCGATCAATGAGTATTGCTTATCGTGATTATATTGAGGCTATTTCAATGGATAAATTATGGTAAACGTTTTATTAGATCTTTTCGACTTCGGTCGAAAAGACTTTTGCTATTCTTCTGCTTATTATTAGGGTCTTCCGTTTCCAACGTTTAATTGTTGGCCCCTAAAACACATTTGTTCAGATATCTCGAGAACAGTCAACAATTTCGGAACACTTGTTGAACAAAATGTGTTTATATTTACGAGACCTTTAATTTGATATCAAGAAAAAGGCTGGCCCCTCAAATTAGGGGCCAAAGGGGCTCTAAAATCTTTTTATAATAACTCTTTACTGAAAAATAATTTGTTACAAATTATAGAGGCAAACATGTTTATTGTACAGCTGTTTATCTATACAGTACCATACCTAAGTCATATATTGCGTAATTAGGGTTTTAAGGACCAGGAGTCCAAAACTCTTATCATTAATATCTAGAAAAGAAAAAAAATATCTAGAAAAGCAGTGTAGAAGAAAAGTTGCTCAGAAAAATGTTCTTAACAATATGACACCTGGGCTCGGTTTTTCAAAAGGTGGTTAAATTTAACACAGTGTTAAGGATAACGACGTGTTAAATCCTAATCAAGTGATTAGCTAACGCAGTGGTTAAATTGTGTTGATTGAAAGCAATTTAACGCATTGGTTAGCTAACACTGCGTTAACTGAGTTAACCACTTGCTAATCACTTGGTTACCCATAATGCATTTCTTCTTCCTATATATGAAGAAAAAAGAAGATTTTGCTTTGGGATTTCAATAAGTTTGAATTTAGTGAAATATATTATTAATATAATTATATGTTGAACATTTATATCATTTCCAGGGTTCCATCCTATATAGTCTGGAATTTTCCAAATCCTTTCTTTTCTTGTTGTCTATATAGCGCTTTTAAAGTACAATGTGATAGCTTCAAAATACCATTATAAATTCATTTCAATGTGTATATTAATAAGGTACATGTATCATAAAACACAGACCTAGGCTCAAAAAATGTTTGTAATTAATTTATAGGGATTAACTTGCACTAACATTCTATGAAAAGACATGTTGTCTTAGAATAAGAAAGCCTTTGCAATTTTGAGAAATAGTATACCCCATATTGGCAATTCCATTGAGGTTTAAGAAAAATGTGGCCATTTAAGTGAACCCACCATTTCCACTTTACTATATTTAACACAGATTCATAGGGCTCTCCTTCAGTAAAACATCTTTACTTAATCTTTTAGAGGTCAATTGTTCTTCTGCCTCCTTTAATAAGAAACCTTATTCAATACTACATACATCTACGTGATATTATTATGATATAAGCACCACATCACTTAGAAATAACCTAACACGTATACCCCCCCCCCCCATCTTTTGATTTTCATCATAAGCAGTAGACTGAAATCTTTGACCTAACATTATGAAAATTGTGCCAATTTCCTTGAGTCATTTCTCACATATATTTGAAAAAATAATTCATCACTGATGCTAAAAATTGATCTTTTATGGTAAATTGGATGATTTGTAGCATTTTTATTCACAAATATACATGCCATCCTGCATGTGATTTCTTTTTTCCATGAGAAAAAAAGCTAAACAATCATATTTAGTGAATATCTTATTTATTCTGGTTTCTACTCCCTTTTAAACCATGGTAAAGAAAATAAGACCTACCAGTGTGAAGCCTGCCTTTAATTAAAAAAAATTCAAACACACCCGGGTAGTTGCATGGAGACAGATTAGAAATCCAAGAAAAAAATGTTCAAATTTTACATATCGATGCATAAATACAATACAAAGGTAAATATATGTTGATTGTTGTTCATTTAAAAAGTAATTATTATAGCAGATGTTATAATTATGTATAATGTACATTTACTTATCCGACATGTAATGTAAATTGAGACAATTGGAAGGAGTGGTTGATTTTTCAACTATGTAAATACATCCAACATTTCACTTTTGGATGGGAAGGAGCTAAAAATTTGGATTTTTGGACATTTGTATTCAATGATAACTGCATTTGTCTCCATGGAAACTGAATTTGAAAGAAAAATATGCCTTGAAAAAAACAAAAGGGTTATATCAGAGGCTTACTAGTATTAATGCATATTTTTATACAAGGACATTTTAGACAAAGACATACAAAATAAATGTAATATAAGTATCTAATCTAACATGGGTAATTAGAGACTAAAATTTATCATTAAAAACATAACAATATAACTTTACAAGTAAAAACTGTGATAAACAAAAAAGGCATTATCTATATACATGTAACATTCTGTGTATATTTTTGTTTATTTATTTTACATTTGGATGAAAATCTCAACTTTAATAAATGTACAAATATAAAATAATAAACACACTGAGATACAGAGAGAGAGAGAGAGAGAGAGAGAGAGAGAGAGAGAGAGAGAGAGAGAGAGAGAGCAAAGTTTACATTTGTATTGTTTTACATACTTTACAATATGCAATATATGGTACCTTAAACAATTTCATTATAAAAGCAAAAAAGTGAGAGAGAGAGAGAGAGAGAGAGAGAGAGAGAGAGAACAAAAGATGTCATTTTTGTGTCTAATGTATATTATAATTTAAGCTTATTAGGATGTAGGCATTAAATTAAATGTCATAATGATTGTTCTCCTTCTCTTGGTGCATGGTGTTTGAGGCTTAGAGGTTGGATGTCATCAAATACTCATCTTTCTCTGAGTCTCTCCAAGTCCTTTACAAATGAACAGTGCAGGCAATTATAATTCCTGTATCATGCAAATCTGTGAATTAAAAAGGATGGAATGTGTACATAAAGACAACAAATGTGAAATAAAGACAAATATAGTCATATTTTGGGACTGAACTTTAAATTCACTTCAAAAATTTACCAGTTCTGACTACAAATTTTGTTAAAAATGGACATAATTAGAAAAAAATGGGCTGATTTATGTATATGTACCCTGTTGTATGCATATGAGTCTAATATGAGTTACATGGATACACATGTAAACATTATGCAAAGCAATTCATATCCAGGTGACATTAAACTTAGAAAAGGATATCTTTAATTCAGTAATGGTGACTGATCAGATTTGTTGACTGAGAGTACAGTAAATGTTATAATGCTTCCCTTGAAATTTTCAGGGATATATAAATATTTGGTCTTAAAGTAAATAAATGCTCTGTTATATATTTATTATTTGTGAAATACCCTGATAATTGAAAATCTGTCACTACAACTGAAAATACCCAAACTTCAATAAAAAAAAAAAATAGAATCATGCATATGCACACCTTATGCGAACAAAGAACCTCTCAATTTCACTTCAGGTCTTGCTAAGCATGTTTGGTTAGATTTCTACTTAGCTGCAGTTTGTGGGCCTCGATCATGAGATATGGCTTTGGGAGAATTAGGTACCAAGCATAGTAAGTGTCACCCAGCAGAATACTTTTTCACACCTTCCATGTTCTCGATCCTTCTTCCAAATCTTTAAATCAGTAATTCTTATATTTAAATACAAAACAACAGATTTTTTTTTAAATTATAAAGATACTTAAAAATTGTCAGAAATACATTTATTATGTAAAATTCATTTGAAATAGATACACTTAAAATATGTGCATCATGATTGGGATCTGCCAAGTGAAATGAAATAAATAAGGTCAAATTTAAATATCACTAATTAAATCAAGATAGCTATATGGATTTTAAAAATTAAATGCTTCAAAAATTTTAAATGCAGTTATTCTTAAAAAAAGTAATTTAAAAAAGGAAGATATAATAAGAAACACATGTACATAAAAATCATACCAAAAGCTCCAAACAGATAGTTTTAGTATCTTTTCATTGTTTGACTGTGCATAACATTTATTTACACATTTTAAAATAATCATGATCCACCACTTGCATTTTGTCAAAAGGGAGATAAATCTTAATATGCAGTAACAACATTGAAAATAAAATTATGCTAACATGTTCACTCAATATTTATTTATCAAGAAGCTGATACCGGTAATTCTATTTTCATGGATGTTTTAAAAATTCAAGGAAAAATTGTACAATGTTTTTGTACTTATAGTACCCATTTCACTAATAATTTTGGAAATTTTTGTTAAATGTCTTAAGTGACAACAACAATATAATCAATGTGAAGGTCAAATAAAGAAAATGAAAAAAGTACCTTTTACTGCTGTCAATAATGCAGCCTCCTCCAATGAAGGGATCTTTCAACATAGGGGGTATGAACCATGTGCAAAATCCTTCTTCCATAATTATATTACACAGATATTGCAACTTTTCATGTCAAGTCGGTTGCTTTTCCGTATTTTATATCATATGTAAGATTTTTTAAACTTTAAAATTTCTGGGAATGCTTCTTTTACCAATTTTTTGAGTTTAAGTGGCAAAATAATTCGACGGCGGCCATATTTAATCACTGTGTTAAATCTTAACCAAGGTACTGGGAGTGGATTAAAGTTAACACAAAATTAACACATGGTTAAACTCTAACACACTTTTGAAAAACACTTAACCATTTCGTTAACTTTAACACTGTTTAACACAGAGTTAACTCGGTGTTAGAGTTAACCACCTTTCGAAAAACCGGGCCCTGAAGATTTTTTGTTGGTGGCCCCAGTAAGGAGTTGAAAGGTCGGCCCCTAAAAAACAGTTGTTCGGATATCTTTGGAATGGTTAACAATTCGTGAACACTTGTTGAACAAAATATGTTTATATTTGCGAGACCTTTCATTTGATATCAAGAAAAAGGGGCTGACCTCTCAAATTAGGGGCCGGTAGGGCTACAAAGTTTTTTTTATAATAACTCATTTTTGAGCGATAATATGTTATTAACCATAAAAGCAAAAATAAGAGCTTATAAGCTTAATTTATAACTGAAATCCGTTTTAAAATCGGATGATGCATTACAGAGATATTGGGGTTTAAAAATTGATTTTTCCGGACATTTTGATTCCATATTCTTGGTTAAGAAAAAAGTGTTATGTTCAAAGTTAAATTAACTCGTGCTAAAATAATTCGATAATTGTTAAACCGTACTTAAACACATTCAATTTTGTATTTGCTATGTCGTTCTTGAAATCGATAAGGATTTTGTTAATTTGTACTAAGAATCATTCGGATTTTGTTAACTCGAATAATTCGATTTTTTTCTTTTTGTTTTAGTTACATATGTTTTTGGTTTAAGAACTTTGCTTCTTAGAGAAACTTCTAGCTTTACTTTCGACATTAACGGAAGACCCACTCGTTGCTGGGCAACGAGCTTTGCTCTAGTTATTATTCTTTTTGTCGGCAGATTTCCGTCAGCGATTTTTCCAAAAAGGAAAGAAATAATGAAATAATTATGCAATGGTCTAATAGTTATTCTATATGACATGCGTGTGTAAGGTGTTGGACTTCCGGTTCCGGTACTTTTGGTTTACACAAGCAAAATACTAGAAATTAAAAGAATCAATATATTGTTTTTATTTCTTGAACAAATTCAATGAAATTGTAGAATTAGATTTATCCTGTCCAAATGTACAAAAAGTTTAGTGGCGGCGAGTTTCTATCTCTTCCAGTTTTGAGATTTAGGGTCCCAAACTTGAGAAAAAGGGGGGATGAAAAAACAAAAAATTCAAAAAACCTTAGGAATGTCATACGACGCATAGACATTGTTTAGATTGTAGTAATTAACATAAATTCCAAGTTTTATACAAGTATTGAGTACTTCCGGTTTTATGAGCCGATGAAAATCGTCTTTGGGAGTTTCTATGTTAAATTGAATTCACGCATGTAACGTTTTCTCAAACACTTTTCAAGCAAATAATTTTGTATTTTATATTTGCAACAAGGGACCTAATGCGCAGACCGGAAAAGGTCCTGAAAATAAAATTCCCAAAAATAAAAGAACCTGAAAGGGTCAATATTCAAAACAGCCCTTTAGCTATAACTTTTTTTATTTTTAATCCGAATTTCAAAATCTTTTCGGTTAATAGTGTCGAAATAAGAGTACAATTTCAAAATTATTATCCGGGGGGCCACTTTTTGACTCCTTGTAGGGGTTTTAAGGGCCTGAAAATGATAACTTTATCACAATTGAAAAAAAATAAATTTCAAGAGTTATCTCGCTTTGCTCAATGGATGATTAGCATTAGAGCTATTGGCAAACCAAAAGTCTTGAATCATAATCATAATCACTTTGAAATCTCATACACGTGAAATATTAATTAAAATAGCTTACCTCCTTGTATGCTTAAACAATGACAGTGGATTCTGTCCACCAGTGTCTGATGATTATTACTGTATACGCATGTACACCATACACTTAATATAATGGTTTAAAATAATCAAAGTCCATTTTTATAGCGAGCGCAGCGAGCGGCGCGAAGCGCCGCTCGCGTAGCGAGCTCTAAGAACCAGTGTGCGCGGGAAAAAGAACGAGCTAAACCTACAGATTCATCAAACAAAATTTTTTGTCTCGGTCCCATAATGCTCTCTAATATTTTCACCCGTGGTGCTATGCCAAAAATGGCTGACATTTAACTCGTAATTTGCGGTGCCTTGAGGTTTGAAGACACGTTTTGAGTACCACACAAGCTTTTGTGAGACCCAAGAGATTTTTTTACATGCTTCCATTCCATCGTATTGAGTTGAGATACGTAAACAAATGATTATGGAATTTAACGTATGACGTCACAGTGATCTCGCGCTATATTTCCCGCGATAAATTTAGAGGTGGATCAAACATATGTAACGCTTGCACTAGCTATTTCAGTATAGACTGCGATACCTGCCTCATGGACATATGATTTGTTTTTATTTATTTTTTTGATAGAGAGATTATATATATACTAGCAAGAGCCACACTTTACTGTCATATCGATCCAATTTTAAGCTAATTTTGCATGCATGTACAGTAAGTATGAGTAGGGAGGAAATTAAAAAAATAGGACATTTTGAACTAAATAAAAAAAAAAGAGAAAAAATAAACAGTTAAAAAAATTATGCAGATATTGCATATAGTCAAACCATTAAATTAGAAAATGGGAAATTACACACCTACAAACAGGGACCGGGGGCACGGATAACGTATGTAATTAGAATGCAAAAATAAACGAATTTTTAAAAAAAATTATGAACAGGGGGAAAAAAGGAACAAAAAAAAATACTGTATTTATCGTTAACACTTTTGACCAAATTAAACAAAAATTATATTTTACAGACGGATCAATTCTCTCCAAAAGTAAAGAACGGTTTTAGGGAAGCAAGTCTATGTATTTTGTAAGAATTTATTTAAACTTAGAAATATTATATAACAATCTCTCTCTCTCTTTTTTCTCTCTCTCTCTCAAAAAATTATTCAACGCTCGTTGATAACTAAATAACACTAAGACGACAATGATGCAAGGTATTGCGCTCGCAACAACGGTAGCACCGTAAAACATATTATATACAGTGTATGTTACTTCTTTACGGTATGACTAAACATATAAAATTTGATAAGCTCAAAATCATGTGATCCACATTAGTTCAATTTGATGTTATGACTTTTATGACTAAACAAATAACATTTTACAATCTCAAAATCATGTGATCTACAATAGTTCAATTGAATTTATCAGTTAATATATCAAGCGGCTTTGGGCGTCGTTCAAGAGATCTCGAGAACCTTTGCTATCGTCATACAACAATTTACTTTCACTTTCTTATTCAAGTATTTTCTAAAAGTATGAGTAACACTAGACTCACATAATATTTTATATTAATTTTAATCATACTTTAACGAATGAAGGTTTTGGTCCTGATTTAACAAACTAAATATGTTTCAAATTGGATTAATTAAACAGATCCAAGTAAATTTACGAAACTATTAATAATAATTAATGATGATAGATAATAATAATATTTAGCTGATAATGATATCATTTAAATGGATATGTTTTCACAAAACATTAATTATGAAACGAGGAATGCATAAACTTATCTGAAAAAAAAAATTAAATTTATATCTTTCAATTTTAAAATTAAATCTTTGTCAACAAAATTTTATTTTTATTTCAGTGCTAATAGATACGGAGTTTTATCGTCACGGTATGCATGAAAAGAAAAAAGTTAATTGCACGGTCGTTGCGAGTGCTAGACATTATGACACTGAAATGTATCAGGAGAGAGTACAAATGTACACACAGGGCAAACAAAATCACTTAGATTCGCAAAGCACACAGTGTTATCACTAATTTATTTGTTAATACTGTGTGGGGTTAATTCATCAAAGTTAATTTAAATATTATATAACCTCTATATCAGAGCTATTTAGACATTTATTTGTAGATAAGAACATGTACGAATGATCTTTATTTAGAATAGTTTGATGTCGCTAAGTTACAGGTTATAGATCCATGATTTGATTGGTAGATTTAGATATTGAATCTCGTATTTCGAATCTTGTATTTTGAATCTCGAATCTCGAATGATCCTTCTGGGCTTTCGTAAGACATAGTACAGGACGAGTAAACGATTTACTAAATATATATGTGTGTGTGTGTGTGTGTGTGTGTGTGTGTGTGTGTGTGTGTGTGT